>CM016615.1:71881855-72210286 GCA_005393395.2 Gossypium australe
TCCAGGATCAATCAATGCAATCACAGTAGTATCATAAAGAATGAAAGTACCGGTGATAACATCTGGGGAAGAAGCATCCTTTCTGGCACGAATAGCATATGCTCTAGCTGGTGCACGAGCCTCCGATCTAACTGTAGTGTTTTTAGTTCCTTTCTGACTGCCACTAACATTTCCCGAATATCTGGGTGGTCTGCCTCGTGCTGACGCATTACTCGGTCTGATATTCTGGGCCGTATTTTGCTCGACTTGCATCAGACACTCTCGAATAAAATGATCTGATGATCCACATTTAAAGCAGGACCGATCACGGAATCTACAACTCCCAGAATGTCATTTTTCACAATGCTTGCACTCAGCCCGGTTCTGCTGAACATTACCAACACTAGCCATCGAAGTGGCTCGGGAACTCACTGGAGGTCGATCTCGTCTAGATAGGTCGAAAGTAGCTTTATGTCGGCCGAAGTCATCCTTGAATTTCTTAGGCGGTGAATGGAAAGTCTTACTCGATGATCTTTTTCGAGTGTCTCTAGCTTCTATTTCAGCCTTTCTTTTCTCTTTCCCAAGCTCTTCAGCTTTGCAAGCTCGTTCGACAAGTACTACGAACTCTTTGATTTCAAGAGTGCCAACAAGCAATTTTATGTCTTAATTCAGACCGTCTTCAAATCTTTTGCACATAATGGCTTCAGTTGATATACACTCTAGGGCATAATGGCTCAATCTGACAAACTTTCGCTCATATTCAGTCACAGTCACGTGACCCTGTTTCAGTTCTAGAAATTCTTTCCATTTCTGATCGATGAATCTCTGGCTAATATATTTATTACGGAACTCGCTCTAGAAGAAATCCCAAGTCACTTTTTCTTTCGGAACCACCGATACAAGTATGTTCCACCAGTGATATGCAGTGTCCCGTAGTAAAGATATAGCACACTTCAGGCATTCATTCGGAGTACAGGATAGCTCATCAAGTACCCAAATAGTGTTATCAAGCCACATCTCAGCTCGGTCTGCGTCGTCATCATCATTAGCTTTGAATTCTTCGACCCTAAATTTCCTAATTTTATCAACAGGAGGCCTACTAGATCTCATCGGATCTATCATCGGAGGTGCTGAAGGTACCGGAGTTGGATTACTCGGGGGTGGAGGTTGTTGTACAGCTGGGTTATTCTAACAAACTGGGTAAACCATTCATTCATCATCTAGTAGAAGGCTTGCTTAGCCTCCCCCTCATGGCTACCCGAGACAGGTCGAGAGTATACCGGTGCTGACCTGTGTGCGCGATCAGGCGCTACACTCTCTACATCATCTGCTACGGCTCTGTCAGGATCGAAATCCATTTACTATATAAAACACAGTTTGAAATGTCAGAAGTCACCTCACTATCGTATATACAATAAAGGCATGTATAGCTAGACTCCCACACGCTACGGTAGTCCTAGAATCGACTAAACCGTAAGCTCTGATACCAATCAAATGTAACACCCCTAACCCCTGTCCGTCGCCGGATTAGGGTTAAATGGTATTACCAAACTAAACTCAATTCCAAATAACCATTCAATTGAATTCAAGCATATGCAATGCGATCATTACTATATTATATAACATTACAACATTTTAAAATTTAATTTCTAGCATAGCTAAATACATGAGCGTATCCACTCAATCACTTCACATCACATTACTAAAGATCCTTTATCAATTATTTCAATTTATTTCATCAAACAGTCAAGCATAGTTTAAACACATCTTAACCATATGCATAATGACTTAATCAAATATAATATCTCACATACCATAATTTAATCATATGCTAAATATGTACCCCATGAATTCAGCCGAATAATGGAACAAGCTCATCATTCCTATTTTCGAAGTATTAATAATCTATCTAATCATGCCTAACATATAAGTATATTTACCACCACAAACAGAATCAAAGTAACCAAACCTCAAACGATCACATCATAAATATACCAAATGTGCTTGGTCTATATCTATTAAAAGAACAAATGCACAATTGGTTCCTTAAACAAATATTCGTGCACAAATCGATTCTCTTATGAACAAACCAAAACAATCATAGAATATACATTCTGTCATTTATGAAAACATCCAATATATAATACATTTATATCATTATGAGTCCAAGCCTTAGCCGAATGTACAAATACACTTTATTATAATTTTAATCCAAATCCAAATTATCACCCAATTGAGCATAACGCATATGCATACTAAACCAATACAAACTAAATCAAAATGTCCATTATACCATCAATTATAAGTTCATCTCATATATATATATATATATATGTACTAATGCATGTAACGAACATACAAGTTACTATACTTATAATTCATTACAACCACACATACTATAATTAAAAAAACATGAAACATTGCAAACTCAAGACATTGAAAGTAAGCCATATTCGCATGGCTTTAATATATACATAAACAAAAGTTTCCAACTCAAACGTAGACATTATCCATCCTATACATGCCTTTATCCAAAATAAAGCAAACCAAAAGAGTACCAAAATGTGGTTGACTTGCTGACGATTTCCCCGAGCCCGTAGCTTGACCAAAATCTATAAAACAGAACATTAAGCATAAACAAAGTAAGCTTACTAGCTTAGTAAGTCTTAAGCATTGATTTAAGTCACTCAACCATTTAAACATGATTTAAATCAATTCATGACATAAAACCTACAGGTCTTACTTATAAACTCACCATAACAAGATATCATTACCTTACTTAACTTGGTAACTTTCAATTCTTTACCGAATATCTCAATTGTAGAATATACATATATAATTACATAACTAGGTGTATAAATGTACTTACAAGAACCTTTTTAACCACACTCATACTTTCACATTTCCAATAACCATATGGCATATTATATTGTATTTATATAAACTTCACAACCAAGTGTATAACACATTTTTCCTTCATCATTTCATTTGCTCACTATCATAGCACACATATATATATATATGACATTAAAGTATGAAGTACATACCTTGTTGCCGAATTAACAAATTCATTTTCAAAGCTCAAGCTTACTAGATTTGCTATATGACCTTATTACTATATAAAAGAAGTTCAAAATTGAAACTCACTGGTATAACACCTGCTAGGCTTTAACTCGAATTGCACACACCGGCACTAGGCCTGCTAGACTCAAGGTTTGAGATTTAAACACCGGCATTAAGCCTGCTAGGCAATAAGCCCGAACTATTTCACCGGCACAAGGCCTGCTAGGCTCAAAGCTCGAAATAACTCACCGGCACAAGGCCTGCTAGGCTCGAAGCCCGAAATAACAACATAATTAATCCTTCAATACACATTTCTTAATGCTAGCATCACAAACAAATCATATACATCATTTTACATCCACATATTATATCGAATATACCTATTCATATCACATTAACAAAATATATTCAATCCAATGTAATACCCTTACATTCGGCTAACACATAAATTTATACTCCAAATTATCAAATATTATCATGTAACATGTTCATAATTAATTCTTTAATATATATTTACTTAAGAACTTACCTCGACTATCGACGGACAACGTAGACCGACTATTCAATAACCTTCGTCTTCCCCCGATCCAAATCCGTTTTTCTTTGTTCTTGATCTTGAATTTGTGATTATAGGTGCCGAAAATCAAATGAAACCAAACCCTTTTCTTTTCTCAACCTTCGGCCAAGAAAAAATAAAAGATGATAATGACCATTTTTTTATGTTTTATTACATATATTATGTTATTAATAAATTACCAAACTAACCTTATAATATAAAATAAACATAACATATAAATAAGGACATTGTTGGCACATACCATCCACTACCTTGTAAAATGGGCTAATTGCCCTTTTAGTACCTCATATTGAAAAGCCATTATCATTTTAGCACTTTTCACTGTAGTATGCAACTTTTACACTTTACGCGATTAAGTCCTTTTGTCAAATTAAACATAGAAACGATTAAATTTTTCTACGAAACTTTCACACACATTAATTCACATATAATAAACATAAAATATGATATTTAAAAATTTCTCAGACTCAAATTCGTGGTCCCGAAACCACTGATTTGATTAGGGTCAAATTCGGTCTGTTACAACACAACATCATCATTTTGTGATGTGTTCACTAGCAGAATGGATAGAATTCTTTCTACTTGGCCTTCGTGGAAAATTCCTTGAACCACATCCTCCTTCCAGGTAAACAATTCATTATCTATGAGATTTGCCACTATTGTGTATCTTATGTCAATGTTCTGACCTTCGGATCTGTCATTTCCAGGACTTGGTATCCATGTGTCATTCCAAAGGTTCACCAGGTTACAGTTGCCAATTCTCCACCCTAGCCATTTTTCCAACAGGCTTCGAGCCCCTCAAATACTTCGTTAAGTAAAAGGAGGGTAAGAATTTTAATCTTTCACTAAAAAATTCTCCCCTCAGATAATATTTAGATTTTAGAACTTGTGCAAGCAAACAATCTAGTTTGACAATTAGTTTCCATCCAGTTGAGTTAACAAGGTCGTATTAAACATTGTAAGATCTCTAAAGCCAATCCCCTTGCGATTTTGGGGTGCACATTGCATTCCATTCTCACCAGTGAATAGCTTTGTTGGTCTTTAAATTATGCACCAAAATTTGCCTATAAGATTTTCTAACTCGCAACATAAAGAAACTGGTAAACTAAAACATTGCATAGAATAAGTTAGAATAGCTTGTAGTACGGCTTTAAGGAACAATTCTTTTCCTCCAATTGATAGATTATATATATTCCACGCTTCCATTCTTTTAATAAAATTTTTCCTTTATCTCTACGGACGCATTCTTATTTCGTTTACCAATCATCATTGACAACCCTAGGTATTTTTTCTGAGTTGTTTGATATACAGACTCCCTGCGTACTTCCAATTTGATATTGATTTCTTCTTCCACGTTAGAGCTGAAAAATATTAAAGATTTGTCAAAATTTACCAATTGTCCCAAACATTTCTCATACTCATTCACAATCGTCTTAGTGGCTAGAGCTCCTTCTGTAACACCCTTAACCCGAAACCGTCATCGGAACAGGGTTAAAGAGCATTTTTAGAACTTACAGATTAAATAATAGATATTCTACACCATACAATATTCATTTAAGAAATCAATCATAAAGTCCCTTATATGAACCCTCGAGGTCCAAAACATGCATGAGAAACGAGTTGGGACTAAACTAGGTACTCAGAGAATTTTTAACAAAATCTTAAAATTTTTCCTAGGTTCAGGGGTCACACGCCCGTGTGGTCAGGCCGTGTGGCTCACACGGCCAAGGACATGTCCGTACCTCAGGCCGTGTAACTCTTTGACGGCCAAGCCACACGCTCGTGTGCTAGGCCGTGTGTAAACACTTTGGCATTCTATTTTGAAATTTTAAAGATGTAAGGGACACACGGCTAGGTCACACTCCCATGTGCTGGGTCGTGTATCACACACGGCTGACACACACGCCCGTGTATCTGCTAGTGTGGATGAAAATAGGTTATTTTCCAAGCCATGTTTCTCACCCCATTTTGTCATCCTCCTACACCAACAATTTAACACATTCACAAGTTATTATAGGTCATTTAACTCAACTCAAAATCAAGTCCTACACATGATATAATACCTCATATAATCAAGTATACACACTTACTTAAATTACCAAATTCACATATATGTATATCTTATTAAATATGCTAACTTAATTCAATTATCAATATGCTAATATAATTTCTATCAATCAACCATTTCAAACACATACCAAACATATCCATCACAAGCCATTCCAATGGCTAGTTACACTAAAAGCATTTATATGCTGATATTGGCCAATTAACCTATACATGCCACTATAACCATAATTGATTTACCATATATATATCGAAATGGGCTGATGAATAGTGTGAGTGATATTCGCCAAGCTTCCAATCCAACGAGCCTCCGAATTACTATAGAACAGGGGAAAATAAAATAGAGTAAGTATGAAATGCTTAGTTAGTTCGTATAACATGGTAATTAACTTACCACTCATTTAAATGCAATATAAACATACAAGGCACATTCAATCAACTTGATCACGAGCCCTAACACATATCCTCATCACCATTGTTAGTCATATATTTCATATAAATATCAAGAAACCTATATGGGCTCAACAATAATTAGATTTCCATGTACATATACTTTTCACATCATGTATTCATATAACATATACAAATCATATCCTTGTATTTTAAGTACATTTT
Organism: Gossypium australe; assembly: GCA_005393395.2. Lineage (NCBI taxonomy): Eukaryota > Viridiplantae > Streptophyta > Magnoliopsida > Malvales > Malvaceae > Gossypium > Gossypium australe. Next base: position 71,888,157 of record CM016615.1, read on the forward strand.
CATAATAATTCGTCTCGCCTTCAGATTATTTCATGTCGGAACTTTTCCCATTAAATCATTTGAAATGTCAGTGCCACACGGGTAATACACTCAAGGTGTACAAATCTACAATCATAGATGAACATATTCATCAAACAAATTCCATGTTCATATATTAACATCTCGTATTTCCATATATCATGTATGATCATTTTGATGTATTTCAGGCAGATACGTGTATTAATTCATTTCATGTTCATATTTTCTCATGTCAGGATTTTGCCCGTTGAATCATTGAAAACATCGATGGATACACAGGTAGTACACTTGGAGTGTACAAATCAGAAATCCGTCAATTCATATTCAAGAATGCTCACTAAAGCACATAATAGGGAAATCCTCTCTCAAGCGAAGCTCACAAAGAGCCATTAATTGGGAAGCTCACAAAGAGCCTATCAGGAAGCTTATCTGGGCTATATGTATAACAGGAAGCTCATAAGAGCCATAATCAAGAAGTTCACAAAGAACTTTTAATTAGGAAGCTCACAAAGAGCCTTTAATCAGGAGCTTCGGATAGTCATATATCGAGAAGTTCAAGCAAGCCATATCAGGACGCTCACAAAAAGCTGCGTTTGTGTCTGCAATATATGTAGGATCAGAACCGATCATATATCAGGACGCTCACAAAGAGCTGCGTTTGTGTCTACAATATATGCAGGATTACAACTGATCATATAACAGGACGCTCACAAAGAGTTGCGGTAGTCTGCAACACATGCAGGATCACTACCGATCAGGATGCTCGCAAGGACCATGTAACAGGAAGCTCAAGAGGTCTTATAATAGAATACTCGTAAGAGCTATGGTATGTCCGCAACATATACAAGACCACAACCAATCGAGAAATCCTGTATCCATCGAATTCCATTATTCAAATGGGATTTAATATTTATCATGCTTTGTCGGATATGTAAAAAATTTCATGTATATGGCATTTATACAATTCACATACACAACATTCAATTCAAGCATATAAATATACACAATTTAGTTACACGTACTTACCTCGACAAATGTTCGTGTACGTAAAATCTACTAATCCAACATTTTCTCTTTTCCTCGTTCTAATTCCAAATTTGGTCTATTCGAATCTATATGAATGAATATAACATTAATTCATGTTCATTTCAATTCAATTCACATCTTATACAAAATTACTATTTTGCCCCTAAACTTTTAATTAATTATGATTTCGTCCCTAAGCTCAAAAAATGAAATTCATGCAATTTAATCCTTATTCTAAGCCTAGCCGATTTTTACATGTAAAATTTACAGCCCATGTATTTCATAAAATTCAGAATATTTCCACGAATTTTACATCTTTTCAATTTAGTCCCTAAATAATAATTTCATCAAATTTCTCTTTGCAAAAGTTGTTTATCTATCAACAACCTTTCATTTTCTATTATAAAACTTTATAATTCAACTATGTTCATGTAACACCCCTAACCCGTATCCGTCGCCAGACTAGGGTTAAGAGGCATTACTAGACAAATCAGAACATATTACACTCATATTACAACATCAATCATACATCATCATTTCATAATAATAATACTCATATTGTCCCTTAAGAAAGTCTACAAGACTTATATCATGCTTTAGAGAAGGTTCGGGAATAAACCGATCTCATACGGAAACTTTGCAAATTTTCGACAAAATTTTCTTTCAAAAGAGGGCACACGCCCGTGTGGCTAGGCTGTGTGCCTTACATGACCGTGCCTTGGACCATGTCTCAGCCCATGTGCAAAACTGACTTGAATCACATGGCCTGTAACACGCCCATGTGTCTGGCCCGTGTGCAACACTGACTTAAATCACACGGTCTGTCGAACGTCCGTGTCTCTGGTCCATGTGCAAGTCTGACTTGCTTCGAATTGCAACCTTGAGAGACACGGTTGACACATACGCTCGTGTGCTCAATCGTGTGGGCAAATATAGGCCATTTGCAAGGCCAAATTGCCACCCAAAATTTGGGTCATACCTATAAGCATCAAACAAGCATCAATTCATGTCCTAAATGCAGCCAAAAACATACCAATTTATGCATAATTTGACCCGTAACAACATCATCCATTTCCATATACAAATCCAACATCAAACATACCAATTCAAAGTACCAATTTCACATAAAAAACATGTGATTCATACATCATATTAATCCATTTCAATTCATAGCATTTCTCATCATATAAATTTCCCAAATCAACCATGGAACTTACCAAAATTGACCATTTCTCTTGGCTATTCATGAGCACATCAAAACATACCAAATTTTTCATCACATAGCATGTACTAAATTCAATCCATAATCACATTCATTATCAAGCCATATCACATGGCTATATTTACACATTTCATAACATAATTAAAGTTATCTAACTTATACATGCCATATTTCAATATGTACATTTTCAATAAGTACCAAAATATAGTTCGATAGTTTGGTGATGATCCTCGACGATCCCCAAGATTTTGGTAGCTTCGGTAATCTATAAAACAATTGAAACACACACAAAGTAAGCTTTCAAAAGCTTAGTAAGCCATATACAAATAAACTTATCATATAGAACAATTATAAACCATTTCATACACATGATTCATTACATAACACAATCACAAGTCATATTTCTCTTATATCTCAAGCGATTATATTCACTTACTCATAACCACATATCATGTAATGTAGTTCACATATTAAATGATCATATACATACATACCTTTCACTGATAAATGTCATATACATACATACGTACCAGAATTCAAATGCACATTCATATACTCATTCATTACTCGGAATGCCTGTTGAACCATTCAGAATCAAATAAGATACTCAGATAGCTCGAAAAGCTCGTACAATGCTAACGTCCCAGACGTGGTCTTACATGTAATCAGTATCGGTGCCACTGTCCCAGACAAGGTCTGACACGAAACTAAATACGATGCTGATGTTCCAGACATGGTCTTACACGTAAATAATAAATCGATGCCAACATCCCAGACGTGGTCTTACACGATAACACATATTGGAATCCTATGTCATGACATACGTATCCTAACTACTTCCTAAGGTTCGGAACTTTATCAGAACTTTATCGGATTTCACATATTCAACTCAAATAGCCATATATCACAATTCATTCACATAAAAATATTAATGATTCAATTTAAACACATTTATTTGTATATCGACTTACCTCGTACGAATTTAGATGGAAATAAACGATTACTCGACTACTTTAGATTTCCCCCGATTTAATTTCGTTTTCTTTGGTTCTTGATCTATTCACATTCAAATTTAACTCTTTTATTCACCAAATCATTTAATTCAATCCATATACACATATTTGGGGCATTTTACAAATCAGCCTTCACATTCTCACATTTTGACATTTTAGTCCCTATTCACATACTCATGCTTGGCCGAATATTCCATTATTCCATGTAAGCTCATATCTTTCATTTATTTCACATTTTAGTCCTTCAATTTCTCATTTTCACAAATTAACCCATAATAATCAATTTCATCAAAAATCCCAATACAAAACATATTTATTTAACATCAAGCTTTCATATTTCACCATTTAACATCACAAAGCTCACAACATCAACAATGGCATAACTCAAAATTGTCATCAATTTCATGAATTAAGGCACGGGTTTAAGAGAACACGAAGCAACAATTACAAAAACATAAAAATTATCAAAAGCCGAACAAAATCCATACCTTAATCAAGACTTGGAAGTGCCGAACCCTAAGCTTGAAAATGGTTCTTTTTCTTTTCTTATTTTTGGCAATAAAGATGAATGGATCACTAATTTTCATGTTTTGTTTTATTATATTAAGCTTATTAACATAATTACCATATTAACCTTAATATTTAAATTACAAAACACATATAATGGTTGTCCTTTACCGTCCACTCACCTATATAGTGGCCAAATTTAATTTTAAGGACTTATCGATTAATAAACCATAGCAAACTAGTACTTTAACAAATAGAAAGTCACTTTTGCAATTTACGCGATTAAGCCCTTTTCTCAAATTAGGCAACCAATCGATAAAATTAATTCATGAAAATGTCACACATGCTTAATCACATACTGTAAACACAGAAAATAATATTAAAACATTTTTTCGACTCAGATTTGTGGTCCCGAAACCACCATTCTAACTAGGTCTAAACCGAGCTGTTACAACTCTCCCCTCTTAGGGATTTTCGTCCCCAAAAATCTTACCATTGAACAGATTCAAATATTGTTGTCTCATAGCATCTTCGGGTTCCCATGTAGCTTCTTTAACCCCATGTCAATGCCACAATACTTTTACTAACAAAATTCTCTTATTTCGCAATTTTCTAGTCTCGCGTGCTAAGATACGGATCGATTCTTCTTCATAAGTCATATCATATTGAATTTCTATTTCAAATGGAGAAATTACATGCGAGGGATTAGATTTGTATCGTCGAAGCATCGATACGTGAAACACATTATGAATCTTTTCTAGCTCAGGTGGTAGTGACAATCTATATGCAACCGGCCCGATACGCTCAATGATCTCATACGGCCCGATGAATCTCAGACTCAACTTGCCCTTTTTGCTGAATCGAAGTATTTTTTTTCCACGGAGACACTTTCTAAATTACTTTATCACCAATCTCGAATTCAATATCTTTTCGTTTCAAATCTGCGTATGATTTCTGTCGATCAGACGCTGCTTTTAGACTATTTCGTATAACTTTCACTTTCTATTCAGTCTCTTTAATCAAATCAACCCCGTGGATTTTATTTTCACTAAGTTCGGACCAGTACAGAGGTGATCGACATTTCCTACCATACAAGGCTTCGTACGGTGCCATTTTAATGCTTGATTGAAAACTATTATTATACGCGAATTCAACCAATGACAAATATTGTTCCCACGTACCTTCAAACTCTAGAATGCATCATCTCAACATATCCTCGAGTATCTGAATAATCTGCTCGGATTGACCATCTATCTTTGGATGAAAAGCAGTATTGAAGTGCAATTTCGTACCTAAAGCCTCTTGCAGTTTCTTCCAAAACCACGAAGTAAACCTCGTATCTCTGTCAGACACAATAGGTAGTGGCACATTGTGCAATCTCACAATATCAAAAATGTATAACTCAGCTAACTTATCACCGGAATAAAATGAGCTGATTTTGTCAATTTATCAACTATAACCCAGATGACAACTTTCTTCCTTGGAGTTAAAGGCAAACCTGAAACAAAATCATAATCGGGTGTAACAAATCGGACGACACCTGATGTTCAACTTTAACTTGCTGATAGATCAAACATTTTGAAACAAAATTAGAGATATCTCTTTTCATTCCAGGCTACTAGTAAAGTTGTTTCAAGTCATTATACATCTTTGTACTTACCAGATGAACAGATAAGCGACTGCTATGTGCTCCTTTCAAGATCAACTGAATCAACTCTTGATTTCTCAGAACACAAATCTGATCTCGGAATCTCAAACAATCATCAACTCAACTCAAAATTCAGAATCAGAGTTCAAATTACACTAAGCTCGTTTCGCTAACATTTCATTATCAACTTTCTGAGCATTACAAACCTGCTGTAAGAACAACGGCCTTGCTTTCATTTTGGCTAAAACTGAACCATCATTAGATAAAACTAAATGAGCGTTCATCGCACGTAGCACAAACAGTGATTTTCGACTCAAAGTATCAGCAACAACATTTGCTTTTCCCGGATGATAATCTAATCATCTTCTTTGATGCAGATTCAAATCTTTCTGAATCATCAAATATTTCAGACTTTTATGATCTAAAAACACATGACATTTCTCGTCGAAAAGATAATGGCGTCAAATTTTTAAAGCAAACACGATCGTAGCTAGTTCAAGGTCGTGCGTCGGATAATTCTTTTCATGTGGTTTCAATTATCTCGAGGCATAAGCTATAACTTTGCCTTTCTGAATCAAAACACATCCTAGACCGTTCAACGAAGCATCACTATATATCACAAATTCTTTACCGAATTTTGGCTGTACTAGAACTAGAGCTTCAGTCAATAGGGCTTTCAATTTATCAAAGCTTTTCTGACACTTTTCAGACCATTCGAATTTCACATCTTTCTGAAGCAATCTCGTCAATGGAGTTGCAATCATCGAAAATCCTTTTATAAACCGTCGATAATAACCAGCAAGTCCTAGAAAACTGTGGACTTCAGACACATTGTTCGGAGGCTTCCACTCTAAAATAGCTAAAATCTTGCTCAAATCAACTCGTATGCCGGATGCTGACACAATATGCCCCCAAAAGCCAACTTCGAGCATCCAGAACTCACATTTACTAAAATTTTCATACAATTCCATATCACGTAGAGTTTGTAGCACAATTCTCAAATGTTCAGTATGCTCAATTTCATCACGCGAATAAATCAAAATGTCGTCAATGAAAACAACAACAAATCGATCAAAATACGATCTGAAAATTCTATTCATCAAGTCCATAAAGACAGCCGGAGCATTTATTAATCCGAAAGACATAACTAAAAACTTATAGTGCCCGTACCTCGTTCAGAAGGCAGTTTTATCTGAATCTTTTACTCACAACTGATAATATCCCGATCTCAAATCTATCTTTGAAAACATAGAAGCTCTTTTCAACTAATCAAACAAATCATCAATTCTGGGCAGAGGATATTTATTCTTAATGGTCACTTTGTTTAATTGACGATAATCAATGCACATTCTCGTCGTACCATTTTTCTTTTTCACAAACAAAACGGGAGCACCCCAAGATGAAAAGCTCGATCATGCGAAAGCTCTGTCTATCAATTCTTGCAGCTGAGACTTCAATTCTTTCAATTCTGTTGGAGCCATTCTATACGGACCTATTGAGATAAGGGTCGTCCCTGGCACTAACGCAATGCCAAACTCAACTTCTCCTATCAGAGGTAATCCCAAGAATTCTTCAGGAAACACATCAGGGAACTCACAAACCACAGGCACAGATTCAACTTTCTTTTCTATCACTTTCGTATCAATCACATACGCAAGATGAGCTTCACAACCCTTTTTTACATAATTCAGAGCTTTCATTGAAGATATCACTGTCGGTAGCCCATTCAAATCATTGGACTCAATCCGTATTATTTCATCATTCTTACATCTCAAATCAATAGTCTTCCATTTGCAATTCACAACAGCATCATGTAAAGTTAGCCAATCCATACCCAGGATTATATCAAATTCATCAAAAGGTAATAACATCAGATCAGCCAGAAAATAGATATCTCGAAACATCAACGGACAATTCTTGCACACTTTGTCAACCATGACACTTTTGCCTAAGGGATTCGATACTCTAATTACAAATTCAGTAGACTCTATAGGCAAAGTCTTACTGGATACTAAATTCATGCATACATACGAATGAGTTGATCATGGGTCTATCAATGCAATCACAGAAGTATTATAAAGAGTAAATGTACCCATAATAACATCTGGAGACGAAGCTTCCTGACGAGCTTGAATGGCGTAAGCTTTGGCAGCTGCTCTCGCCTTAGATATTGCAACTGTATCTTTCGTAGCTCTCTGGCTACCACTCACATTTCCCATGTTTCTGGGAGGTCTACCCCTAGCTGAAGCATTATTCGACTTCAGATTCTGTACAATCTCTTGCTCAACAGACTCGGGACAGTCTCAGATAAAGTGATCTAAAGATCCATATTTGAAACAAGCTCGATCCTTTAATCGACAATTGCCCGGATGTCTTTTACCATAATGTCTACACTCGGATCTTTAGATCTAACATTTCCAACACTTGCAATCGAAGTAGTTGGAGTTCAGAAGCTTGAATTTGATCTTGCACAATCTCTGCTTGAATGTCCCGCATTAACCTTTGAACGACTATACTCATCTCGAAATTTCTTTGATATAGACTGGAATGATTTACTTGAGAATCTCTTTCTCACATCTCTAGCTTTTGACTCAGCTTTTCTTTTCTCTTTCCTGAGTTCTTCAGCTTTACACGCTCGATCAACAAGCACAACGAATTCTTTTATTTCCAAAATTCTGACTAATAAACGGATATCTTCATTCAAGCCGTCTTTGAACCTTTTACACAGTATTGCCTCAGTCGAGACACATTCTCTTGTATACTGACTCAATCTCATAAATTCTCGCTCGTATTCTGTAACAGACATACGACCCTATTTCAATTCAAGAAACTCTTTTCACTTTTGATCAATGAATATCTGACTAATATATTTCTTCCAGAATTTGGATTGAAAGAAATCCCAGGTAATTCGTTCTTTCGGAACAATAGAAGTCAAAGTTTTCCACCATTAGTAAGCTGCATCTATGAACAAAGAAATGGTGCATTTCATACATTCATCAGGGGTACACGACATCTCATCAAATACTCGAATTGTATTCTGGAGCCAAAACTCAGCTCTCTCAGCATCATCATCATTAGTGGCCCTGAACTCTTCAGCCCCAGATTTACAGATTTTGTCCACCGGAGGCTTATTCAACAGATTTGGATTCATAATCGGAGGTACAACAGGAGTCTTAGGGGGTTAGGTGGGGGCGGAGGTTGAGGAATAGCCGGATTTGCTCTAACATACTAAGTGAACCACTCATTCATCATTTAGAAGAAGGCTTGTTTAGCCTCTCCTTCCTGACCGCTAGTAACCAGTCTAGAATCAAACGGCACTGTCCCTTGAGCGGGAGCAGGCGCATTACTTTTAGCATCGTCAGCTACTACTCGTTTGGGAGCCATTTACTATACAGAAAACACATTTTATCTGTCAGGATTCATCACACTATCACAGTTTTATATATGGCATGTATAGCTAGACTCTCACATGCTATGTTAGTCCTAGAATCGACTAAACCGTGCTCTGATACCAACAAATTGTAACACCCCTAACCCGTATCTGTTGCCGGACTAGGGTTAAGAGGCATTGCCGGAAAAATCGAAACATTTTACACTCATATAACAACATCAATCATTCATCATCATTTCATAATAATAATACTTATATAGTTCCTTAAGAAAGTCTACAAGACTTAAATCATGCTTTAGAGAAGGTTCGGGACTAAACCGATCTCATACGGAAACTTTGCGGATCTTGGAAAACTTTTTTTTCAAAATAGGGCACACGCCAGTGTGGCTAGGCCGTGTGCCTCACAAGGCCGTGCCTTGGACCATGTCTCAACCCATGTGCAAAACTAATTTGAATCACATGGCTTATCACACGCCCGTGTGTCTGGCCCATGTGCAACACTGACTTGAATCACACGGCCTGTAGCATGTCCGTATGTCTGGCCCATGTGCAAGTTTGACTTGCTTCGAATTGCAACATTGAGAGACATAGTCGAGACACGCGCCCGTGTGCTCAACCGTGTGGGCAAATATAGGCCATTTGCAAGGCCAAATTGCCACCCAAAATTTGGGTCATACCTATAAGAATCAAACAAGCATCAATTCATGTCCTAAAGGCAGCCAAAAACATACCAAATTAAGCATAATTTGACCTGTAACAACATCCTTCATTTCCATATACAAATCCAACATCAAACATACCAATTCAAAGTACCAATTTCACATAAAAAACATGTGATTCATACATCATATTAATCCATTTCAATTCATAGCATTTCTCATCATATAAATTTCCCAAATCAACCATGGAACTTACCAAAATTGACCATTTCTCTTGGCTATTCATGAGCACATCAAAACATACCAAATTTTTCATCACATAGCATGCACTAAATTCACTCCATAATCACATTCATTATCAAGCCATATCACATGGCTATATTTACACATTTCATAACATAATTAAAGTTCTCTAACTTATACATGCCATATTTCAATATGTACATTTTTAATAGGTACAAAAATATAGTTCGATAGTTTGGTGATGATCCTCGACGAACCCAAGATTTTGGTAGCTTCAATAATCTATAAAACAATTGAAACACACACAAAGTAAGCTTTCAAAAGCTTAGTAAGCCATATACAAATAAACTTATCATATAGAACAATTATAAACCATTTCATACATATGATTCATGACATAACACAATCACAAGTCATATTTCTCTTATATCTCAAGTGATTATATTCACTTACTCATGACCACATATCATGTAATGTAGTTCACATATTAAATAATCATATACATACATACCTTTCACTGATAAATTTCATATACATACATACGTACCAGAATTCGAATGCACATTCATAAACTCATTCATTACTCGGAATGCCTGTTGAACCGTTCAGAATCAAATAAGATACTCGGATAGCTCAAAAAGCTCGTACAATGCTAACGTCCCATTCGTGGTTTTACATGTAATCAGTATCGATGCCACTGTCCCAGACATGGTCTTACACGAGACCAAATACGATGCCAATGTCCCAGACATGGTCTTACACGTAGATAATAAATCGATGCCAACGTCCCAGACATGGTCTTACACGATAACACATATCGGAATCCTATGTCATGACATACGTATCCTAACTACTTCCTAAGGTTCGTACGAGACTTTTCAGACGTCGTTACATTATCGAAACTTTATCGGATTTCACATATTCAACTCAAATAGCCATATATCACAATTCATTCACATAAAAGTATTAATAATTCAATTTAAACACATTTATTTGTACATCGACTTACCTCGTACGGATTCAGATGGAAATAAACGATTACTCGACCACTTTAGATTCCCCCCGATCTAATTCTGTTTTCTTTGGTTCTTGATCTATACACATTCAAATTTAACTCTTTTATGCACCAAATCATTTAATTCAATCCATATACACATATTTGGGGCATTTTACAAATTAGCCTTCACATTTTCACATTTTGACATTTTAGTCCCTATTTCATAAAGTCACAAAATACACATAATTTCCTTATACTCATGCTTGGCCGAATATTCCATTATTCCATATAAGCTCATATCTTTCATTTATTTCACATTTTAGTCCTTCAATTTCTCATTTTCACAAATTAACCCATAATAATCAATTTCATCAAAAATCCCAATACAAAACATATTTATTTAACATCAAGCTTTCATATTTCACCATTTAACATCACAAAGCTCACAACATCAACAATGGCATAACTCAAAATCATCATCAATTCATGAATTAAGGCACAGGCTTAAGAGAACACGAAGCAATGATCACAAAAACATAGAAATGATAAAAAATCGAACAAAATTCATACCTTAATCAAGACTTGAAAGTGCCGAACCCTAAGCTTGAAAATGATTCTTTTCTTTTGTTATTTTCGGCAATAAAGATGAATGGATCACTAATTTTCATGTTTTGTTTTATTATATTAAGCTTATTAACATAATTACCATATTAACCTTAATATTTAAATTACAAAACACACATAATGGTTGTCCTTTACCGTCAACTCACCTATATAGTGGCCAAATTTAATTTTAAGGACTTATCGATTAATAAACCATAGCAAATTAGTACTTTAACAATAGAAAGTCACTTTTGCAATTTATGCGATTAAGCCCTTTTCTCAAATTAAGCAACCAATTGATAAAATTAATTCACGAAACTTTCACACATACTTAATCACATACTGTAAATACAGAAAATAATATTAAAATATTTTTTCGACTCAGATTTGTGGTTCCAAAACCACCATTTCGACTAGGGTCTAAACCGGGTTTTACAGTTCATCCATGGCAAAACCCTAGTTCTTTGATAACTTTACAAATTAGTCCTCAAGATAGCTAGATTAAGCTATTACGATATCGAAAATATAAAAATCATTAAAAATAGGGCAAGAAAACATACCTAACTGATCAAAGTAAGATTGCTTGACCTACTTTCTCTTAGCTAAGGTTTCCATGGAAATTATTTGGGAAAGATGACGAAAAAGATGATATTTTCCTTATTTAATTAATTACCATCTTTTATTTTTTTTTCACTTTTCAATTTCATCCTTTTCTTTATTTTATTTTCCATGGATGAATCATCATCTTTAACCACTAAGCATTTTTAAATGGTCTATTTACCATATAAGGACCTCCACTTTAAAGTTCTATAGCTATTTAACCCCTTTAGCTATTAGAACTCAACTTTTGCACTTTTTGCAATTTGGTCCTTTATCAAATTAAACTTGTAATCAGTAAATTCTTTACGAAATTTTTATGCGACATTACTATCATACTATAGACCATAAAATAATATAAAAATAATTTTTCTTTCGAAATCGTATTTGTGGTCCCGAAACCATTGTTCCACTTTTACCGAAAACAGGCTGTTACACCTTCCATGGTTGCCTTTCCAAACTGTATGCTATCATCTGCAAAAAAAAGAAAATATATGAAATTGATAATCCTGCTCTTCCCATTTTTATCCCCTTTATCTTCCTTTTCCTTTCTGCAATGTTTATTAGTCTTGAAAATCCTTTCCATAGAGAATAATAAATATGGGCTGAACGGATATCCTTGCCTCAACACTCTTGACGGCTTGAATTCTTCTCCTCTTTTGTTTTTCAATATGACTGTATAAGAAACACTTGTAACACGTCTCATAACTAATGATATCTAGTCGGAACAAAATCCCAAACTCATCATCATTTTTTCTAAGAACTTCCACTCTACTCTATCATAGGCTTTGCTCATGTCAAGCTTTAGCTCAAAAAATCCACTTCCTCTCTTCTTTTTTTGTTTAAGAGAATGTAGGACTTCATAGGCTACTAAAATATTATCTAAAAATTTACCTTCCTGGTACAAATACTCCTTGTGTCTCATCAATACAAAAGCTTAAGCTTTCCTAAATCTATTAATTAACATTCTAGAAATAATTTTATAAATCATATTGCACAGGCTTATAGTCTAAACTATCCCATATTTTTTGGAGCTAAGATTTTTGGGATAAGCACGACATTTGTTTTGTTTATATCATGTAAATCCCTTCTATTGTTCAATATCTCTAAACAAAATTTAATTACGTCTTTCCCTACTATATGCCAAAATTTTTGGAAGAAAAAAGTGGGATAGCCATCGATACTTGAAGCCTTGAGAGGAGCCATTGATTTAATTGCTTCCAACACTTCTTCATCTTTAAATTTTACCATGAGCTCTTCAATAAGGTGACTACTGATGCATGGTTGAAAATCAGACATTAGCTACCCACAATCCTGTATTGATTTGGACGCAAAAAGATCTTTGAAATAACTTGTGGCTAATGAGAGTAATTCCTTGTCCCTTTCGACCAAATTTTCATTATCATCTTCTATTGCATTTATTGTGTTCTTCTTTCTTCGTTGCGTAGCAGAATTATGGAAGAATGATGTATTACGGTCTCCCATGTGAAGCCAATTTGTTCTTACCTGTTTTTCCCAAAAGAGTTCTTCCTTATCAGCTTCTATGTTTAAGGCTAATTTTACTTCCATTATTTCTACCAGCCTTTCCTCAATTGGGTCTTGCTTGTTTAGCTTTTCCAACCTAGTATTCAAATCATGATTTTTCTTATGCCTTCTTCCTCTATTGACCTTCACATTTTTTTTTTAATTTCGTTCCCAATTCTTTAAGCTTCAAGGGCAGCTCTGTCTCATTTAAATACCAATCATGTTTCATTTGGTCTTCGAAACATTCTTTAAGTACCTAATCTACATTCAATCGAAAGGGGATATCTTCTTGGATTTGAAATCCTTTTTTACCACATATTGTATCAACGATCACCAGGTAGTGGTCTGATATGCTGTGGGGTAGATGACAAACTGAGTAACTTGGAAAACAGACCCACCAATTCGAATTTTCTAGTCCTCTATCAAGTCTTTCTCTTATGTTATTCTCTATAAATTTTCCTTTTCCCCAAGTGAACCACTATTCTGAAAAGCCCGAGTCTTTTAGATCGCAATCTTGAAGTTCTTCTCTAAAGGTTGACATTTGACGTTTCTCTCTTAATCACCCTTATCTTTTTTCGAATGAAAACATTACTTTATTGAAATCCCCCACCACTAACCAAGGCATACAAAAATCTTCCTTCAGTTGTCTCAGTAGGTCATAGAAATCCTTTCTCAAATTTTCAACTGGAGAGCCATAAAATCTTGTGAATCTCTAATTTTCTTCCCCATTACCCTCATTTACTACAGTGTCGATGTGTGAATTTGAAAAGATTTTTAAGGAGACTGACAACTCATCTTTCCATCCTAATGAGAGATTTCCTCTTGATCCCTTTGTGTAAATATCAATTTCATTTGAAAAACCACACTTCCTCTTTATTCCATCCATTCTTCTTAAACTAACTTTTGTTTCTATAAGAAACACAAGTTTTGTTGATTTTGTCTCAAGCTGTTCTTGAGACGCCTCACTGCTCGTGGTTTCCCCAAACCACGAACATTCCAATTTAGAATTTTCATTACAACAGGCCGGCCTACTTGCCAGCGGCAACCAATAAATCATTAGATGAATCTGTGTCCATTAGTTTATTACTATTATTATTGCCTCATTGGTTAGTTCTTTGTCTTTTTTTTCCCGTTGATATTACTGATTGGACTATCCTCATGCTCGATATTTGTCTCATTTTCCCACCTAGCTTCCCTTCCAATCCTAAATCCGTAACTCTCTTCCAACTCCCTTTTATTCATGTCACTTAACCCTTCTCTTCCTCTAGATTTATACAATTGCCCCTTGCCTAATTGTTCCTTTTGCCGTCTACTTTCACGTTCCCCCATAACTTTCTCCATTCGAACCCATTCTTTTGGTTCCTCCCTTAACTATTTACTACGTGTTTGTTCAACCCTTTTTGGGGGTGCTCTTAGAGAAATATCCCAACCGTACTCGTCTTGCACCTCTAGGGAAAGGCGTAAGGGACAAAAATTCTCTGCATGTCCTAGTCTTCCACACAATAAACAAAATAGAGATAATTTTTCATATTGGAATGTTGCATACGAAGATTTGTTCTGCCTATGAATAATTCACTTTTTTCTTTTCAATGGGCATTGAACATCCATCTTCACCTTGATGCGCATAAACTTCCTAATTCCTCTTGTAACAATTGCTATATTGTAATTTGTGAATACGCGTATGAAATTTCCAAGTTGCCTTGCCATTCCTTCAGACATACACCTTGGTGGTAAGTTATGAATTTGCACCCAAAAATTTGTATGAAATATAAGAAGTTGACTTGGGTCCTCTCCCTTCTCCAATTTATGAAAAAGAATTAAGTGCCTTTAAAAAAACCATAAAATACCATCTTCTACCCTTTTTAGATCTAAATCGTTGTAAAATCGATCCGTTTGTCCTCAATTTCAGAAATTGTAACTCGTTCAATTGGGTGCCAGAACTCCGCAAGTACATTCTTCAATGATGAAAAGTGGACAGCACAATTAGTTAGAACTCTTCCAACCAAACATAGATTAAATTCCTCCCTGAACTCTTCCTCTTCTTCGATATCATGAACCAAATCTTCTTCCTCCTCTGCCAGACTCAAGTTTACCAATTTGTCTTCCATGATTTTGTATACCAAATAAACCTTTTACAACCTCTTCTCTCGTTTTGAAAGCTTAATCAATTTGAAAAAAATGGGTAAAACCCCTAACCTGCTACTAACGACAGACAACGAAAAGATAAAACAAAGAAACCTTAAACTGCTAATCGAGCAGACTTTGAATTGTGATAAAACTTTACTTCAACTCTTTAATTTAATCTAGTATTAAATAGTTATCTAAAAGTATTAAAAGATAAAATACTAAAAAAATTAAAATATTATTTTTACAAATAAATCCTCAAAATAAAAGTTTTAAAATAGGTCATTGTCCATCAACTTGTTCTTCGGACCAAAACTCTTATGGCAACCAAATTTTCAATTCTTTTTTACTTTTCGAGTTTGCTTTTGCATCTATTCGAAAAACAAATAATAAACCCAAAATTAGTAGCATCTCATTCAAGAATTTATCAAAGTTAAGCACAATAAACATGTTAACTGGACATATTATTATTGTAAAAGCCCATTTTCGATCGGGCCCATTTTTAACCAAAAACAAAATAAACAGTAAAACCGAACAGAAACCAACCCAAATAATAAAGTCTAGAGTCCATTAAATTAAAATTACAGCAGGCCTAAAACCATTAAAACCCAAATACAAACAAAACCCAATTCCTAATCCTACCCAAAATTTACAGGCCCGAATAGCCCAAGGGTTTCAACATGTCCAAAAACCCTAGAATTCTCTAGATTTTTCCAACGCCATTCGAGTAGCCAAGTTTGCACGTGCGCCGCAACGATTTCCAGAATACTCCAGTGTCGTTCAGCCAACCCCACGTGCGTTGTCCCACACCAGCAGAGCGCTCGGGCTACCCCGCTTCCATGACGTCTTCACCTGCAAACAGAAACAAAAGAGCCAGCAAAGCAATAACAGAATACAGTAGAAGAAAAAAAGATAGATCTCGTGTATTTTATTTTTATCAGGCTATAAAATGCCATGTACTAGCATTGTAAAAGGATTCCATTTTTTTATATACACACTGATACTAAAGAAAATCGAAAGGAAGGAAAGATTGAAAAAAAGGTGATTTCCGTCTTTGTTTTTTTTTTCCTTTAGATCTTTGCAATTTCATTTACGTTTTTTTTTTAAAAAAAAAAGAGAAATCTAGAGAGAAATAAGAACTTTACCTTCGAAATGCGAATCGTTGGAGGGCCTTCTTCGTTGTAATCGAAGCAAGGCAATCCTTCAGGTTTAAAGAAAGGGAAGACTCATACCTGATTTGAAAGGGGACGACAAATCAGACTGAAATCGTTCACTCCTCGCTGATCGTCGTGGCGTTGAGGCGACTGAAACTTCTTCTTGTCCCTTGCGACGGCTAAGAAAAGAATAAATGAGGGGAATTAGGGTTAGGTTTAAGAAAAGAATAAAAGAATCTGTTTAGTTTAAAGGATATTAAGTAGGAAATAATACAAAACGGCGCCGTTTAGGAGGGGTAGGATCCGCGCGTCAACCCGCTTTGCGACCCGGATCCACGCCCTTCCGCGTTAAAGGACTATTTACGCACTTAGTCCCTCGGCTCTCTGATTCGGTCGCAATATAGTCCTATCCAAACGCAGCGTTCTGCCTAATTGGATTATTTTCTGATCTGGTCCTTATTAATTTGCGCGCATTGTATTTCAATCCTTTTAGATTTCATTTTGATTTATTACTTTTTAGCCCTCTAATTTCGTCCTGATTTCCAGTGTAATCCTTAAAAATATTTTATTGTTTTAGCTATTATTTATTTTTATTATATGATATTTTATTACTTCTATATATATATGTATATTTTTTTATATACTTATTATTTATATTGGATTATTCTTATGTATTTATATTATTGATTTATATATATGTATTCATTATGTATATTATTGGTTTTTATTTCTTCTTAAACCTACCTATATGTACATTTAGTTTCATTTAAAATTGTATATATATATATATATATATGTTGTTCCATTTTAAATCTATTGTATTTAATTTATATAAAAAAAATCATATTTTATTTCATTATAAATACTTTTATATGTTGCTATCTATATATAAACATTTTTTATAATAAACTTTTCACCTCATGAATATCATATTTTTTTAATATTTTGCTACATTTTCTTCAATTGTTAATTTCATTATATGATTATTGCTAGCATATGAATTGTAATTTGTTAATTTGCAACTATTAATTATTTGTGATTATCGTTGTAAAGTGTGATATATGGATTATTATATTGCTTTATGTATTGGTATTACATTGTATCTCACGGAAAATGTAGTATTTTAATGACATTTTGATTTTAAAATCATAAGGCAATGCTCGTGTTTAGAGGTTTCGAGAAAATCGTGCTCTAACTTACTGCGTTCCGATTTTTCTCGTTTAAAACCTAGAAACCGAGTGTCCTTTCTCTCTTAAATCAAAATGCACGATATTTCAAATTAAAAAAAAAAAAAACTTATTCTTGGGAATTTGAGACATTGCACCCTAACATACTAGGTGTGATATTTTACTATCTCGAGATAAGAATTTCAAAAGAACAAAGGCAATAAGCCGTATTCGGGAATTTTGAGGAATAGTGCCCTAACTTATTGGGTTTCCATTTTTCATTTGACCCAAATTATGGAATATCCTTCTCATTTTTAAAGGTACGAGTATTGAATGTCGAAGGATAAACTTAGATTCGAGAATATAAGATGTTGTGCCCTAACTTACTGAGTACGGCGTTTTGTTTCTTCGAAATAAGAAGTTTTGGCATCCAATATGATTCTGTCCAAATATATTTTATGTAAGAGGATTATAATCTAGAATCTTTTCAAATTTTCGGCATTAAGACATTGAATAATCAATTCAGTACCAATTTTGGGTGTTACGGGGGTGCTAACCTTTCCTCGTACGTAACCGACTCCCGAACCTATTTTCTTAGATTTCGTAGACCAGAATTATTGTTTTAATAAATAAAAATGTTTTATTAAAATAATCCATCTCAAGGTGATCCGATCACACCTCGAATAAAAAGATCGGTGGCGAATCCATTTCCATCTGTCATTTTAAAAGTCGATCCCCGTTTTTCAAAAATAGATAAAAAATAGTTTCGACAGCTTGGCGACTCCACTGGGGACTGGTTGAGAGTCAGGCCATAAAGTGATTAATTTCTGTCCTTTTGTCGAAAATTGAAAATTTGATTTGAAAAATTATGATCCTTTTATTGCATTCACTTGCATCATATCATTTGATTGCTATTGTTCGAGTCTTGTAGAATACTTTGCATCATATTGCATGACCACTGGATCACACCTTTAAGTGGGGGTGAGAAGCTACTCCTTCGTGAGGTTTTCACCTCAGTGCAGGATAGTGAATCGCTTTCGAGATACATCCGTACCTATGTCTTCATGAGATCTTCATCTCCGTGCAGCCATAGGGAAATGTATTCCCCTGACCGAACTCGATCCATATGAGCCTATAATGGGTGAGGATTGAGGAATCTTCTTATTCAGGTACCCTCAACTTTAGAACTCAAATTGCATGTAAAAGGCCCTAAGAGCTACCCCAGATGGAGTTGGGATAAACCCTAGTGGTCACCCAATAGGTGCTTGAATATTTTACATGTTTTTCGTTTCTATCGTACTGACTCTTTGTTTTATTTTTGTTGCTTTGTATGCATTTTCATATTAGAGAAGGGTGTCGATTCGGGTTCGGTTGCTAAATTAGGGAGCTCGACATGGAAAACGACTTTCTTGATAAAATGGAAGACAATACGGATGCCGGTATATTTGTAATCCGCTTTATGTAAAGAGCTTTGTTTTCAAATAAAGTTTCCTAAATGGAATTGAATTAGAATCAGCTCCTTTTGCATTGCATGCATTCACATAGCATTACATCACATGCATTAGATTTCATGAGAGGACCCTGATTGGTTGAAATTATTTCAGCATTAACCTGGACACCGGCAAAACTAGACAACCTTACGATACCCAAACCATGACAAAAGATATGGATCAGAGATTAGAGAAGCTTGAACAACTCCAAAGGGAGATGCAGGATAAACTTCAACTGCAAATGCAAGAGGAGCTTGCTAAGATCCAGCAGGATATGATGGATCGGATGATGGAATCGCAAAAAACCATGATGTCTCAATTAACTCAACTACTGGCAGGAGGAGTGGACAAAGGAAAAGCCCCTATGGTTAGCACTGGTGAAAATAGTGAGGAACGACCATATCCTACGAGTTTTACCCCGACACATCCGCGAAAGACATCCGTCACAATTAAACCTCAACAATTTCAAGAAGATGTTTCGATACCGGCCAACTTCCAAATGGGATCGGGTTCTAACTTAGGGGATCATCCAATTAATGATGTTATTCTTAACTTTGATGAGGCAGCAGAGAAGGAAAGGGCAAGGTCTGAATTACCAAGACAGTTAGAGGAGTGATGCAAATAGTTAGAAGACAAATTTAGAGCCATGGAAAATATTGATAGGCAACATGGAATTGACGCTAAAGATCTGAGTTTAGTGCCAGATCTAATACTTCCCCACAAATTTAAGGTGCCTGAATTTGAAAAATACAATGGGACTACTTGCCCAGAAGCTCACATAACTATGTTTTACCGGAGAATGACTGGGTATGTTAACAATGACCAATTGCTAATTCATTGCTTCTAGGACAGTTTAGCGGGAGCAGCATCTAAATGGTACAATCAGTTGAGCCGTGTCGAAATTGGTTCTTGGAGGGATTTGGCACAGGCGTTTATGAAGCAGTACGATCATGTAACAGAAATGACCCCTGACAGAATTACCCTACAAAATATGGAGAAGAAATCGAGCGAGAGTTTTCTGCAATATGCACAAAGATGGAGAGAGGTTGCCATATAGGTTCAGGCACCTCTTCTGGAGAAAGAAACCACCATGCTCTTCATCAACACCTTGAAAGCCCTATTTATCACTCACATGCTAGGAAGCGCTACAAAGAGATTCTCAGACATCATAATGATTCGAGAAATGATTGAGAATGCCGTAAAGAGTGGAAAGATAGATGCTGGAGAAAGTGCCAAAAGATCAGCCCCGAGAAATAGGGAAAATGAAGTGAACAGCTTGAGTAAGCGTCCCAAATTAGTCACTGTAAGTCAACCGAGGGCTGTGACAACTGGTCATCAAGGCTCATCAAGACGAGAAGCCAGTGCAAAGCAACTTCAGTTTTCACCAATTTCGATGACATATAGGGAGTTGTATCAAAGCTTATTTGATGCACATGAAGTGGCTCCTCACTACTCGAAACCGATGCAACCTCCATATCCAAAATGGTATGACCGAAATGCCCAGGGTGAGTACCACGCCGGGGTCACAGGGCATTCAATAGAAAATTGCCTTGCTTTCAAGAAATTAGTGGAAAAATTCATCGGCATGGGTATTGTGAAATTAGATGACACGCCAAATGCAGAAATATGAACCTGGGAGTGTTTTGAGCAATAGGGCTGTGGAAGAAACATGTATTTTAGGGCTAATCTAGAGTAATATTCGAAACACACTTATTGCTTTCAGCCTAGAGGCAATAAGGGTCCTCTTGTGGAAAAGGCTTGTGTCCAGAATTTTTATTTCAATTAAATGCATTTTTTTCATTCTTTCCATTTCATGTTCTTTTAGAATATTCTTTCATTCTTTATTCATGACCATACCACATAAATAATCATCCTTAGAATCATTTATTCCTTGGAGCTTGCCTTCGTGCCTATAATAGGTACCCAGATATCAATGACATGAACGACGTTGTTACAGACTCCCTTTTTGAATGAGATATTGGTCTAAGGGACCTAAGGACTTTGAAGACGACAGAGATTGTAGCCTATCTTTTGAATTGTTAAGGATGGTTGAACAAGTGAAAATAGACTCTACTTTGCAAAGGGCCAGTGAACGTTGCGAGCTTAGAAAAGGGGTAAAAATCGAAGCCTAACTCACCACAGAAATAAGGCGAAACATAATTGAGCTATTTTCAAGAATTCCAAGATATTTTTGCATAATTCTGTCAGAGTACTCCAGGCTTGAAATGTGGGTATGCTGTTAATGGTACCACAATGGTCAGGTAAATCAAGAGGATCGGGTTACTGGAAATTGCATCAAATGCCAAATTGGGGAAGACAAGACTTATGGGCCTCTTCCATCCCTTCTATAGGTGGGGCATAGATGTTATGGGACAGATCTTGTCAAAAGCATCTAGACGATACTAATTCATCTTCGTGGTTATCGGTTACTAAGATGGTAAAAGTCACTTCATATGCCAATATTACAAAGTCGATAGTCATTAGACCAAAAAAAAATAAAAAAGAAAGAAAGAAAAAATGGGTCAAAAAGATCACATTTAACTACAAAATGTCAAAAGTTTGCGGTCTGTTCAAAGATTAGGTGCCACATCAGTGCAGCAAAGGCAGCCCCCCCAAAAAAAGGAAAAAGAAAAAGAAAAAACAAAAGATCATAAAAAGACCAAGACTTGTAAGGATTGGCATACAGAAGTTACTATTTACCCTCTATGCTTATCAAACGTTGGCCAAGACTGTCACAGGGGCAACACATTTCTCATTGGTTTTGCCCATTGGAGCCGAAATTCTGTCAGAGCTGAAATTGGATGAGGCAGAATAGATCCAATCTCAATATGATCAGTTGATGTTAAAAGCTATCTGTCACGGTCAGGTGATGCTAGCTCACAACAAAAATGATTTGCCATAGAAAATTTCATGATAGGGTTTTGAAGAAGGCTCTTCCCATGCAAAAAGGATTTCAGAAGAAAGTGGATACTAAACTGGGAAAGACCTTATACGGCAAAGAAGGCTTGTTGTGGAGGAGCATGGGTATTGTCTGAGATAGATGGCAAGGACCTGCCCAATCCGGTGAATTCAAAAAACAAACAAAACAAAAAAATCAAAAAAAAATTTCAAAAAAGGAAAAAATAGGAATTTTCAACAAAAAAGAAGAAAGAAAAAGGAGAGGCCAAGGCGAAAACCCGCAAAGGGCACTTTGAGACCAAAGGGGATTTGAGTTGAAAACCCGAAAAGGGCGGCTCAAATTTTGATCTAAGGGGGGCATACAGCAGTCTTCCTATGCCTGAATTAACAATGAAGAAGTATGCTACGTTTTGGGGCATCGACAAAGAACTTCGGATCCCTAAGCACATATTGAACTTAAAATGGTCCTCAAAAAGTTTGAACAAGAGAAGCTCAAGCTGCGATATCTGAGGCACCTAGTTTCCATTTTACCCATTTTGAATTCGTTATCTTATTCTTTTCAAAATATGTTCACAATAAATTTCCTTCTTGATTGCGATTGCTATCTTCGCTCAACTTATTTGTTTCGAGCTATACTTCTAATTAATTTCCTTCTTGTCCACGGTTATGGTCTTTTCAGGCAATTTGCATTGAAATAATGATTAGTGGACTAATAACACTTTCAAAAGGAGTTTCACATATTACTCTGGAAGCTTCTGAATAATACAAGAAACTGAAACAAGACTATTGTTTAAAACTCACCAAGTTTAAGAAAGAGTCTAAACTAAGATTTTCTCTCCGAATTTTTGTCAAAGATGGTGGTTGAACAAAGTAACAAGATACTGTGTCAGTAACACAATCTTGACAAAAAATGGGCAATGTTAACCCAAGTGTAAAGGGGGGAATCATTCGCAAGAAGAAATAATATTCTGCGTCCATGCAAATATCATGCATGCATATGGTGAGGTCACCTGGGAAGCGATCAGTTGACTGAAGAAGTTACAGTCCTCTACCCTTGAGTTGCGGTGGCATGGATGGAAAATGATACAAGTCCTGTACCTTTGAATAGCAATGCGATGGATTGAAGAAGAAACAAATCCTACATTTCAAGGTCGCAGTGGGATAGATGGGAAGAGATTCGGATCCTATACCCCTAAGTCACAATGAGATGAACCTTGAAGTTACAGTGGGGCAAGTTTGTTGAGCAAGATATTTGTTTTCTCGGGTTTTCTATCAAGAATACCAGCCGAACAAGAGGGTAGCATATTATCCTGATGAACAATGAATGATGACACCTTAAGCAGGGATCATTCTCATGAAATTCTACATTCATGCAAAACACATGCAGGAGCATTTGATTCATTCCGATCATTGCATCCTAATCTTTGTAAAAAATCATTCTCATGACATTCTACATTCATACGAATGTCATCCATAGGACACATCTATTTAGGGGGCATTTGATTCATTCCGATCATTGCATTCTAATCTTTGTAAGAAATCATTCTCATGACATTCTGCATTTATAAAAATGTCATCCATAAGACACATCTATTTAGGGGCATTTGATTCATTCCGATCATTGCATCCTAATCTTTGTAAAAAGGCCATTCTCATGACATTCTGCATTCATACAAATGTCATCCATAATATATTTAGTTCGGAGCATTAGATTCATTCTGATCATTGCATTCTAACCATTTTGCATAAGCATAAACACAAAACTGATTTTACAAGGCAGGTCCCCTAGAAGACGTTGTCGCAACATCGGTGAATTCGAATATCTTGCCTTCCTGAGTGAGGCAGATTGAAGATAGCAGATCTGGCAGTCTTGAAGTTGCAGGAGTAGATCGAAGCCATACAAGTCTTATTTCCTCGAAGTTTCAGCAGAGAAGATTGAAACTACTTCTCTCTAAATTTCCATCTCCTTGAAGTTCCAGTGGAGTAGGTTGAGGCTACAAATCCCTCCTCCCTGAGTTTACAATGAGGATCAGTCCGTATTTCTTTGAAGTTTCAGTAGAGAAGATTGAAACTACGAATCTCTTCTCTCTAAATTTCTATCTCCTCGAAGTTCCAGTGGAGTAGGTTGAGGTTACAAATCCCTCCTCCCTGAGTTTTCAATGAGGATCAATCCGTATTTCTTTGAAGTTTCAGTAGAGAAGATTGAAACTACGAATCTCTTCTCTCTGAATTTCTATCTCCTCGAAATTCCAGTGGAGTAGGTTGAAATTACAAATCCCTCCTCCCTAAGTTTACAATGAGGGTCAGCCCGTATTTCTTTGAAGTTTTATCAGATAAGATTGAAATTACGAATCTCTTCTCTCTAAATTTCTATCTCCTCGAAATTCCAGTAGAGTAGGTTGAAATTACAAATCCCTTCTCCCTGAGTTTACAACGAGGATCAATCTGTATTTCTTTAAAGTTTCCGAGAAGATTGAAGTTACAAATTTCTTCTCTCTGAATTCTTATTACCTCAAAGTCCCAGTGGAGTAGGTCGAAGCTACTAATCCCTTCTCCCTGAGGTTATTGAAGGTCCAACTTTATTTCCAAGAAGTTTCACTACAGGAAGCAGTTCAAAGACAGCAGATCTTGACTCCCTGAGTTTGCAGTGGAGCAGATCGAAGATAACAGATTTGACATTCCTGAAGTTGCAGGAAGCAGATCGAAGACAGCAGATCTTGTCTCCCTGAGTTTGCAGTGGAGCAGATTGAAGATAGCAAATCTGGCAATCCTAAAGTTGCAGGAGTAGATCGAAACATCAGATCTTGTCTCCCTGAGTTTGCAGAGGAGCAAATTAAAGCTACAACTCTAATTCCCTTAAGTGGATAGAAGAGCTAGTTCCTGGACCCCTGAAGATGCAGTGGGATGGAATGAAGCTACTCGAAGACGAAAAGCACTAAAAAAAGTCCAAGATTTGAAGATCGGGCAAAAATGGTCCTTTTTAAAGTCTTTGCTTCATTCCTGTTACACGACAATGAGCAAAGAGGGGCAGCTGTAAAAGCCCATTTTCGCTCGGGCCCATTTTTAACCAAAAACAAAATAAACAGTAAAACCAAACAGAAACCAACCCAAATAATAAAGTCCAAAGTCCATTAAATTAAAATTACAACAGGCCTAAAACCATTAAAACCCGAATACAAACAAAACCCAATTCCTAATCCTACCCAAAATTTACAGGCCCGAATAGCCCAAGGGTTTCAACATGTCCATAAACCCTAGAATTCTCTAGAGCTTTCCAGCATCATTCGAGTAGTCAAGTTCGCATGTGCGCCGCAGCGGTTTCCAGAATACTCCAGTGCCGTTCAGCCAACCCCACGTGCGTTGTCCCACGCCAGTAGAGCGCTCAGGCTACCCCGCTTCCACGACGTCTTCACCTGCAAACAGAAACAAAAGAGCCAGCAAAGCAATAACAGGATACAGTAGAAGAAAAAAAGATAGATCTCGTGTATTTTATTTTTATCAGGCTATAAAATGCCATGTACTAGCATTGTAAAAGGATTCCATTTTTTATATACACACTGATACTAAAGAAAATCGAAAAGAAGGAAAGATTGAAAAAAAGGTGATTTTCGTCTTTGTTTTTTTTTTCCTTTAGATCTTTGCTATTTCATTTCCGTTTTTTTAAAAAAAAAAAAGAGAAATCTAGAGAGAAATAAGAACTTTACCTTCGAAACGCAAATCGTTGGAGGGCCTTCTTCATTATAATCGAAGCAAGGCAATCCTTCAGGTTTAAAGAAGGGGAAGACTCATACCTGATTTGAAAGGGGACGACAAATCAGACTGAAATCGGTCACTCCTCGCCGATCGTCGTGGCGTTGAGGCGACTGAAACTTCTTCTTGTCCATTGCGACGGCTAAGAAAAGAATAAAGGAGGGGAATTAGGGTTAGGTTTAAGAAAAGAATAAAAGAATCTGTTTAGTTTAAAGGATATTAAGTAGGAAATAATACAAAACGGCGCCGTTTAGGAGGGGTAGGATCCGCGCGTCGACTCGCTTTGCGACCCGGATCCACGCCCTTCCGCGTTAAAGGACTATTTACGCACTTTGTCCCTCGGCTCTCTGATTCGGTCGCAATATAGTCCTATCCAAACGCAGCGTTCTGCCTAATTGGATTATTTTCTGATCTGGTCCTTATTAATTTGCGCGCATTGTATTTCAATCCTTTTAGATTTCATTTTGATTTATTGCTTTTTAGCCCTCTAATTTCGTCCTGATTTCCAATGTAATCCTTAAAAATTATTTAGTTAATTATTTGTTTATTGAATTCTTTAATTATTCTTTTAATTAATATTTAATACTAAATATTTTATTGTTTTAGCTATTATTTATTTTTATTATATGATATTTTATTACTTCTATATATATATGTATATTTTTATATATACTTATTATTTATATTGGATTATTCTTATGTATATATATTATTGATTTATATATATGTATTCATTATGTATATTATTGGTTTTTATTTCTTCTTAAACCTACCTATATGTACATTTAGTTTCATTTAAAAATATATATATATATATATATATATATTGTTCCATTTTAAATCTATTGTATTTAATTTATTAATATAAAAAAATCATATTTTATTTCATTATAAATACTTTTATATGTTGCTATCTATATATATACATTTTTTATAATAAACTTTTCACCTCATGAATATCATATTTTTTTAATATTTTGCTACATTTTCTTCAATTGTTAATTTCATTACATGATTATTGCTAGCATATGAATTGTAATTTGTTAATTTACAACTATTAATTATTTGTGATTATCGTTGTAAAGTGTGATATATGGATTATTATATTGCTTTGTGTATTGGAATTACATTGTATCTCACGGAAAATGTAGTATTTTAATGACATTTTGATTTTAAAATCATAAGGCAATGCTCGTGTTTAGAGGTTTCAAGAAAATCGTGCTCTAACTTACTGAGTTCCGATTTTCCTCGTTTAAAACCTAGCAACCGAGTGTCCTTTCTCTCTTAAATCAAAATGCACGATATTTCAAATAAAAAAAAACTTATTCTTGGGAATTTGAGACATTGCGCCCTAACTTACTGGGTGTGATATTTTACTATCTCGAGATAAGAATTTCAAAAGAACAAAGGCAATAAGCCGTATTCGGGAATTTTGACGAATAGTGCCCTAACTTACTGGGTTTCGATTTTTCATTTGACCCAAATTATGGAATATCCTTCTCATTTTTAAAGGTACGAGTATTGAATGTCGAAGGATAAACTTAGTTTCGAGAATATAAGATGTTGTGCCCTAACTTACTGAGTACGGCGTTTTGTTTCTTCGAAATAAGAAGCTTTGGCATCCAATATGATTCTGCCCAAATATATATTTTATGTAAAAGGATCGTAATCTAGAATCTTTTTAAATTTTCGGCATTAAGACATTAAATAATCAATTCGGTACCAATTTTGGGCGTTAGATTAAAGAGTAAATTGATACTATTGTTAAAAATTCTATTCATTTCTACTATTAAGTGCTAATGTGTTTGACAGAGCAACCAGACAAAAACACTTGGATGCATGCCATGTGTACCTTATACTGACATGACAATATTTGAAAAAAATAAAAAATCCTAATAAATATTTTTTTATCACATGACAATATTTGAGGTACACATCAACATGAAGTATAGGTAGCATTCATATGTCATTGTTTGGTTGCTCCCTTAGCAATGTCAACACTTAACAGTAGAAATATATGAATTTTTAATCGTAAAACCAATTTACCCTTTGATTTAGTATACATGGACTGATTTTCTCATTTTTTGAATACAAGGACAAAATCCAATCCAATTCTTAGTACAGTGAGCATCAATGATACTATTTTCTTTTATTTTTTTCCCATAATACAAGCTTGGATTTTATATTTAAAAATAATAATTTCACCTTGGATGTTTCCTACCTTGTCATTGTTTAATAGTGAATTTTTAATAGAATAATCAATTTCTAATTTTTTTAATATATAATGTTAATTTATTAAATTTTTAAATAAAAAAATGAAATAGAATATGACTCTTAATGTAGAAGTCCCCATGGTACTTCTATAGTAATTCTATTATATATAATTATTCTATCATGCATTCAATTCTGTTTATTTATAATTATTTTATACATAGACTATTAAATGCTCAAATTTTTGTTTTAATTATCCTGGGTTCAAATTATCAGGAAAGAAAAACATATATGAAAGGTTCAGGGAAAATAAAGAACTTGAGGTACGACAATGAACCTGTGGAAAGAGCCAGATTAGCCATCAAGCATGTCAAAAAAATCAATTCTAATATACTGAAGATTATACCACTACGTATAATACAAACACACTTGAACCCTCCCCCGCCACCCCACCCCCCCCCCCCCAAAAAAATATTTATACAAAATTAATCATCTATAGTGGTGGTCTCGATAATGAGGATGTAGAACGGTCTGGTTCGGTGCATTGCGACAAACAGGGCAAGGAGCATTTAACTTAAGCCACTCATCAATGCAATTAGCATGAAAGTAGTGACTGCAATCAGGTATGGTTCTTATTGTCTCTTTGGCTTCATATTCCGATAGACATATTGAACATGTATTATCTTTAGGCCTTGAAAGCTTGAAGTTTTCACCAAGCAAAGTAATTGGATAGGCTTCGATCCTTGCACCATCGAGACCATTTACAGTCTGCTCCGCAGTGAAGCTGGAGATTTCAACATTTGGCCTGCCCATGATCACAGCAAGGAATAAAATTGTAAACAATATTACACAGCACAATCAAGGTGATGGGTGTTCCCAGGATAAAAGTCAAGGCATATTTGGTACCGCTTGAAAAACCTATAAAACGAATGTAAATTAATAAAAATTAAGCCTGAAATTCAAGGGTCTCTTCCATATGGCATATATCATCTAAATAAACATGTCTTTATTCGAAGAGCACCTCTTTTCTTTATGGAACAATTACCACAGGGTTGTTTCCATGTTAACACAATATCATCAATGAAGTACCTATGATTTGGATTCCTAAGGGGCACCATAATCTTTCCTATCTCTACACACCAGCTCAACGAGGAAGATGGGTTATAATTGATTGTAGGTATACCCCAAATCGAAAAGTTAATACCACTAAGGCAAGAAAAACGTATTCCAGGATAGACCATTGAGATATTGGATTGGGAGGAACAGTTTAAAAATATGTAGGTTTCAGGGTATGGTGGGTGAAAAGGAGTACCGGGGAGATGGAATCCCTGAAGGAGACGTTTGGGAATGCAAGGGTCAGTGATCAGTAATTTGGCAGTGGAATAAATGATGGCGTGGACCCTAAGATCACCAGAAATTGGGAAGTTGATGATGGTTTGGTCTAGCAAATTATGCTGTCCAATTCTGCAAATCAAGGCCTAGCCAGGAACAAAGAATAGCTTTGAAGTTACTTTGAGCATAAAAAATTTGGGTACAGATAATCCAATTGGAGGGGACTATTACGACTAGGGGCTGATGTTTTAGATAATTTACTTTTACTTAGGAAAATTATTGAAGTATATCACATGTGTTTTATAGGGTATATCAAAAAATATTTTATAATTTGATATAAGAGAGAATATTTTATGCATCCTCGATACAAAAATTTCTTTCACTATCAATAAATAATAACATGGCACATCCTTATTTAATAAAATAAAAAGAATGGAAGATTTATAAATGAGTTTGTTTAAATATTATTAAATAATAAATAATTATAAATATATAATAAAATTCTAAGCTAAAAAACTAAAGCTTTAAACGTTCAATTTGAGTTATTGATATTTAGGGATAAATACCAAATTATACATGAACTATATATATATATATATATATAATTTATAATGTTATAAATCAACTTTAATATAGTGTATTTGTAAACATTAAATTTTAATTTTGATCCAATTTTTACATTTCACTAATCTCATTATCTACGTGGCACAATTTTTCGTTAAATCTTGTGTAAATTGCTGACATTTTATTTTATTAGGTTAAAGAATAAATAAATAAATTTAAATTAAACCCCAAATTATTTTTGAAGAAGATGAATATTCTACCAATAGGCTATAACTTGGGGTTTAATTTAAATTTATTGTTTATTTTTTAATCCAATAAAGTATTATGTCAGCAATTTACACATAATTTAATGAAATATTGTACTACATAGATAATAGGGTTAGTGAAATGTGAAAATTGAACTAAAATTAAAATTTGATATATACAAATGCACCAAATTAAAGTCGATGCATAATATTTTAGATTGTATCAATGTTCATATATAATTTTGATATTTATTTCTAATATTTATTTCTAATAAGTATAATTAAGTCATGTTTAATTATGTTTAAATAAAATTTTAATTTTATTTATAAGTCTTTTTTATCTTTTTATTTTATTTAATGATGAGATATCATATTATTATTAATTAATGGTACATAAAATTCATCCACCAACAATAAATGAAATTTTATTTCATTGATATGATTTAATCTTATAATGTTATTAATTTTTTTTAGTCATTAAAGTGATGACATAAGTTTTTTAGAGTGATTCAGTCGCACAATTGACAAGTCTTTTAATGCAGAGGTCCTATCTTTAGCTTCTACTGACAGTATGCAGTATGCTATTAGTTTGGATGGCCCCGGCTTGAAAACTTGCCTACGAGTTGTGGTCACTTGTCAGCCTGTAAATGATGCTACCAATATGATTCAAAGGCCCATTATTGAGCCACCATACTTGGTCATTAAAGGTGCTAAAGTCGATAATGGAGATATACCAGTAATTTGCCCTGATCTCCTAAGCCTATATGGCTTGGTTCTCCTGGGCTTGGTGAGGCAAGCATTGATCTAGCTGTTTGAGCTTGGAAAAGTATTGGAACTGCTTTTGGTTCGTGAGAATGAGCTCACGTTTTGCTGTCCACTTCAGTTGCCCACTACTTTTATATATTTGTTTGTGTGATAATGGGACATGTAATTAGTGATTTTTAATAGGGAATTACCACTATAAATACCAATTAAGATTAAGGTTTTTATGCATCGAAAAATAAAAAATAAAAAATATTTCATCTAGTGAAGTTTTCGAGTTTTTAGAAAACTTTGGTGATTTTCAAATTTTCGTAGACTAAATTCGACGACTTCGTTGGTGGTTTGACGTGCTCAACAGTGGTGTAACAATATTTGGATTTTGGCATTTAGTTTAGGCAATGGTTGGAGGTATTTATGTTCTATCTTTTCCGCTGCATTATAACATTTAAACCGTTATTCATGCTTACATTTGGTATTCGAGCATGGTTAATCTCTGCCTTGTCCGATTCTAAAAGTTTGTAAATTTCTCAAAATAACAATGCCATGTTTCTTTGAATTATTTTTTTTTTTGAGAATTTCTATTACAAACTTTTGTACAAAATCATTGGATTTTTTTAAAGTGAAATTTCTAAAATTAATTGTATTATAAATAATTTAGTAAAAATTTTAGAAATTTGTTGTTTGATTTTTTTTTTTTGTGTGTGTGTGTGCTTGAAGTAAATGGTTGCATGTGAATTATTTGGTTATTAGTTACATACATTTTTTAGGTGCATAAAATTTTTTTAGACTTAGGGCTAGTTTCGCAATGATTTTGAAAAGTACGGTGGAAAAGTGCTTTTAAGAAGTGTTGTGGAGAAGTGCTTTTAAGAAGTGCTGTGGAGAAGTGCTTTTGAAAAGTTTCGTTTAAAATTTGAGTATTTAGCATTGCTGTCAAAAGTGCTTTTGAGAAATAAAATGTTCATTTTAGATATGTTATTATCAAGTAATAAATATACATTTAAATAATATTTAAATTAGTTAATATTATTATATTTTAGTAAGAATATAAAAAAATTATTATAACTTGTTGTTAATATTTTAATATATGAAATATAAATTTTAAATATTTTTAAGCAATAAATATTAATTATTTATAAAATTTAATTAGAATATAAAAACTATATTCTAAATATTTAAATATAACCATTAAATATTTATAATTAGTATTTTAAAAAATATTTTTTTATTTTAATTAATAATTTTAACACATTTGTAATTAAGCACCAAGAAAAAAAAGGGAAAGTACTATGTTATTGGAGGGGTGAAAAAGTAATTAAGCACCAAAAGTGCTTTTGAAAGAGGAAAAGCTAAAAATTTTAGCTAAAATTTTTGAGAAGCACTTTTGAAAAGTCAAAAATTTCATCCATAAGTGTTTTCTTTTAAGCACTACTAAACAAGCCCTTATTGCATAAGGTATTTAGCAATAAAACTTTAGAATTTATGTCTAGGGATCCAAATAATTTTATTTAATTAGAGAATTAGCCACAACAACTTTAATTAAATGAAATTATTTATTGTGGCAAGGATTTCACATGAATAAAATTTTAAGGATTAATATTTAGCTAAGTGATTTTCATAATTTTATTTAGTTAAAAATTAGTCACAACGTCTTTAGTTAAATAAAATTATTAAAGTTAAAAATTACACATGGAAAGAATAGATATTAAATTCCATTGCATAATTTATTAAGATAAATTATTAAATGGCATTTTATAGTTATCCACAGGAATTACGAAAATGAATTTAATATTTTTTTATCAAAAGGATAGTAAATAATTTAATCATAAAATTGATCTAATTGAATTAAAAAATTAGCCCACGGAGAATTTTTGTGTTATTAGATTTATTATTTACATAATTTGCATTGGTAAATTATGATTTATGTTTACCTCAAATTTTTGTTAAGCATGTATGTTCATTTATTTTGCAGTTTTACAACTTGTGAATATGTCTGATAATAGAGTAGATATCCCTGAATTAACTAGTGAGAACTTTAAGTTCTGGAAGGAGAGTATTCTTCTCCAATTGGGGTGCTTGGATATTGACTATGCCATAAGGAAATTTGAGCCACATATTACTGAAACCAACACTCAGGTTGCTCTTGCTTTGTATGAAAAATGGGAGCGATCTAATCGCTTAAGTATCATGTTCATAAAAAGTAAGGTTCTACTGATGTTTGTGGCTCAATTAAGCATTATGAGAATGTCCAAGAATTATTAATGGCTATTGAAAAACAATTTAAAACTTTTCAAAAGTCATTAGCCAACACCCTAATCATGAAGTTCACAATAATGAAGCTCACTATCATGAAAGGTGTACGTGATCACATCAACAAGATGAGAGATTTAGCAGCTCGACTAAGAGCACTTGAGGTTGAAATGTGTGAATCTTTCCTGGTGCACTTTATATTGAACACTCTTCCACTTTAGTATGGGCCATTTAAGATTTCCTATAACACACATAAAAATAAGTGGTCTATCAATGAGCTTTTGACCATGTGTGATCAGGAATAGGCTAGACTCATACTAGATATGGGAGAGAGTGCATTGACGGTTCCTTAAGAAAAGAAGACGATTCAAGCCAAGCAAAAGGGGAAGGCCAAAATTCAACCCCAAATTGACATAAATAAAAAGTCCAAGTTTTTTTTTTGTAAAAAGAATGGACACTTAAAGAAGATCTGTGTCAAGTTTAAGAGCTAGCTTGAAAAGACAAGTAAATCAATCTTACTTGTTTGATTCGAGACAAATATGGTTGATGTTAGTTATAACATATGAACACATGATGAATTGATTTTGGTTCTACAATCCATATATCAAATTCCTTACAAGGATTAAGAAACCTGAGGAAACCAGTGGGAATTGAGCGACACATCTATTCAGGAAATAAGACGGGATCGTATATGGAAGCAATTGGAACATGTGAATTTGTGCTTATGAATGACTTTGTTTCAATTTTAGAAAAGAATTTTTATATTCCTAGCTTTTTTTAGAAATTTAGTTTCTATTTCAAGACTTGCACCATTTGGGTATTGTTTAAGTTTTTAAAACACTAGTTTTAGTTTATTTTATAAATCTGAACTTGTTGAAAATAGTGTTTTTTCTAATGCTCTTTATTCTCTTAATTTGAAAAATAATGCTACTCATAATGTTAAGCACGTTCAAACTGGTACTAAACGTTGTGTTATAAATGAAGATTCATTTATTTTATGGCATAGGAGATTATGACACATCTCTATTAAAAGGATTAAGAGATTAGTAAATGATGGGGTACTCAGTACTTTAGATTATACTGATTTCAATACTTGTGATCCTTTTCACATACCACCATTGTCGCCGATGCCATTTCCATCATTATCTTCTTTGTGATCCTTTTCACATACGCCTTTTTCCTCGAACTTGGAAGACCCAAGCTTGTCTTTCCCTAGAACAAGCTTGACCACGCATTCCGCTATCGTCATGGCTTTTGACAGCTTTTGGACACCTTTTTGTTCCACCTCCTGTCTGACCCACAACTTCAATCCATTCTGAAAAGCAAGCAATGCTTCTTTCTCGGTCACATCTAAAACTTGGAGCATGAGTTCTTTGAACTCTCGAACTTACTCCCCCACTGTGCCCCGTTGTGTTATCCCTTGCAACTTTGCCCAAGCTTCTTCCTCGGCAAATTTTAAGTAAAACTGTCCCTTCAATTCATATTGGACTCTTGCCACGTCCTAATCTAACATTGTCTTTTATCTGTGGTCCTGCCTCGCCACCATAAAAGCACAATATCAGTAAGAAACATTGAAGCAGTGTTTACCTTAATCGCATCATCCGTGATGCCTTTGGCACGGAAGTAGTTTTTCATCCTCCACAAGAAATTGTCCACATCATATGCAAACCTTGTCCCCACAAACTCTTTAGGCTTCGGGACATCCTCGTTACTGAGTGCTGCACTTGACCCTCCTTTCCTCACGGCTACTTGGCAAAAGGCCAGCTCTCCCTTAAGCTCCTCCATGCTTGTGCTCAAAGCCATCGTC
This sequence comes from Gossypium australe, assembly GCA_005393395.2. Taxonomy (NCBI): domain Eukaryota; kingdom Viridiplantae; phylum Streptophyta; class Magnoliopsida; order Malvales; family Malvaceae; genus Gossypium; species Gossypium australe. The sequence continues at coordinate 71,923,355 of CM016615.1, forward strand.
GTGGCCATTGTTTCCTTCTTCAAAGCCATCACCATGGCCTCGAGAGCATCATTCCTCTCGGACAGCTTATCCTTGTGTGCATTAAACAACTCGTTTACCTTATCCATGGTGGAATCAAGAGACATCTTTACATAGTCTCTGGATTGCTCCTTCCAGTTGTCTATGTGATTCTCGACCCCATCGAGTGCCTCCTTTACGTCCTCCATGGATCCCTCGAGTTTACCTATACATTCTTCTACTGCTGACAACGTCTCCCTCGAAGACTTTCTGGCCCACCTTTGTTTGAACTCTTCTTTCGACATCCCAATGGTTCCTTCGAACCAATAGCCCTAATACTACTTTTCATGGGGCTAGATCTTTTGTCTCGCGATCCGTTCGTCCAAACTTGCCTAAGTCAGCCTTTACTCAAGTGAGGATTCCTTTAGAAGTCCTCAAAAGCACCAATTTGTATAGCAGAAGCGATTTATACCAAAAGAAGCAACAAAAGAACAACAGAAAGAACACACACAAGGTGTTTGAGTAAGTGCTCTCAATATTCTCTTATTCACAAAGAATAATGAAACAATGAATGGAGTGAGTACAAATGAGGGGGAGGCTCTCTATTTATAGTTGAGTTTCCCAAAAACTGTAACACCGCAAATCTGACCTAGACGTTATGCCGTATCTGACGATGTCACATGGAAGGGATTTTGAAAGCGGAGCTAACTCGATAAAAACCTTTAATTTCTTTTATTTATTTCAAACATATGTTTAATTATTCAACTTGCCTTAAAACGTACTAATTTAGCGGAAGCATAGAAAAACGTCGTGTTTAAGAAAAATAGTTCGTATTTTTAGAAAAACAATGCTTAACGTGAAACCACCATAAACATACGCGGGTTAAATCCAAAAAACCAAAACCAAAGCCAGACAATTAAAAAGTCCATACAGTCCCAGAAAATACAATATAAAAGAAACCATAAAACAAAATAAACTAGTGATAATGTGTGGTCACCATCGAATCCTCCACTGCATCGATCCGCCTAACTCTGTGGATTACCTGTACATATTAAATAGAAAAGAGTGAGTTTACGTAAACTCAATATGTAACCCCACAGAATTAAGCATGCACACAACAGAAAATCAAAATCAAACAGATACATATTCGGGCTTAAGCCCATTACAGATACTAATGCAAATTCGAGCCTAAGCTCATCTCAGATACTGATACAGATATACAGAACAGAATCAAAAACCAGATATCCTACCCCCATCCTCTACACACCATCTCTGACCATCCTTACACCATGTGGGGTTTAAAACACCCACCCAGTCCTACACACCATGTTGTACCGATGCGACACATAACAGATATAACGCAGCCATGCTGCCAGATAATAGGCATCAACTGCCTTTTAGAACACTTCCACCAGTATACATCATCCCACCCCAATAACAGTAACAGAACATTCATATAGCATTAACAGATAAATCATGCTTAACATGCTCTTAAAAACAAATAACAGATATACAGACATAGGCAAGCTCATAACCATATTTCATTTAACAGATCTCATGGTTTTAAGGTTGTATAGCATTTATCGATCCTACAGTAGGCCCATAGTTGATTAGGACGACCCGTGCAACCCCACAAAAATTTTAGATAAATAGGCCCATACGTCCGTGTGGGCCCACACACTCAGATTGGCCTTGCCCGTATGGATCACACGGCTTGGCCTAAAGTTTACACACTCGTATGGTCCACATGCCCAGCCAGGTTTAGCTCATGTAGCCCACATGGTCACACTCCGGCCATCACACGGTCGTATGGCATCGACAGTAAAGTTTTCGGCTTTTGCGAAAAACTCGTTTTCTTGCGTTTTGGGTACACACCTGGTACTGTTTTGATGTAAAAACGCTCCCGAGACTACCAGCACCTAAAAAAAATCCCGAAAGTCCTATTAGCAAACGATTTACCAGAATTAACCACTCAATCAAGCAACGTTCCACACTTACCACCGTAATACGACAATACGAAAGTTAAGCAATTGATGCGAAAACCACCGATTCACTGCATTCACCTACACAATTGTTCACAGAGTCATCAATTACCTACCAATATAGGTTATTCTAATATTGCCCAAAATTCAAAATGTAACGTTAACAACCAAGTCGTAACTTACCAACACGATTGAAGAACCCAAAAAGTAAGAGTAGCAATTGGTCAACAAAACAACAGCAACAAAAGAAGGAAAATAGAAATTTTAATGTGAAGCAGCAGAAAGGAGAATAAAGAAAATAAAACGTTAGAGAGATTTGGGGATTTTCGGAAGAAAGAGAAAAGATGAATTTTAGCAAAAATAAATACCAGGTTTTTCCCCACAATCCCTTAATTCTCTCCACTACCCCACTCCTGATAACTCCTTCAGAATTTTAGCTCAACCGGAACTCTATCAGATAACAGAACAAAAAGAATTTAACACCCTCGTGAAGGCAGGTGTAACACCCCCTACCTGTATCCGTTGCAGGAATAAGGTACGAGGCATTACAGGAGTTTACTGAACATTTTCAAATAATTCCGAGTAATTTATTATTCATATTCTGAAAATAATCATAACGTCCCTTTATTGGGTCCTCGAAGCACAAAACATACATTAGGAACCAATTGTGATTAAATCAGGATCATAGGGAATTTTTCACAAAATCCTAAAATTTTTCTCAACTATATAGGTAGCACGCCTATGTGGTTTGGGGACCCGCCTATGTGGTTAGGCCGTGTGGCCAACACGCCCATGTGACTTACCTCGTTCCAGGCCGTGTGGCTTCACACGCCCGTGTTCCTAGGCCGTGTAGTTAATTGTTTATTTTCGAATTAGGTGCAGGATTCATACAGTCGTATCACATAACAAATCATTTCATAAGAAATTACATAACTGAAACCTTTCCACTCTTTCATAAGCTCAATTATATTTTCATCTAAGCACTTACAATTTCAATGCACCTTATAATTAAATATATTACCATTCAGCTAGTAATTTGGCACTTGCCTAAACTTCAAGCAACAACATTGGCTAGCGTACTTTAATATTGAAAACTTATTTTCTCGACATGTCTGACTTGAATTTATGACTCGTCTTAATATTAATGATTTTCCTTGTATCAACGTATCAAAGATAGTCTCATATTTACATGTCATGATACATATCATTCTCTTGTTGTTTCTTCATAAATATGAATTATTCAATTCATTATGACAATATTTCATGTACCATCATTTTCATGAGTTTAGTGTATATTTATTCCAGTAGCAGTTCATAATCTTGAATATGCATAATTATTAGGCAAGTTTCATATACATGTATTTTCCATGTCATATTTCAATATATCAAATAATTATCATTTCTATGTATTTTAAGTTTAATTTCATGATTTCGAGTACTTACCATTTTCTATATTTATCCCGTTGAATTTTTAGGAATTTCGATGAATTTCCAGTAGGACACTTATAGTGTACAATCTCATTAACCGTCAATTCGTACATATATATACATAAGTCCTTTTCAGAGAGCACACTCCCGCGAACCTCATTTCTTACAGAGGGATTACCAGTCCAGACTAAATCCCCTGTAAGAGAGCACACTCCTGCGAACCTCATTTTTTACAGCGGGATTACCAGTCCAGGCTAAATGTAACACCCCTAACCCGTGTCCGATGCCAGATTAGGGTTAAAGGTGTTACCGAATAGATCGAAAACTTTTATAAACATTTCATACAATCATTCACCAAACACAATCAAAGTGTCCCTTATATTGGTCAACGAGACCTAAATCATACTTTAAAGTAGGTCCGGGACTAGGCCAAACAAATACAGAAATTCTCGAAAATTTAAAACTTTTCTAAGTTATGCAGGACACATGCCTGTGTGGGTAGGCCGAGTGTTTTCCACGGTCACCAGACACACCCATGTGTGTTGGCCATGCCAAAACAGGGCATGTATACCGACTTTTCCACACGGCCACTAGACACGCCCGTGTACCATGGCCGTGTGCTCTTAAGCTATATACTGACTTAATCACACGGCTACTAGGCACGTCCGTGTGCAATGGCCGTGCTCCCTTAGCTAAATACTGTCATTTTCCCATGTCCATTAGGCACGCCCATGTGCCATAACCGTGTAGGCAAAACAGGCCATTTGCAAAGCCAAATTGCCACCCTCACAAGGGTCAATATCTACAAGAAAATTACCAAACCATTTCATGCATGTTTTGTAACCAAAACATATCAAAGTTATCATCAAATCTTCACCTACAATTGCAACTCCAGTCATGGCAAATTGTACAACTAAACACATATGCAATTAAGCATGATTCATCTACTTTTACCTTTCATATATCCACTTCTTTGATCAATCAAACATATTCATAATGAATTCATATGCTTACCATAACTTTTTCTAGTTCATTGGCTATCAAACCATACCAAACTAAGCATTTCATAACACTTTTACTCATACATATTACCAACACTTATTAAGCCACATCTCATGGCTATTTAATAAACATTTCATAGATACTTCAAGGTGACTAGTCTATACATGCCATATCTAGCTATTTACTTATTTCAAAAGTACCAAAACAAATTGAGTAGTGTGATGATGATCCTCGATGGTCCCCAAGCCTTTAGTAGCTTTGACGATCTATAAAACAGAGAAAAACACACAGAGTAAGCTTTCAAAAGCTTAGTAAGCCATATAATTTCAAAAGCTTAGTAAGCCATATACAAATAAACTTAACATAAAATGCTCATAATCGTATTGTTACAATAACAATAATGGTTCTAATAACATATACAACTCACATAGAGTTTGGCTCACTTACTTAGCCATAACTTATCACATTAATCAACTCAAATACCATATATACACATAGCTCATATAGGCTTAATTTCACATTTCATCTCATCATTTCTTTGCACATATTCATTTTAGTAAGTTTATATAGATACTTACCTTTCATACACACCATGTGTACATATCAAACATACTTGAAACGGATATACAATCACATACTCGTTCATAGCTCGGATTTGCCCGTTGAACCGTTTGGAATCTAATAGGATATGAAAAATACTCAGAATAGTCGTACAATGCCAACGTCCTAGACGTGGTCTTACATGTATTCAGATGTCGATGCCACTATCCCCGACAGGATCTTACACGAATCAATACGATGCCGATGTCCCAGACATGGTCTTACACAAATCAATACGATGTTGATGTCCCAGACATGGTCTTACATGAATTCTCGAATCAATGCCAACGTCCCAGACGTGGTCTTACATGATAAAACATAACAGACACCTATGTCATGACACAGCTAATCCTACTTATTCCTAGGTTCGTACGGGACTTCTCGAACATTGTCACTACGTCAATCTTATCTCGGAGTTCATGTACATAGCATCTAGTAGGCATTCATTGTTATCAATAGTCATATGAACATACATAATTCAATACAAATACGTTTATTTGTATAATGACTTACCTTGGATTCATATATTCGTTCGGACTCGGTTATTCAATTACCTTTGCTTTCCCGCAATTTAAGTCTGTTTTTTCGGTTCTTGATCTATACATATCCAAATTTAACCCTTTTATTCACTAACTCATCCAATTCAATCCAAACAACACATATTTAGGGCTATTTGCAACTTAGCCCTCACATTTGCATATTTTATCAATTTAGTCCGTTTTTCTCAAAACATCAAATATACAAAATCACCCTTTGGCCATGCTTAGCCGAATGCCCATATATCTCATACAAGTCCAAACATTTCATCAATTTCATAATCTAGTCCTTCAAATTGCTATTTTTACAATTTAGCCCTAATTAGCTAAATCTATCCAAAATTCAAAAACAAAACATGTTCATTAAACACATATTTTCCATTTAACATCTAAACTCATCACAAAGCTCACCATTTCATTTATGGCACATTTCATAAACATCATCAATACACAAAATTGAGACATGGGTTTTGAAGTATACGAAGCAATAATTGCAAAAACGTAGAAATTATCGAAAACTGATAAAAAACATACCTTGAATTAAGCTCTCAAATGGCCGAATAGAAGAAACTTTACAACCCTTATTTCTTTTCTAAATTTCGGTGATGGATGAGTACAAAAAGATGAAACAAATGTTTTATTTTGTTATAAGCATATTATTAATCTAATTACCTTATTAACCTTTTATTAAACATAAGAAACTTATATTCATTAAGGGCATACTAGTCCTTTAACCATCCACCAACTAACTATTGGTTTAATAACAACATAAGGCCTCCACCTTATAAAGCCACAACACATGGGTACTTTAACAATTAGCATACAAATTTTGCATTTAATGCAATTCAATCCTTTTGTCAAATTAAACTCACAGACGGACAAATTAACTTACGGAAATTTAACACATGTTTAATCACATATTAATGGCACATAAAATAATATTAAATTATTATTTAGACTCAGATTTGTGGTCCTGAAACCATTATTCTGACTAGGGTCTAAACCGGACTTTCACACTAAATCCCCTGTAACATATGCTCAAAGAGTATTGTCGGGATTACCAGTCCAGGCTAAATCTAGACTCACATTTACTTCGGATTACACATCTGGGTTAAATCCTTTTCACACATATTCTTTGGGAGGGCTTATATCAGGATCATCCGTCCTGGCTAGATCCTTTTCACACATATTCTTCGGGAGGGCTAATACCAGGATCAGCCGTCCGGGCTAGATCCTTTTTACCGTAAAATCCTTTTCACTGATCCATCGAATTCCATTCCAACCAGTCGATATTTATTTTTCTTTTTATCAAGTATTATCAACATTTCATCTATTATTATACATTAAACATTCAATTTACATTCATGTCATATAAATATACAATTCAAGCATTCAAGAATTCAATTCAAGTTGCACGAACTTACCTCGTTGCTTGTTCGTGTTTATAATTTCACTAATCCGATGTCTTTTCTTTTCTACATTCAAGTCTCATATTTGAGTCATCCGGATCTTTATAAATAAATTAGATCGTCATTTTCATTCACTTCATATTCTGATACATTCAGTTAATGCTCTAAGCAAAATTACCATTTTGCCCCTAAACTTTTAATTAATGACGATTTCATCCTTAGGCTCAGAAAAATAAAATTCTTGTAATTTAATCCTTGTTTCAAGCTTAATTATTCTCATATACATTGATAACAGCCCTTGAATTCTATGAAATATCAGAATTTTCCATACTTTTAACACTTTTCAATTTAATCCCTAAAACATGTTTTCACCCGATCTTGATCTAAATTAATAATTTCATTCAATTTTGTAATTTAAATAATAAAATAATCCATTTCATGCAATTTAGTCATTTCTGACATTTTTACAAAATTTCCCATATAGTTATACTTTTATTCAATTTAGTCCCTGAGCCTAAAACATGCAAATTAGCCATGCTAGCTGAATATTCATATATATTTTCCTCCTCCTCCTCTCCATTCTACATCCTTAATTTATATAACATTCTTATAAGTAACATTATCTATGATTTCAATATTTACTTATAAATTTATTCAAAGCTGTCCATTTGAGTCATAGTCACTAAATTATTTATATCTTGAGCTATAGAATTCCAATTTAAGATCCGCTTGATGTTTTAGAAACTATACTAAAATATTTTTTCTACCATAAAAATTTTAGATTTTATAGTTTAGCCAATAAGTACATTAAAATCTTCAAATTTGACTCTGTTCTGCTATTTGACAGCTTCCACCTTTCTTTACTAAAAATTAATTATCTCTTAGTACGGGATTTGGATGATGCTCCCGTTTGTTTCAATTAAAAATAGACTCATTAAGAATTTAAAAATATAAATTTAAATCCCCAAGAATTTTTATAAAATTTTTAATTATTTTCCAAAGTCAGAATAGGGTAACCTGAAATCATTCTGACCTTGTCTCACAAAATTTACTATAACTCATAATTTACAAGTCCATTGCTTACACCGCTTATTCTATGAAAAACTAGACTAAAAAATATTTAATTTCATATTATATTAATCCTCTAATTTGATTTCCACAATTTTTGGTGATTTTCAAAGTTAGACTACTACTGCTGTCCAAAACTGTTTTAGTGCAAAATGTTAATTACCAAGTTTGTAACACTTTTATTTCCTTTCTCTACAATATTTTCCATCACTTCCTCTTATTTTCCTTCACTAACATATCAAGAATATAAAACCTTATATAAAAAAAACTCTACATTAACATCATTTCCATGCTTTTTCAACAATATCAAACTTAAAAATATATTGAAATCTTGATGTTCTTACCTTGTCTTATTAATTTCAATCTTTAACTTGATTTTCTCTCTCCTTCAGCATCAGTTTCTTGAATCTAACTTGATATTCTTGCTCCCCATAGTCTCCTTGTCATCTTTATCTTTTGATGGCTGGAAATTCTTTTGAATTCTAAGTGAAAGTGGTGGATTTTTAGTGAAAGGACCAAATTGTAAAGAAAGCAAAACTTTCTTTCTTTCTCTCTTCTTCTCATGTTGGTGCATGGGAAAGATGATAGAAATTCTTCATCTTTCCTTCCTTATATACTAAATAAATAATAATAAAATATCTCATTAAAATATTAATAAAATAATATTAATCTAATTAAATAATTACAAAATATCATCAACATCATCATTACTTTCTAGATTTCTCTCTCTTCCAATTGACCATTTTACCCTTTGTGATCTTTTAAAATCCCATCCTTGAATCATCACATAATTTGGTAAAATTATGATTTAGTCCTTCATAATTCTTTACTTATTCAATTTGGTCCTAATTCATCCATTTTCTTTAGTTTCTAGATCATTCTACCCTTAAAATATTTGCACTATTAGTCCTTTAACTTTTTCATATTTACACTTTAACCCCTCAGGTTTGAGTAGTTACTCTTAGGCAACAAAACCTTTCTCACTTTTACCATTTAGTCCTTTCTTAAATTAATATATCATAATATTCTTCCTAATGTTGTCATAACTCCAAAATTTCCCTTTTTGTCGCTTTATTTCCTTATTTTACTATATCAAAGATAATATATTATTGTAAAAATTTTCGGGGTATTACAACAGGGATTCGAACACAAGACCTCTAACACACCAACACCCTTACCACTCGAACCAGCAGGCTCATTCTGATATGGAATTACAGACAATTAAATATAAGCCCATTGAACAGAGATAGGGCTTAAATCCAAAAATACCCAAAATTTGCCAAAGGCAGGGCTTGAACTTGGAACCTCTCACACACACCTAGAACACATAACTACTAAAGCAGACCGACGGTTGTGTCAAACAATTACAGGAACAGAAATAGAAATATTGGGGCGTTACAACTCTACCCCCTAAAAGAAATTTCGGCCTCGAAATTTACCTGATCAGAACAGATGAGGATACTGCTGAAGTATCGAATCCTCAGGTTCCCACGTGGCCTCCTCAATACCATGATTCTGCCACAGAACCTTCACTAAAGGTATAGACTTTCTTCTCAGAATCTTAACATCATGGTCCAGAATCTGAACTGGCTCCTCCTCAAAGGTCAAGTCCGACCTAACCTCGATCTCCGCAATAGAAACAACATGAGAAGGATCAAACCGATACCGCCTCAACATCGAGACGTGAAAGACATCATGGATGCAGTCCAACTCTGGAGGTAGCTCTAACTGATAAGCAATCAGCCCCACATGTTTCAGAGTCTCATACGGCCCAATGAACCTAGGACTCAACTTGCCCTTACGACCGAACCTCAGAACCTTCTTCCACGGTGAGACCTTAAGAAACACAAAGTCCCCCACAAAGTGCTCAATCTCACGTCTCTTCAGATCTGCATAAGACTTCTGTCTGTCAGAAGCCGCTTTCAGACGATCTCGAATCAATCGAACCTTATCCTTAGTCTCAGAAACCAATTCAAGACTCAAAACTCGACGTTCGCCCAACTCAGTCCAACATAAAGGAGTACGACACTTACGACCATATAGAGCCTCGTAAAGTGCCATCTAAATACTAGCTTTGAAACTGCTGTTGTAGGCGAACTCAGCTAGAGGTAAATAATCCTCCCAACTACCTCGGAAGTCAATCACGCAACTCCGAAGCATATCCTCCGGTATCTGAATCACCCTCTTGGATTGACCAATGGTTTGAGGATGGAACGCAGTACTGATGTCCAATCTTGAACCTAGAGCCTCGTGCAATTTCTTCTAGAGCAGAGAAGTGAAGTGAGGATCTCTATCAGAAATAATCGACACGGGAACCCCGTGCAGTCTAACTATCTCGAAAATATACAACTTTGCTAGCTTCTGTAGAGATAGTTCGAACGGAATGAAGTGAGCAGACTTGGTCAACCGATCCACGATGACCCAAACAAAATCCTTCTTAGTGGGTGTCACGGGCAACCCATTAACGAAGTCCATCGTTACTCGCTTCCATTTCCACAAAAGAATCTTAATTGGCTGCGACAAACCTGAAGGCAACTGATGCTCAGCCTTAACCTGATGACAAGTCAAACAACGTGCTACGAAATCGGTAACCTCACGCTTCAACCCCAGCCACCAGTACAGTTCATGGAGGTCTCAATACATCTTATTGCCGACGGGATGCATAGCATAAGTCGTGCTATGCGCCTCCCTTAGAATAGACTGCCTCAGACCAGAATCATTCAATAAATAGATCCGTCCTCAAAAACACAACACACCATCACTGTTTATCCCAAAATCGGCTATAGTACCACTCTCACTATGTCAATACCTTAAGCTCAGAGACTCATCCCCTAACTGCTTATCCCGAATCTGCTCAATCCAAGTCGTCTTAACTTGCAACTCGGCCAACAGACTCCCATCATCGAACAGACTGAGGCCTACCAACATCGCCCTCAAATCAGACATCGCCCTACAACTTAGAGCATCGGCCACCACATTGGCCTTACCAGGATGATACCCTATCGTGCAGTCGTAATCCTTGAGCAGCTCAATCCATCTACGCTGTCTAAGGTTGAACTCTTTCTGAGTAAGGGGATACTTAAGGCTTTTGTGATCGGTGTAGATGATACATCTCTCATCATACAGATAGTGCCTCCAAATTTTTAGTAGCCAACTCGAGGTCATGCGTCAGATAATTCCCTTCGCGTGTCTTAAGCTGACGAGACGGATAAGCCACAACCTTACCATCTTGCATTAGAACACATCCTAAACCGACGTGTGACGCATCGCTGTAGACCACAAACTCCTTAGCGGATTCAGGCTGTATCAGAACAGGAGCCTGGGTCAGAACAATTTTCAACTTCTCGAAGCTCGATTGTTGCGCATCAGTCTAAACAAATGGAACACCTTTATGCAGAAGCTTAGTCAACGACATAGCAATCAAAGAGAACCCTTCAACGAAATACTGATAATATCCCGCCAAACCTAGAAAGCTATGGATCTCAGATACATTCTTAGGCTGTTTCCAATCCAGCACAACTTCGATCTTTCTAGGATCGACTTGAATCCCTTCAGCAAAAACTACGTGCCCCAAAAAAGTCACTTCACGTAGCCAGAACTCACACTTGCAGAATTTAGCATAAAACTACTTCTCAAGCAGAATTTGAAGCATTACTCTAAGATTATCATCATGCTCATCCTTAGTCTTAGAGAATACCAAAATGTCATCGATGAAGACCACAACAATCTGATCCAGATAGAGCTAAAACACTCAGTTCATCAAATCCATGAATGCGGCCGGTGCATTCGTCAACCCAAAAGGCATAACTAGGAATTCGTAATGCCCATACCGAATCCTAAATGCAGTATTATGGACATCAGCTTCCTTAACCCTCAACTGATGATACCCTTAACAGAGATCAATCTTAGAGAGCACAGAAGCCACTTAGAACTGATCAAAAAAGTCGTCAATCCTCGGAAGTGGATACTTATTCTTAACAGTTAACTTGTTCAACTGCCGGTAATCGATACACATCCTCATGCCATCCTTCATCTTAACAAATAGTACTGGTGCTCCCCATGGAGACACCTTCGAACGGGTGAAGCCACGGTCCAAAAGTTCTTGCAATTGAGCCTTAAGCTCAGTAAGCTCTTTCAGTGCCATACGGTACGAAGAGATGGACACCAGAGCTGTACCCAAAAAAAGCTCGATCCCAAACTCAACCTCTCGATTCAGAGGTAGTCTCGGTAACTCCTTAGGAAAGACGTTCAGAAAATCCCTTACTGTCATGATATTCCCAACAGAAGAGTCCCGAGATTTTGAAACACTTACATAGGCCAAGTACGCCTCATATCCCTTTCGAACCAGTTTCTCAGCTACTAACGCAGAGATAACATGCGACAGATAGTCTCGACGCTCACCTATCATAACCATCTCTACATCATCCTTTGTCCTTAGAATGACCCTATTAGATGCACAGTCACCAACCAGTCCATACCCAAAGTCAGGTCGAACTCCTCAATTGGAAGCTCCATCAAATTAGCCAGAAATATATCCCGTTGCACCTCTAACGAAACATCCTTATGCAGTTTACTAACTTGAATAGACTGGCCCAACGGACTCATCACAGTAACCTCACTAGAAGTACTTTCAATCGATAACCCCAGATTTTTGGAAACAGAACAGGCTATGTCTATTAGAGCAAAGTAAAGTTCATCAAATATAAAGAATGTACCGATGATGACGCCAAGAGCATCTCTGTCCTCTTGGCGACGTGCAACATAAACCAAATCAGGCTGTCTCGCCTCAATCTGACCAGCACCTCTGCCCGGTGCTCTCTATCCTCGGCCCATACTGTTACCACCCTTAGCCTGACCACGGCCTCTAGGTGGCTGCTGAACTACTGTCTGCGGCTGCACGAGACCAGATGTCAGAGCTTGTACCTGATCAGCCCTCAATGAACACTCCCAAATGCGGTGCTTTAAAGACCCACATCTTAAACAGGCCCCAATCCTCCTCCAAAACTCGCCTGGATGGCGCCTACCACAATCACTGCACGGTTGTAACCCAGTAGGAGCAACAGAAGAAATAGGGACCCCCACTGTAACTGGCCATCAAATCTGGCCTTTTTCTTAGGCCTCTACACAGAAATCGAGGGCTCTGAATCCCTCTTGTTCTTACCTCTCTCACGGTCCCTATTCTGGTGCTCCGCGCGCTTAACATCCTCAGCAGTCTTTGCCTTCTCTACCAAAACCGCGAACTCACGCTCCCTCTGCAGAGCTATTAGAACCCTCAGATTATCCCTTAGCCCGTCCTCAAACCTAACACATCTATCATATTCCGATGCCACCATACCTCGAGCATAGCGGCTCAACCTAAGAAATTCGGCCTCATATTCGGCCACAGATCGATCACCTTGCGTGAGGTTCAGAAACTCACGCCTGCGAGCATCAACGTAGCTAGCTCCCACATATTTTCTCTAAAATGTAGTCTTAAAGAACTCCCAAGTCAAACGGTCAGACTGAGTGCCCTCCTTAACAGTTAACCACCACTGATATGCTTCGTCGCGAAGCATGGAGACTGCACCCTTCAGTTTTTGCTCGGGGGTACAGTCCAAGTCATCCATGATTCTCTAAGTGGCCTCCAACCAGTACTCAACCACATTAGGGGCGACTCCTGTGACACCTCTAAACAACTCAGCTCTATTAGACTAAAGTCTAACAGACATAGGCATGCTTATAACCATATTTCAGTCTAACAGATCTCATGGTTTTAGGGTTAGATAGCATTTGCCGACCCTATAGTAGGCCCATAGTCGATTAGGATGACCCGTATGACCTTACAGAAAATTTCAAATAAATGGGCCCACACGCCTGTGTGGGTTACCCATGTGGGCCCACATGGCCTGGCCCAAAGTTCACACGCTTGTGTGGCCCAAACGCCCAGTTAGATTTAGCCCGAGTAGCCCACATGGTCACATTCTGGCCATCACACGGTCGTGTCTTGCACACGGCTGGCCTCGTCGATCACACGGTCGTGTCGCTACACACGGCCTACCACATGGCCGTGTGGCATCGATAGCAACGTTTTTGACTTCTGCCGAAAACTCATTTTCTTGTGTTTTGGGTACACACCTGATACTGTTTGGATGTAAAAACGCTCCCAAGACTACTAGCACCTAAAAACAGAATCCCGGAAGTCCTATTAGCAATCGATTTACCAGAATTAACCACTAAACCGAGCAACGTTCCATACTTACCACCACAATACGATAATATGAAAGTTAAGCAATTATGCGAAAACCACCGATTCATTGCCTTCTACTACACAGCCGTTCATAGAATCATCAATTGCTCACCAATATCGGTTATTCTAATATTGCCCAAAATTCAAAATCTGACGTTAACAACCAAGTCTTAACTTATCAACCCAATTAAAGAAGCCAAAAAGTAAGAGTAGCAATTGGTCAGCAAAACGATAACAACAGAAGAAGGAAAACAAAAATTTTAATGTGAAACAGCGTAGAAGAGAAGAAAGAAAATAAAAAGTCAGAAAGATTTGGGGATTTTTGGAAGAAAGAGAAAAGAAGAATTTTAGCAAAAATAAATACCAGGTTTTTCCCCACATCCCTTAATTCTCTCCACTACCCCACTCCTGATAACTCCCTCAGAATTTTAGCTCAACCAAAACTCTATCAGATAACAGAACAAAAATAATTTAACACCCTTGCTAACGCAGGGATTCGAACACGATACCTCCAACACACCAACACCTTTACCACTCGAACCAGCAGGCTCATTCTGATATGGAATTACAGACAATTAAATATAAGCCCATTGAACAGAGATAGGGCTTAAATCCAAAAATACCCAAAATTTGCCAAAGGCAGAGCTTGAACTTGGGACCTCTCACACACACCCAGGACACATAACCACTGAAGCAGACAGACAGTTGTGTTAAACAATTACAAAAACAGAAATAGAAATATTGGGGCGTTACAAAAGCTGATAGTCAAGATACATTTACATCGACAAACGAGATTAACTATATCCCTTGATTTTAGGGATTTAGAATATATGTCGTATCAAATCTAATCTAATCTTTACAAGATATGATTCTATCAATCTTCTAAGATTAGTTACCAAAATAGCCTAAGTTGTCATATCTTCATTATCGGGCCAACTAGACTTCAATCTGATAGGCTCCTCCAACAGCTTACTAAATTGAGCCAGTTCTTGCGGGCCAAATGATCTCCATCTACACAATAGACCTCCATCGGATGCATTTGGTGTAATAATCGCGGGCTTTGAATTGTGGCCTGTGACATTCTCCCCAATCCATTCGAGGCAACGCCCTCATTGCGACTTCCGAATGGCACTGACTTGATTCGCCTCAGTCTCATCTCGGTGCCTTAGCTTTTTCCTTCATTTGAGACTTTTTCCTCGACTTACGTCGTATTTTAACTTGAACCGTCCTACTCGTTGCATTTACTTTGGTCAACTGTCCAACTTGCATCACTGTTTTTTCTTGAAGTCCGATGTACCACCCACCTCTTCCATAGGTGGAAGCCTTGTCGATGACTCAGGCAACTCTGACGCTTCACACGAATTGAGCCTCATTGGTCCTAGCTTCACTATTTTCATCGCAACTTTTTCCCCTATGTTTAATGAGAAACTCACCTTTTTCCTTTGGTGGAAGCCTTTCCGATGACTCACCAAGCTTAGACGTTGCCTTTCATTTGACTACGACTTGCTTTGGACAGTTCCACAACTCATGCGGACCACAGAACAAGAAGCACTTTACTAACTTCTTTTTATTCCTTTTTTCCCTATTGGCTTCGAATTTTCCCTTGCTCGAACCAGGCTTTTTGGGCTCCTTGTCAGCTCCATCATCCCCTTCGATGATAGACTTCTCCGAACACTTCTGCAACCTATGCGGACCATGACATAAGAAGCACTCCACTAGCTTCTTCTCACTTTCGGCCTCCTTGGCTTCGACACACCTTGCGCTCGAACCAAGTCCAAAGGCCTTACCTATCAACTTCTCTTTCTTAGAAAATGCAAATTTTTTCGGACACTTTTTCAACATGTGTGGACCGTTGCAAAGAAAGCATTTCAACTTGTCTCTTTTCCTGTTGGGTTTCTTCTTCCCAACTCGTGGTTTCCCATTACCACCATTGTCGCCGATGCCATTTCCATTATTATCTTCCTTATGATCCTTTTTACATACGCCTCTTTCCTCTAACTTTAAAGACCCAAGCTTGTCTTTCCTTAGACCAAGCTTGACCATGGATTCCGCTACCGTTATGGCTTTTGACAGCTTTTGGACATCTTTTTGTTCCTGATGTGTCTCTAACTAACTATGATCACAATAAAGGCAAGCGCACCTATCATTATCTCTACCATACCAATCGATCTAATTTGGGGATTACCTAAACAGATTAAATAGAAAAAGGATAAGTTTTCGCAAACTCAGTGGGTAATCCCCACAGAAAACATGCACACAGCATAATATCATAAAGCAGTTATATATTTACAGTTCAGGGTCTGAACCCATTACAGAATCAGTGTGGACCTTAGCCCACTCAGGTACAGAATAAGATATAATTTAGGGCCTCAGCCCATCAGATATAACATGTAGAACAGAACAGAATATCAGAATCCTACCACCAGCCTCTACACACCATCTTCGACCAACCCTACACACCATGTAGGGATAAAATCAACCCACACATCCCTACACACTATGTTGTACCGAAATGTGGCACATAATCAGATAATTGCAGCTGAGCTGCCAGATAACAGGCTTAATAGCCTTTCAGATAGTTACTCCAATACCATCAACCCACCCTAATGTAATGCAGCATACAATTGATAACATGCTATAATGCAATTAACAGATCACACATTCAAATCAGTATACATGCTAAGTACAACATGCTTAATACATATATCACATAATTGGATCTCGTAATTAGGGGTCTAAGTAATGCTTACCAACCCTACAGTAGGTGCACAATCGACTTGGGCAACCCATGCAACCTTACAGATCAGTTCAGAAAAATGGGCTCGCAAGCCCATATGGCCTGCCCGTATGGGCCCACACACTCGTGTGGCCCACACGGCCCAAATTGGCCTCGGCCGTGTAGATCACACGACCTGGCCCAGAATTCCACACGCCTATTTGGTTCACCCGTGTGGGCCCACACGCCAGTGGGGCCCACACGGCCCAACATGTTGAGCCCGTGTGTCGCACACGGCCTTGCCCGGCCATCACACGGCCGTGTCACTCGCGTACGGCCTGGCCTTGTCAATCACATGGCCTACTACACGACCGTGTGGCATCGACAGAAACGTTTATCGGCTTTCGCTAATTCTCATTTTCTGTGTTTCTGGGTACACACCTGGTTTCGGTTGAAGCTATAATGATCCCCGAGCAATGTAGAACCTATATTCGATAATCCAAAACCCGCATTTAGCGATCTTAGCAATATTAACTGAAATTGTAACACGATAACCATTCTTCAACCACCAAAAACCTTACCTCCGAACGAACAGTAGGGACTTTACAACCTTACACTGTTAATGACTAATCTCCAGCCCCTTGATTGACTCCTAACAATCAAATCAAAACTTCCCTTAATTCACTTATCCACGAACACATTCTGGATAAAACATAAACAAAAACTTACCAAACACGCCGACGTCGTACAAAACTAAAAGAGTTAATGGAAAAGGAAACAAAAAAGGGAAGAGATGGGGGATAATTTCGGCAGGGGAGTAGTGAAATTGACGTTAGAAGAATGAGGGAAAACTTTTTGGGGATTTTGAAATACAAAATAGATATAAAAATCAAATTTTTAGATGATCCCCAACATTCCCTAATTCACTTCTAAAATCTCTCCACCTGACTCCCCACTACACCCAACTACTCAGAATCCATATTAACTCAAACTTTTGCCGAAATCAATAGCAAAATTTATCCCCTTTGCAAACGTAGGGATTCGAACACAAGACCTTTAACAAATTAACACTCCACTTAACCACCAGACCAGTAGGACCATTCTGTTAATTACTTGCAAACTTTTAACTAAAAGCCTACTAACCAGAGATAGGGTTTAATCATCCAAAAATACCAAAATTTTCCCAAGTCATGCGTGAACTTGGGACCTCCCATACACCTAGAACACATAACCACTGAAGTAGATAGACATTGTGTGTCATAAATACATGGAAACAATTATACAAATTTTGGGGCGTTACAAAACTTACCTCGTGTTTACTATCTCGGTGGACTTTATCTATGTTTACTGTCCCAACAGACTTATTGATGTTCTATGTTTACTTTCCCAGTACACTATCTATGTTATGTTTTTACAGTCCCAGCGGACTATCTTTGTTCTATGTTTACTGCCCCAGCGGACTTATCTTTGTTTTGTGCTTATTGTCCTAGCAGACATATCTTTGTTTTGTATTTACTGTCCAAGTGGACTATCTCTGTTCCGTGTTTACTGCCTTAGTTGACTTATCTCTATTCAGCGTTTACTATCGTAGTAGACTATATCTGTTCTGTGTTTACTTTCATAACATACTTATGTCTATGGATGCCATGGAGTCTTTCAATCATGGTCTTATATTGATTAGCCATCTTGGCGTACTACCTTATAATGCCATGGAGTCTTTCATCCATGGTCTTACTCATTATACTTGGTTTTCACAGCATCATTCATCTATGGTCTTACACTATATACCTTATACCTTGTACTGTGTCACCATGTTGTCTTTCATGCATGGTCTTACACTACATACCTCATATCAGACTACCATAGCATCATTCATATATGGTCTTACGCCATAGACCGTCGTCACAGTGTCTCCCCGAAGGACTATTGGATCTGGTGCCCTAAGTGTAGTATATTTGACAATATACACTTGTAATTTTTTGAACAAATTGGTTAATAAAACAAATTCATTTATTATGATTAATATACTTTTTATTAGTGTCCTCAAATGGTTTTTTCACGCAAAGGAAAATGGAAACAAATGTTGCTCATTGGTTGTCTAATTTTAACTAATACAAAGCGGTATTACGTGGTTGGATCATAATACAGAAAGATAGCTTCTATTAGTAGACAACCCTAAACATGTCCTTAGTCTAATCGAAATGAGCAATCCGATTAAAAAACTAGTATGTCATCTATCAAGTCCAATTGAAGAGATGCCTTGTCTTGGGTATTGAAGCAGATGACTCTCAAAAGATAAAGACATGGATGCGACTGACTGGGCTTACAACACATCGGACAAGACCCAATCAAAATAGATCCTAAATTTGTATATAGATTTATTCACTTGTGAAATTAATAGTTTGGCATACCAAAATCCTAAGCTGATGGCAGACTATGTATGCGTGACTCGTACACTTTGATGTAAGTAAAAGCCTGAGTTCAAATATATAAGGAACCGAAAGCTGATGCGTTGGGTGTACGACTTCTGTAGTGTCTAGCATCATTCACAACAGTGTAATTTATAACCCAAAACATGGGTAAATGATATCCTCTCATTAGCATTACATGGTTGATTAAAAGTACACATAGCCACGGGTCGTTTTTCTTTATGATGGATGACTTGATCACTATTTGATAGTGATTGATTGTTCATGAAAGAAGATGTAATGATTACCATGATATAAAATGGATCATATTGGGAGATTGGATATTATCTTAAAGAGATCAATGATATCTTATGAGAGTAACACATTTATGACAAAGTCATTAGACGACCACTGAGTAGTTGCTTTTGTAATGGTATGTCATTGAGGAGAGCTCAGTCAAGATACTATAGTGGAATGACTTCATGACTAAATGAGTTTATAATTAATAGGCAAAAGGCCAGAACTTCATTATCAATCATTTGAGCCTCAACTACATATGTCTAATTGGTGCCTCTACTTGCTTGTTAAAACCAGAAATAAGTTGTGTTTAAATAGAAATGAATGGAATGAATAGAAAAAGAGAAATGGGGAACATTCAAGAATGATTCTGGTTTTCTCCAAAATGGAGAAATGAAATCATTTGGAAATGAATGTAGGTTTCCAAAAATTGAAATGGAAATGGAAACTTGTAATCCTATATAGGATTACTTAAACAATGATGGAAGAATTAGTTTATGTTTTTTGACTGTTTTGAAGCTCGAAAATGAAAATAAACCATTTGTTAATAGTGAACATGTTGAGTTGTGACATATTAGACAAATTTTCTCAAAATTTTATCAAGGGTAAAATCGTCAAAATTTTACTAGGGGTAAATTTGTTAAAATTTTATTGAAGTAAAATTGGTAAGAGAAAATTATTTAATATGTAAATATTAAAGTTTATTTTGGAAAATAGAAAAACTGAATGGGGTTGAATTACATTACAAAATATTAGGTTAAAAAGCCCCATTAATTACTCGTAATCAGACCTGATGAGGGAGAGGCCTAAAACCCCTCATATAACATGAAGGGAGCAAAAACCCTAGTAAAAATACAAGGGTGAGTCGTTCACCCCTCTCAAACTCTAAGTAGGATTTTTTTTTTCTATTTAAAATAAATCTCCACAACACTACAAGTGTTGTAACAACCCGTTTTTGGTCAAATCAGAATAGTTGTTTCGAGACCACAAATCTGAGTTCAAAATGATTATTTTATTATCAGTTCAATGTCTACAGCATGATAGTATGTTGGTGTGAAAATTTCGTTTAGAAATTTTATTGTTTGAGTGTTTAATTTGATAAAAAGGACTAAATCGTGTAAAGTGTAAAACTTGAATTATATTAGCTAAAGGTATCTAACAGCTATAGAACCTTAAAGTAAAGGTTCTTAAGTGGTAATTAGCCTATTTATAAAGTTAGTGGACAAATATGGGCATCTTTTAATGGCTTGAATGGTTATTTGAATAAGGTTAAATAAGTAAATTAGTTATAAATTAATATTAAGTAAAAATAAAACCAAAATTTCACTTTGTTCATCTTTCTCCTAACCAAAATTAGCAAGAAGGAAACCATTAAAATAGCATCAAGGTTCAACCAAGCATTTTTCATGCATGTAAGTTCAATTTTGTCTCGTTTTTAATGATTTATATGTTTTTGAGATCGTTACAACTTAATCTAGCTAGCACAGGGACTATTTTCCAAAACTGTTAAAGGTTTAGGGTTTTACCATTGATTAATATTGGTGTGTTTTGATGTTTGATGATAGAAAATATATGTTTATTGTTAGATAAACAACATTTTTTTAAGTTATTTTTAGTAAAATGTCCAAATAGGGACTAATTTGTGAAATGTTGAAATTTGGTGTTAAATTGTGAAATAAATGAAAAATATGGACTGCTAGGGACTTAATTGAAATTCGGTTAGCATGGGTTTTGGTTGAATTGCATGTATTGTAAAAATGTGAAATATTAGGGGCAAATGTGTAAAATTACCTTAATGTATAATTTTGGACTGAATTGAATAGAGAGATTATTAAATAAGCTAAATTTGATATTGTTTAGATCAAGAAAGGTGAAATACGGACTTAAATTGGGGGAAAGAACAAGGGTTCGGATTAATCGAATTAATTCACCGTTTTTGCATTCGAGGTAAGTTCGTATGTAATAAGCTTTGTTATAATGGTATTTTATATGCTTTGATATTGCATAAACTACGAATACGACTCTACAGACATATTCGACGACAATTCGACAAGTGTGAAATCCCGGTTGAACCTTAGGAATAGATTAGGATACGAATGACATGTCATTATGGGTTATTATTGTTTCGGGTGCTAGTCCGTGCATCCTACCAGTGGCTGAGTTATCCATCATGTGCTGCAGATTCTCGTCAGTTTGTGTGAGCAGCACCGTGTAGCTATGTCATGACCGTCAGCTTGTGTGAGCAGACCCGTTGATAGCTTGAGAGTGAGCATTATTAAGATATGATATTGAGATAGCTTCGGCTATGTATTCACAATTCAGTGCAAGATTTTATTGAGATAGCTTCGGCTATATATATTGGCACTTAGGGTGCGAGATTTCCGAGTATCCTATATTATTCTAAATGGTTCAACGGGTATATCGAGGATATTAAATGGTGAGAAATAGATACATATCAATACAGGTATGTACGGAAACTGAATATGCATTGAACATTTGAAAGAATTGAGTTCATGGTTAAATAGATGATTGAAAATATGTTAACATTGTTGTTATATATATATATTTTATAGTATTTTATATGCATATTTTGAATGGTAACTAAATGGTGAGTTTTGCTTATTATTTTCATACGAGCTTACTAAGCTTTATAGTTTACATCATTTATTTTTCCATTTTTTATAGTGAAATCAAGCTAGCTTGGATTCGGGGATTGTCAAAGACTTCATCACACTATCCAACTGACACTTTGGTACTTTTGAAGTTAAGTATTTTGAGTATATGTCATGTAAAGTGATTTTGGGTCATTTTTGTTATGGATTGATAATGAATTTAGCCATTTGAATTGGCTTGTAAATGTCTAAAGTTTGGTTTGTATATAGCCATGGAGTTGGCTTATTTTGATATAGTTGATCATGTATACATATATATGTGCATATGGCTTGTGTGATGTGTTAGATGTTGGTTATATGATGCTTGTTGATAATAGGTATTGTGGATGTCAAATGTTTGTTTAATTTAGAATTAGTATGCTTGTGGTTTAGGTAAATTGATGTATGTTTGAAAGTGTCCATTTAGTTGAATTGGAAATGTGAATTTGGTATAAAATGGAATAGCGTTTTGTGGTACATGTGAAACTTGTTGTTGATGGTATTGAAATGGTATGATTTATGCTTGGTTGAGTTAGATGAATGCCTATATATGCTATGTTTTGGTGCCAAATAGGCTGGTTTAGGTGTGTGAAAGTTTGGGTGGCAAATTGGCTTGTTAAATAACCTATTTTTGTCCACACAGGTAGAGACATGGGCGTGTTTCTCAGCCATGTGTGACACACGGTCAGGTTACACGGTTGTGTGTCCCCTGATGTTGAATTAGGGATCAAGCCAGTATGCTCCATGTAACACCCCAAACCCGGCCCATGCGTTTCGACCGGATCTGACATGTCACGGCTTGTACTTTGTAAACCTTTGCTTTGTTGGTTTTTGAAATTTGCAAGTTAATTAGACAATATTTAAGTAAATAAGTGGCATTTTAAAAATAAAACCTTGTATTAAGTATTATTAAGTATAAATAAACCTTAGCATAAAATTCATAAGTTGCTTAACATTGAAAACTCCTAAGTTGAATAAAAACTAGAGGCCCTATTACAAAAAATGTTTCCATAATGAAATAAAAATAAACTTAAAGAAACTCCAAATTAACTTGTCAAAAAAAACTTGATGGCCCCTCGAGTCTGTCTCGGCTCCCATGTCCACAATCTACTGTTCATCTGGAAGAGTAGAGAAAAGGAAAGCGTGAGTCACAAAGACTCAGTGTATAAATCTCAAAACACACATCGACCTGAGCCCACAAACACATTATGGGCCCTGGCCCATACAGGAAAGCATCAATCATAATCACATAATAACAATAAAGAATGAATAACCCAACCCATCCTAGGTTTCCATCCTCTACACACCATCCCGTACCAACCATCACACCGTGGGGATTTCTACAATCAACCCTCCATCTGCTACACACTAAAACAACAGCCGTACTGCCTATTCCTATTAAGTAGGAATCATTAAACGTGGCATAGCCACCGATCACTATGTGACCTTACATTTAAATTATGTGGGATTTCTACCACCGATCACCAAGTGACCTATCATGCACTTCCCCTTCAATTATCATCATTCCCACCCCATGCATACATACATAAAGAAACATCAAGCAGACTTATATATTCTTCGATACACATAGGGAGTTCTATGTTTACGTACCTGGCATCCTTGCTTAACCCTTTTTAGGGTTCCATTCGACTGTCTATACAGCCTTATTCCGGCTTTTTAGCCCATAACATACATAAAAAGATATACATACAGGTTTATCAGTAGTGTGTTAGAGATCTACACACCTGATTAATGTTGATACCCTTGCTAAACCGATCTACAACTTTGCTCAAAAAGCTGGAAGGATGTGAAACTAGGGCCTCTCCTATATTCGGCCATGGTTAGTATTCTACCCAATTTTATGTATTTGAATAAACAACTCTTCTTACCTTAAAATCCCGAAATTGAAGACTAATGATTTTCGGCTTTTAGATCTAGTCGACCAAGCTTCCTTCAAATCCCAAAAACCATTAAACTATTAGCTTTCGGCTTTTGCTTTTCAAAAACCGAGAATAGATTATGAGAACTAAACAAAAATCGACTCTTACCTTAGCTTAGGAGATTCGGCTAGCACTAGAGAGAGGATTTGGCAATGCCAATGGAAGATTTAAATGCCGGAAGTATAGAACAATTTCTCAAATAGGATGAATAAAAGAAAAAAAGCGATGGATGCTTCGGCTTTTTAGAGAAATCGGCACAAGGGAAAAGAAAGTGGGGAAAAGTTTCGGCTTTTGAAGTAATTGAAGAAAGAAATTTGGAGAGGGAGAGGCTAGGGAATTTCGGCACTTAGGGAGAGAATTTTAGGGTTTTCAATGTCAGAAATAAGGAGCTAGCCCCCCCTATTTATAGATTTTTGACACCTACTGCTAAATATCGAAAACGCCCTTAAAATTTAAGCTAGAAGAGAGGAGAATTTCGGCACCCTCTATGCCATGCAGTAGCCAAATTTTACACTCCTCTAGGTGGTGGATTTTCGGCCAACACTTCCTTTGAAGATAAGCTCCTAACTTTTCTCCTTTTTATCTATGATATTATCACTTAAAAATCCACATAATTTTTCCTATTTTATAGCCTTGTAGCCGTCCACCTCTTACTAACCCTAATGCCAAATTTAACTCACTTAAATTAAAAGATCTGGGCCTCATTAAACTTAAATTTTGGGCCCCTAATTCCCTTGTGTGTGGCGTCACTTTTAATTCCCTTATAATGCCACTTATTGTTGGGCCACAAGCCCAGGTTTGGCATTTTAAACATAATTACCACCTTTTTAATTCTTTAATGTCCAATCTAATAATTTAATCAAGGCCTTAGCCTAATCCTGAGCCCAATTTGGACCCCTATCACTTAAATTAACCTATTGAACCTATCCCTACACTAAATGCATAGGCCCATAAATTTAGGATGTTACAGTTCTACCCCCTTAAAGAAATTTCGTCCTCGAAATTACCTGGTCAGAAAAGATGAGGGTATTGTTGCCTTATTGCTTCCTCAGGTTCCCACGTAGCCTCCTTGGAACCATGATTCTGCCACAGCACCTTAACCAATGGAACCGTTTTCCTTCTCAACACCTTGACATCATGATCCAAAATTTCTACTGGTTCCTCTTCGAAGGATAGATCAAGTCTTACCTCGATTTCCTCTATAGGCACAACATGGGACGGATCCGAACGGTATCGTCTTAACATAGAGATGTGAAATACATCGTGAATTTGACTTAGTTCCGGAGGTAACTCTAGTTGATAGGCTACTGGTCCTACTCGCTTCAACACCCGATATGGTCCGATAAATCTAGGACTTAATTTACCCTTTCGAACAAACCTTAGTACCTTCTTCCACGGTGACACCTTTAAAAATACTTTATCACCCAATGCGAACTCTATGTCCTTACGCTTTAAATCAGCATAAGACTTCTGTCTGTCCGATGCTTCCTTCAGTCGAACCCGAATCAATTCAACCTTCTTTTCGGTCTCGGTCACCAACTCCGGACCCAGAATCCGGCGTTCTCCTAGTTCTGTCCAGCATGTAGGTGTACGACATTTCTGCCCGTACAAAGCTTCATAGGGCGCCATCTGAATACTTGACTGGTAGCTATTGTTGTAAGCAAATTCTGCTAACGGTAAGAACTCTTCCCAACTACCTCTGAAATCAATGACACAGCCTCTCAACATGTCCTCCATGATCTGAATCACCCGCTCAGACTGTCCATCGGTCTGAGGATGAAACGCTGTACTAAAATCCAACTTCGTACCCAACGCTTGATGCAACGCCTTCCAAAATCGTGAGGTAAACCTAGGGTCCCTATCCGATATGATTGAAATCGGTACTCCATGCAACCTTACCACCTCTGCTATGTATAACTTAGATAACTTCTGCAAGGAGTAGTCAACACGTACTGGGATGAAGTGTGCAGGCTTTGTCAAGCGATTAACAACTACCCAAATCGCATCTTTCTTAGTGAGTGTGAGGGGAAGCCCACTAACAAAATCCATGGTGATTCTTTCCCACTTCCATTGTGGAATCTTCACTGGCTGTAATAATCCTGATGGTAACTGATGTTCCGCCTTGACCTGCTGACAGGTCAAACACTTACCCACCAATTCAGTTACCTCTTGCTTCAAACCCGGCCACCAGAACTGATCTCTCAAATCCCGAAACATCTTACTTCCTCCAGGGTGCATAGCGTATGCACTACCATGCACCTCATTCAAAATTCTCCGCCTTAACTCCGGATCTTTCGGCATGCAGACCTTCCCTCGAAAGCATAACAATCCTTCCTCATTCACACTGAATTCTGCTGGCCCATCCTTTGAGATTTGCTGCATTTTCCCTTTAAGCAACTCATCAGTCTGTTGCCTCTCCTTCACTTGACTAATCCAAATAGGTTTCACTTGGAGTTCAGCTAATAAGCTTCCATCCTCATACAAACTAAGGTGAGCAAACATTTCCCTTAGGTCAGAGACTACTTTACGACTTAGAGCATCCGCTACTACATTAGCCTTACCCGGATGATATTCGATCGAGCAATCGTAATCCTTTAGTAACTCGATCCACCTTCTTTGCCTTAGGTTCAACTCCTTCTGAGTCAAGAGATACTTCAAGCTCTTATGATCTGTGTAAATGACAGATTTCTCCCCGTATAGATAATGCCTCCAAATTTTTAAGGAAAACACCACTGTCGCCAACTCCAAATCATGGGTGGGGTAATTCAATTCGTGCGGTCTTAACTGCCGAGATGCATATGCAACTACCTTTCCATCTTGCATCAACACACACCCTAATCTCGCGTGTGACGCGTCACAGTAAATTACGAACTCATTCCCCGCCTCCGGCTGAATTAGTACCGGAGCCTCCGTCAGAAACCTTTTCAACTTTTCAAAACTCTCTTGCTGTTATCAGACCAAACAAATGGAACTCCTTTCCATAGTAACTTGGTCAATGGTGCCACGACCGAAGAAAATCCTTCAACAAACCTTCGGTAGTACCCGGCTAAACCAAGAAAACTCCTAATCTCAGCCACAGACTTGGGTGGCTTCCAATCCAACACTACTTCAATCTTTCGAGGGTCAACCCTAATCCCTTCTGCCGACACAACGTGCCCTAGAAACGTTACTTCCCTCAGCCAAAATTCACACTTACTGAATTTGGCATACAACTGCTTTTCCCTTAGGATCTGCAAAACTATTCGCAGATGAGCATCATCCTCCTCCTCTGACTTCGAATAAACTAAGATATCATCGATAAACACCACGACACACTGATCTAAGTAAGGTTGGAATACTCGGTTCATCATGTCCATGAACGCTGCTGGCGCGTTGGTTAATCTAAACGGCATCACCATAAACTCATAGTGGTCGTAGCGAGTCCTAAAAGCTGTCTTATGTATATCCACCTCCTTGACCCTAAGCTGATGGTACCCTGACCTCAGATCTATTTTAGAAAAGATTGAGGCTCCCTTCAACTGATCGAACAAGTCATCGATCCTTGGCAATGGGTACTTGTTCTTGATTGTTAGCTTATTCAACTGGCGATTATCGATGCACATACGCATTGATCCATCCTTCTTCTTAACAAATAACACCGGCGCTCCCCACGGCGACACACTCGGTCGAATAAATCCTCTGTCCAACAACTCCTGTATCTGTGCTTTCAGCTCTACCAACTCCTTTGGCGTCATCCTATATGGAGCGATAGATACCGGTGCTATTCCCGGAAGAAGATCGATACCAAACTCCACTTCAGGATCTGGGGCTAATCCTGAAAGTTCTTTAGGGAAAACATCAGGAAATTCCTTTACCGTCCTGACGTCCCTAACAGTTATATCCTTGGCTTCTAGAGCCCAAACAAACAATAAAACTGCTTCGCACCCTTTCCTCACCATCCTTTCTGCTCTTAGGGCAGTCACCACATTTGACAAGCAGTTCCCCCTTTCTCCTATCACCAACACTTCCTCACCCTCTGGGGTTTTTAATACCATACGCTTGGCCGCACAATCTAGATTAGCTTGATACTTCACAAGCCAATCCATGCCTAAAATTAAATCAAACTCTCCGAACGGTAATTCCATCAAATCCGTTCGGAAAACTATCCCCTGAACTTCTAGAGGTACTTCCCGATAAAGTTTATCCACTACTACCGATTGTCCTAATGGGCTAACTACAGTTATTGCCTTAGGGGTAATTTCAGATTCTAGCCTTAAAGTTCCCGACACGCTACTAGCTACGTACGAATGCGTCGACCCAATGTCAATCAATGCAGTGTAAGGCAAACCAAAAATTAAAAACGTACCGGTTATGACATCCGGTGCATCTGCCTCCTCTCGATGTCTGACAGCATAGACCAACCCCGGCTGTCTTGCCTCAGTGTTTCCTGCCCCTTGGCCTGGTGATCCACGACCCCGACCAACACCATTACCACCTCGGCCTGCACCACGACCTCTTTGTGGTTGCTGACCTCCTCTGCCAGGCTGAGTATTTCCTCGACCCATGGTCCCTTCACCGTCTTTTTGCTGCGGACAGTTCCTAACTTGGTGGTCCGTAGATCCACACCTAAAACACTTTCAACTGCCTGCCCAACACTCACCGGCATGAAATTTACCACATTGAGCACACTTGGGTGTCTGGTTAGTAGCAGCAGGTTTCTCTTCTCGTTTTGGTCCATCAGGCCTAGACCTTTTCTGAGTACGCCCGCTTGACGATCCATGATTCCTCTTATTTCCATCTCTATCTCTATCTCGATTTAATTTTTTAGTCCGCTTTACCTCATCGGCTATCTTAGCCTTTTCCACTAGAACAACAAATTCCCTTTCTCGCTGTGGGGCTATCAAAACACGCAAATCATCCCTCAGGCCATCCTCAAACCTAACACAACGTTCATGCTCCGTGGCTACCATCCCACGAGCGTATCGGCTAAGACGTAAGAACTTAGCTTCATACGCAGCCACTGACCTACTTCCTTGCACCAGATTCAGAAATGCTCTGTGCTGCGCATCCACATAACTTGATCCAATGTACTTATTCTGAAACGCAGTTTTAAAGAAATCCCAGGTGATACGGTCAGCCACAGCACCATCCTTTACCGTAAGCCACCATTGATAGGCTTCATCCCTCAAGAGGGATACAATTCCCTTCAACTTTTCCTCCTCCGTGAAATCCAAATCATCCATTATGCGTTCTACCGCCTCCAGCCAATACTCAGCTGAACTTGGGGCTACATTAGAAATTCCCCTAAACACTTCTGCCCCATTGGCTCTAAGCCGTTCTGGCACAGATTTCCGGGCTCCTGTGCCCATACCAGCCCCAGCAACCCTTTCTAAAACCCTTAGCATTGCCTGAGATACCGCGTCATCTCCGGTAGTCTGATCCTGAAATTCCTCCTCCGCGGCTGGCATCTCATTTCCAGAACCATGACCAGATCCTACTGGTTCCGACACCGTCATCCTACCCCTACCATGACCACGTGGCGGGCGTCCTCGACCCCTTGTACTCATTCTATCGATTCGCGTTTATCTGATTAAAAATTTTATGAACTATTAGTTTTCTTCCACTGTTTTAACCATGAACAGTCTTATGAATAATAGCTTTAAGAGTAATTCTTTCGAATTCGCATTCACCATACAGTCTCAAGTTCATATCCTCTAGGAAACACATACATTCAATCATGAACTCACGTTCATTACAGAAAAGTGTTGTTGTTGTTGTTGTTGTTGCTTTTACTACCCAGGGGTATTTTCGTAATTTTATCCTATAGGGGTATTTTCGTAATTTTTCAAAATAAGGTTCCTTGGTGATTTTGTCAAATAAGGGTATTTTGGTAATTTTATATTCCTAGAGGTATTTTGATAATTTTGAAAATCGGGGGTATTTTGGTAATTTTGGAATCCGAGGGTATTTCAGAAATTTTTAAATTCAGGGGCATTTCGGTAATTTTTGAAATCTGGGGGTATTTCGGTAATTTTGAAATCTGGGGGTATTTCGATAATTTTGAAATTCGGGGGCATTTCAGAAATTTGAAATTCGGGGGCATTTCGGTAATTTTGAAATCTGGGGGCATTTCGGTAATTTTACCAAACAAGGGTAATTTGGTAATTTCTTCAAACCAGGGTTATTTTGGTCATTTTGCAAAACAAGGGTAATTTGGTAATTTCCTTCATGGCTGTGAACATTTTCAAATCAAGTATTTTTTTTTTGAAGTGTACAAAACTTAGGGGTTTTTGTTTGCAAAATAGGGTGGTTGGTCCCTTTCGGGTTTTAATTATGGGTTCAGCCCATGAACAAGTTCTTATAGCTAGAGTGAATAGTCACTACGCACCAGGTAAGATTCCAGCGAAGAGGAGGTGAGTCACTAGGACTGCTTAAATACCAAGCTCTCCCTGAATCCACTCCTAGGCATGCGTATGCCTATTGCCACACCCCGTTATGGCTAAAGTGAACAGTCACTATGCACCAGGTAAGATTCCAGCGAAGAGGAGGTGAGTCACTTGGACTGCTTAAATACCAAGCTCTTCCGGATCTACTCCTAGACATGCATATGCCTATTGCCACACCTTAGTCTTGCGACTCGTTTACAGGTTTTGTTTAGTGAAATTAAGTCTTATAGAATTGAAGAGTTGTTTGTCTAAGCCTAGAGTCCATCAAGTTCTAATCTAGATAGTCTAAGTCCCATAAAGCCCACTAAGCCCACATTTATATCACAATGAGGAGTTCAGAATACTTACCTGGGTGGATTGGATGCCGGTAGACTCGAAGGCCATGTCTTCAAACCAAAAATTTTTCTTAAATTCAATTTTTCTCTAAAACACTTCTAGACCCATTTCACAGCCCGAGTTTTGAACCAGGCTCTGATACCAAATTGTAACACCCCAAACCCGGCCCATGCGTTTCGACTGGATCTGACATGTCACGGCTTGTACTTTGTAAACCTTTACTTTGTTGGTTTTTGAAATTTGCAAGTTAATTAGACAATATTTAAGTAAATAAGTGGCATTTTAAAAATAAAACCTTGTATTAAGTATTATTAAGTATAAATAAACCTTAGCATAAAATTCATAAGTTGCTTAACATTGAAAACTCCTAAGTTGAATAAAAACTAGGGGCCCTATTACAAAAAATATTTCCATAATGAAATAAAAATAAACTTAAAGAAACTCCAAATTAACTTGTCAAAAAAACTTGATGGCCCCTCGAGTCTGTCTCGGCTCCCATGTCCACGATCTACTGTTCATCTAGAAGAGTAGAGTAAAGGAAAGCGTGAGTCACAAAGACTCAATGTATAAATCTCAAAACACACATCGACCTGAGCCCACAAACACATTATGGGCCCTGGCCCATACAAGAAAGCATCAATCATAATCACATAATAACAATAAAGAATGAATAACCCAACCCATCCTAGGTTTCCATCCTCTACACACCATCTCGTACCAACCATCACACCGTGGGGATTTCTACAATCAACCCTCCATCCGCTACACACCAAAATGACAGCCGTACTGCCTATTCCTGTTAAGTAGGAATCATTAAACGTGGCATAGCCACCGATCACTATGTGACCTTACATTTAAATTATGTGGGATTTCTACCACCGATCACCAAGTGACCTATCATGCACTTCCCCTTCAATTATCATCATTCCCACCCCATGCATACATACATAAAGAAACATTAAGCAGACTTATATATTATTCGATACACATAGGGAGTTCTATGTTTACGTACCTGGCATCCTTGCTTAACCCTTTTTAGGGTTCCATTCGACTGTCTATACAGCCTTATTCTGGTTTTTTAGCCCATAACATACATAAAAAGATATACATACAGGTTTATCAGTAGTGTGTTAGAGATCTACACACCTGATTAATGTTGATACCCTTGCTAAACCGATCTACAACTTCGCTCAAAAAGCCGGAAGGATGTGAAACTAGGGCCTCTCCTATATTCGGCCATGGTTAGTGCTCTAGCCAATTTTATGTATTTGAATAAACAACTCTTCTTACCTTAAAATCCCGAAATTGAAGACTAATGATTTTCGGCTTTTAGATCTAGTCGACCAAGCTTCCCTCAAATCCCAAAAACCATTAAACTATTAGCTTTCGGCTTTTGCTTTTCAAAAACTGAGAATATATTATGAGAACTAAACAAAAATCGACTCTTATCTTAGCTTAGGAGATTTGGCTAGCACTAGAGAGAGGATTCGGCAATGCCAATGGAAGATTTAAATGCCGAAAGTATAGAACAATTTACAAATAGGATGAATAAAAGAAAAAAAGCGATGGATGCTTCGGCTTTTTAGAGAAATCGGCACAAGGGAAAAGAAAGTGGGGAAAAGTTTCGGCTTTTGAAGTAATTGAAGAAAGAAATTTGGAGAGGGAGAGGCTAGGGAATTTCGGCACTTAGGGAGAGAATTTTAGGGTTTTCAATGTCAGAAACAAGGAGCTAGCCCCCCTATTTATAGATTTTTGACGCCTACTGCTAAATACCGAAAACGCCCTTACAATTTAAGCTAGAAGAGAGGAGAATTTCGGCACCCTCTATGCCATGCAGTAGCTGAATTTTACACTCCTCTAGGTGGTGGATTTTTGGCCAACACTTCCTTTGAAGATAAGCTCCTAACTTTTCTCCTTTTTATCTATGATATTATCACTTAAAAATCCACATAATTTTTCCTATTTTATAGCCTTGTAGCCGTCCACCTCTTACTAACCCTAATGCCAAATTTAACTCACTTAAATTAAAAGATCTGGGCCTCATTAAACTTAAATTTTGGGCCCCTAATTCCCTTGTGTGTGGCGTCACTTTTAATTCCCTTATAATGCCACTTATTGTTGGGCCACAAGCCCAGGTTTGGCATTTTAAACATAATTACCACCTTTTTAATTCTTTAATGTCCAATCTAATAATTTAATCAAGGCCTTAGCCTAATCCTGAGCCCAATTTGGACCCCTATCACTTAAATTAACCTATTGAACCTATCCCTACACTAAATGCATAGGCCCATAAATTTAGGATGTTACACTCCACATGGCCTAGCACACAGGCGTGTGACTTGGTTGTGTGGCATAAGTCAGTATACCCTACAGGTTTGGCACGGCCTAGTACACTGCCTAGCACACGGGCGTGTGTGGCCATTTATAGGGCACACGGACATGTGTGTTGGCCGTGTGACCTAAGTCAGAAAGTTACACGGGGTTAGAAATAGGCTCAAACACAGCCAAGTGCTCCCATTTCGAATGTCCACAAGGCCTGTGACACGGGCGTGTCTTTAGCCATGTGTGACACACGACCGGGCCACACGGGTGTATGTCCCCTGAATTTGAAAAATTTTCTAAGTTCGTTAAAATCTCTTGAGTTCCCGAACCACCCTGAATGCATGTTTTAGGCCTTGTAGGCTTATACTAAGGACTATATGCATGTTGTTGAATGATGATTGTATGAAGATTGAAAATGTATGTGAAATGTGTGTTTAATTGTATAGTAAGTCTGGTAATGCTCTGTAACCCTATTCTGGTGTTGAATACGGGTGAGGGGTGTTACATTTATTGGTATTAAAGCTACGGTTTAGGTGATTCTTAGACTAACGTAGCTTATGTGAGGGTCTAGCTATACATGCCATAAAGAACCTGTGATAGTGTGATATCTTCTGACAAATTATATCATGTTTTCATATAGTAAATGGATGCCAATCGAGCTGTAGCTGATGATGTTGAAAGTAATGCACCTGCCTCCGTTCACAGAGTAGCGCAATTAGAATTGAGACCCGTATCGGGTAGCTAGGGAGGAGAGGCTAAAGAAGCCTTCTTCCAAATGACTAACGAATGGTTCACAGAATTTGTTCGAACAAATCCAGCAGCTCAGCAACCTCCACCTCCACCCCCACCTAATCCCCAACCGGTTCCCGTATCTTCTTAAGGTGTGGAACTTCTACAACTGAATAAGCCGCCACCAGTTGATAAGATTCAGAAATATGGAGTTGAAGAGTTCAGAGCTACTGTTGATGACGATCCTGAGAGAGCCGAGTTGAAAACATTATTAGAGTATTGGATGAACTTTTTTGCACCCCGACTGAGTGTTTAAAATGTGCCATATCATTTCTGAGGGATATAGCATATCAATGGTGGAATACTTTGATATCTGTGGTACCGAGAAAAAGAGTTACCTGGGAATTCTTTCAAGCCGAGTTTAGAAAGAAATACATCAGTCAACGGTTCATTGATCAAAAGCGAAAAAAGTTTCTGGAATTGAAACAGGGCCGTATGTATGTGGCTAAATATGAGCAAGAGTTTGTTAGACTCAGTAAGTATGCTCAGGAATGTGTTTCAACTAAAGCAATTATGTGCAAAAGATTTGAAGACAGATTGAATAAAGATATCAGATTCTTAGTCAAGATTCTAGAGTTAAAAGAATTTGTTATGCTGGTTGACCGAGCTTGCAAAGCCGAGGAATTGGGCAAAGAAAAGAGAAAAGCTAATTTCGAGGCTAGAGATTCAAGAAAAAGATTGATGAGTAAACCATATCAGTCTTCATCAAAGAAATCAAGAGATTTATACACGTACGAATGCTTCAATTGGTTATCCAAACAGAGATCGTGGAAAGCAATACTCAAACCCTAAAGCTCAATCTACATCAGTATCAAGTGTTGGCACGTGAGAAACAATAAACCCGAGTGTCAACAGTGTGGTTGATGACATTTTCGAGATTGCTGGATGAATAATAACAATAAAGCTTGTTTCAGATGTGGTTCGCAAGAACACTTTATTCGTGATTGTCCTTAGTTATCTAGGAAAGATAATCTTCTGACTTCAAGGCCGAGTAATACAGTTTCCAGGGGTAAACCACCTCGAAGTGCTAGAATTATGATTAGTAGTAGAGGAACAACAAAGGACTCCGCTGTGTGATCTGAGGCCAGAGCACCTGCTAGAGCTTACGCTATTCGCACTCGTGAAGATGCATTGTCACCCGATGTTATCACCGGTACATTTTCTCTCTATGACACTAATGTAATTGCATTGATTGATCCTGGATTGACTTATTCATATATCTGTATGAATTTAATGTCTAGTAAGAATTTGCCTATTGAGTCTACTGAGTTTGTGATTAAAGTATCAAACCCATAAGGTAAGTATGTTTTAGTTGATAAAGTTTGCAAGAACTGTCCTTTAATGACTCGGGGTTACTGTTTTCCGGCTAATTTGATGCTACTACCATTTGATGAGTTTGATGTAATTCTGGGTATGGATTGGTTTATGTTACATGATGCGGTTGTGAATTGTAGACAAAAGGCTATTGAATTGAAATGTCAGAATAATGAAATCCTTCGGATTGAATCAGATGAGTCGAGTGGATTGCCTACTGTAATTTCTTCAATGTCAGCTCAAAGATATGTGAGAAAAGGTTATGATACTTACCTTGCTTATGTACTAGATACAAAAGTGTCTGAATCAAAAATTGAATCAGAGCCAGCTGTCTATGAGTATCCGGATGTGTTTCCAAAAAAGTTACCGGGATTACCACCGATCAGAGAGGCCAAGTTTGCCATTGAATTAGTACCAGGAACATCACCAATATCTATATCTCTATATAGAATGGCTCCGATAGAATTAAAAGAATTGAAAGCTCAATTGCAAGAGTTAACGGATAAAGATTTTGCAGGACCTAGTTTTTCACCCTGGGGTGCACCAGTGTTGTTCGTAAAGAAGAAAGATGGACCAATGAGACTTTGTATTCTTTACCGATTAAGAACAAGTATCCTTTACCGAGAATCAATGATTTGTTTGATCAGTTGAAAGGGGAAATAGTGTTCTCAAAGATTGATTTGCGGTCTGGTTATTATTAGTTGAGAATAAAAAATTCGGTTGTGCTGAAAACTGCATTTAAAACAAGGTATAGGCATTATGAATTTCTTGTTATGCCTTTCGGACTAACTAATGCTCCTGTCGTTTTTGTGGACTTGATGAATCAAATTTTTAGACCGTATTTAGACAGATTTGTGGTTGTATTCATTGACGACATTCTGATCTATTTACAAGATGAGTCTGAGCATGCCGAGCATTTAAGGATTATGCTACAAACCTTGAGAGATAAGCAATTGTTCGTTAAATTCAGCAAATGTGAGTTTTCGCTTCGAGAAATCAAATTTTTGGGACATATTGTTTCAGCTGAAGGCATACGAGTTGATCCGAGCAAGATTTCTGCAGTTGTTGATTGGAAACCATCGAGAAATGTATCCGAAGTCAGAAGCTTTTTGGGGTTAGCTGGTTATTATCGATGTTTTGTTAAAGGATTCTCGATAATCGCTACATTGATTACAATATTACTGCAAAAAGATGTAAAATTTGAGTGGTCTGAGAAATGTCAACAAAGTTTCTGTAACACCCCGTACCCGGTACCGTCGCCGGAGTTGAGCAAAAGGCATTACTAGACTTGACTTCTAGTTCAGTACATGTAAATCTTAAAGCTGTCAAACTGCGTTGTGTCGACTAATTCAGCTATAACTCGAGTTACAAAATTCGAAATTCAGATCCGTAAATTTTCCTTGAAAGTAGACTCATATATCTATTCACCATAATTTTTCTAGAATTTTTCATGTGGCCAATTAGTACAGTTTATTCTTCAAAGTTACCCTTATTACACAGCTGGACAGTTCTGACCTGTCCTTATAAAACTGCAGTTATCTGATTGCACAATTTTCCAATGGTGTTCTTATTTATACCAATGAAAAGTAGACTCATTTAGGATTCTACACATATAAACCATGCTTCCTAATTATTTTTGTACGATTTATGACAATTTTTCTAAAACAGAACAGTGACTCACGAATTCATTCAGAGCAGGTCTCACTAAAACTAAATTATCTCATAATGTATGAGTCTTTTGCCTACTCTGTTTCTTTCATGTAAAAATAGACACGATAAGGTTTAATTCCAGGTCTCATTCACCTTTTACTTCAATATACCCTATTTTTGGTGATTTTTCTAACTCGCGTCACTGCTGCTGCTACATGCTGTTTTATTTCAAAAATAAACTAGCTCCTACCCGAATCTCCTTACTTCTAAATTTCAAGGATTAAATTTATATTCAAACATTTCCTTAGTAAAACGATTAACTTGTTTAGGAATGCATGGACATTGCCATCATGAACCAACTTACATCAAAACACCCAACGTACTTAACAAAAATTTAGCCATTTTCGCATGGCTATTCTTTTAGTGTTTACAAGTGAACCGTAAAATTTCCTCAAAACAAA
Source organism: Gossypium australe (assembly GCA_005393395.2). Lineage (NCBI taxonomy): Eukaryota > Viridiplantae > Streptophyta > Magnoliopsida > Malvales > Malvaceae > Gossypium > Gossypium australe. The sequence continues at coordinate 71,960,912 of CM016615.1, forward strand.
CCAAGTCTATCCTATACATGCCTTCTTTTAAAGACCAACCCAAAATGAAGGAGTACCCAAAATGTAGGTTGATAGTGTGAGCGACTTTCCAACGATCCCGGTGAGCTTGTGGCTTGCTCCTAATCTATAAAACAAAGGAACATCTCACACGATTAAGCTTACTAGCTTAGTAAGTCCCAACTCATAGAAATTAAAACATTTAATTATTTACGAAAATAAAACAATACATATGTGGCATTCTACATAAACAACTAAGCAACTAGTTTACACAAGGTCAAATATTAATAATTCGAAACCTACTTTCATAGCAGTCATACATGCAAATCAATTGTCCCATAATAGCATGTTCTAAGCTCGACTTCCGTCAAATTACATTCACCAATGACAATTTGGCACAAGTAATACTTAACACAACATACCTTACCTACTTACCCGAGCCATATTCTTGACAATTCAATTCTAAATTGTCTTGACAAGGATTAAACTCCTCTTAGGTAAATTTCATCACCGGCATCAAGCCTGCTAGGCGTAACAGCCTGAAAAGTAACACCGGCGCAAGGCCTGCTAGGCGTAAAGCCCGATAGGTAACACCGGCACGAGGCCTGCTAGGCGTAAAAGCCCGATAGATAACACCGGCACGAGGCCTGCTAGGCGTAAAAGCCCGATAGATAACACCGGCACGAGGCCTGCTAGGCATAAAAGCCCGAATGTCAAAATATCTTTACATGCTTTTCACATTTTCACTATACATATCGAATCATACACCTTTATTACCATTGCATTTAATAAATTTGAAATCGATCAAATCCATCACTATTTCAATCGACCAACTCATGGATTTATACCAAGCTTATACAATTTATATCATTCACTAGATATGTAAAGAGTCTTTAGATATAAGGTAGCTCAAAAACTTACTTATTCACCTTGCATTCGCCAAAATAATTTCCATCACATTCTCAACTTAAATCATCAACCAATATGTCCATAAACATTCGGCCATGATATAATTAGACATTAGCATTCATAAATTTTTAATAGTCAAGATAACCATACTTAACTCTTTGACATGATTTAACTAAGGGACTTACCTCAGTTGTCGATAAGCCGTGCAAATCGGCTACTCGATAATCTTTGTTTTTCCTCGATCTTGATCTTTCTCTTTTTGTTCCCGATCTAATTTGATTCAATTTTAACCAATTAACTACACTTCCATTCAATTCGAGAGCAAAATCATAAAATACATAATTTGCAAGACATAAACAATTGCATTCGGCATTCATGCACTACTTTGTTCAAGTGCATTCAAAATATTTGGGAACACTTTGATAATGAACTCATCAACGTGCTTTAATTTAAAACTTATCTTGCTGTCCATGGCCATATATTAACTTGATAAAAGTGTGCCTATGTATCCAAATTCAATAACTCAATTTCATGCTCTCCTATGGCCGAATATGCCAATTTAAAGTACCCATGCAATCTTCAACATACGACCAAGAAACAAGCTAGATAACCACAACTTATTCATCCTAATTCCAGCCGAATATTAGCTTGTCCAAACCCAAATTTAACATGATTTTTTTCTATTAGCATCCTAAGCAAACAATTACTACTTCATAAGACTTATTAAATCAAGCTAAGGTATTCACCATTTCTTTTCTTTACTATCTATTAAACAATGTAACCAATCATAGCCACCATGCTTTCATCACATATGAAAAAGGCCTTAGAACTAAGTCATGGCCGAATCTAAAGAGAGCTTAACTCTCAAATTTTTGCACAAGAACTCGATAGTATGTAAGGCTACCAACACAACCATGCAAAACCATTCATCCATGTCTAATCACTATACAATATAAGTATAGCCGAACATTAACACAAAGGGAAAAGGATTCAAAATAGGTGGTCTCACATTCGGCCGAATATAAGGGCATCCCCATGCCTAAATTTAAACCATTTTCTTACAAACTCAAGCTTCTTCTTCTCCCTCTCATATTAACAAAGTTTATTGACAACCCAAACCACCATTCCTCACCCTTGGCCGAATTTCATCAAGCCTACCCATACTAACAAGGTCTTTTTGCTTGTTTCAAAAGAAAAGATTAAGAATTTAAGCCATATCAAGGTGAGTTTTCAAAATCAAGATCAAACTCTTACCTATCCTAGTGCATGCAAGGCCGAATAGGGGGATGAAGCTCTTCCCTTCTCTTCAAAGTAGGAATCGGCAAGGATGAATGAAAGATGAGAGAATATTTTCTCTTTTTTTTTTTTCTTTTTGTTATTTTAACATAAATCATAGCATGCCTTTTTCAAAAATCAAAATAAGTATAAATTAAAAACATATATTCCTAGCATGCTTTAATATAATAATGCCTAAATTTCATAAAAAAAATAAAATAGAGAGCATATATGCATGCTTGCCGTCCACCTTGTTCAAGTGTGGGGAATTTGACATGCAAATTCCCATGTTTTATGAACAATTCATTTAGCTCCCTTTTCATTAATGCCCACTACATTAATCCTTCTTGCAATTTAAGCCTTCTTACCAAATTAAACACTTAGATAGCTAAAATTTTCTACGAGATTTTTACACTCACTAAAGCACACATAACAAACACAAGACATAATATTATAATATCTCACAGGCTCGGATTCGTGGTCCCGAAACCACCGTTCCGATTAGGGTCAAAATTGGTCTGTTACAACTCTCCCCCCCTTAAGGATTTTCGTCCCCGAAAATCTTACCGTTAAAAAGGTTCGGATATTGTTGCTTCATTGACTCTTCAGGCTCCCACGTAGCCTCTTCAGCTCCGTGACGATTCCATAGAATCTTTACTAATGGAATTCTTTTATTTCTTAACTCTTTGGTTTCCCGAGCCAAGATACGGATCGGTTCCTCATCATAGGTCAAGTCAGATCGAATTTCAATCTCTGACGGGGTGATCACATGGGACGGATCCGATCTGTATTTGCGAAGCATCGAAACATGAAATACGTTGTGTATCTTTTCTAACTCGGAGGGCAATCTTAATCTATAAGCAACCGGTCCAATACGTTCAATCACTTCGTACGGTCCGATAAATCTCGGGCTCAACTTGCCCTTCTGACCGAATCGGAGTATTTTCTTCCATGGAGAAACTTTCAAGAATACCCGATCTCCGACCTGAAATTCAATGTCCTTGCGTTTTAAATCGGCATAGGACTTTTGACGATCCGAAGCAGCTTTCAAATTACTCCTAATTACCACCACCTTCTGTTCAGTTTCCTTAATCCAATCAACCCCGTGTATCTTATTCTCACTGAGCTCAGTCCAATACAATGGTGTGCGACATTTTCGACCATATAAGGCTTCATAAGGTGCCATTTTTATGCTAGATTGAAAACTATTATTATAAGCAAACTCAATCAAAGGTAAGTATCGTTCCCAGGTACCTTCGAACTCGAGAACGCAACACCTCAACATGTCCTCAAGTATCAAAATGGTTCGCTCAGACTGACCGTCTGTTTGCGGATGGAAGGCTGTACTAAAATGTAGTTTAGTACCTAAAGCCTCTTGCAACTTCTTCCAGAATCGCGAGGTAAATCTTGGGTCTCTATCTGAAACAATGGAACTCGGTACACCGTGCAATCTTACAATCTGCGACACATACAATTCGGCGAGTTTGTCAAGTGAATAGTCGGTACGTACTGGCACAAAATGAGCTGATTTAGTCAATCTATCAACGATAACCCAAACGACATCTTTCTTACTCGGTGTCATAGGAAGACCGGATACAAAATCCATAGTAATTCTATCCCATTTCCATTCGGGTATCATAATCGGCTGAAGTAATCCGGAAGGTACCTGGTGCTCAGCTTTCACTTGTTGACAGATTAAGCATTTGGAGACAAACTCAGATATGTCCCGTTTCATGCCGGGCCACCAATAAAACTGCTTCAAATCGTTATACATTTTTGTGCTACCCGGGTGTATCGACATTCGGCCATTATGGGCCTCACTCAGAATCATCTGTATCAAATCTGAGTTCATTGGAACACACAATCGATTTTTATACTTCAAACAGTCATTTGCATCTATCTGGAAGTCTGATTCTGTAGCGTTCTCACACTGAACCCGAATAGCTACTAACTTTTCGTCAACTTTCTGTGCCTCGCAAATTTGCTGAATAAACATCGGTCTTGTTTGCAGCTCGGCTATGATCGAACCATCCTCAGACATCGTCATCCGTGTGTTTAATGCACGCAGAGCAAATAATGATTTTCGACTCAACGCATCCGCCACCACATTAGCCTTCCCTGGATGGTAGTCAATCACTAATTCATAGTCTTTCAACAATTCTAACCATCGGCGTTGTCTCAAATTTAGATCTTTCTGAGTCATTAAATATTTCAGACTTTTGTGATCTGAATAAACATGACATTTTTCGCCGAATAAATAGTGACGCCAAATTTTTAATGCAAACACAATGGCTGCTAACTCCAGATCGTGAGTTGGATAATTCTTTTCATGTGGCTTCAATTGTCTTGAAGCGTAGGCTATGACCTTGCCTTCTTGCATTAGAACACAACCCAACCCACTTAAAGACGCATCACTAAAAATAGTGAATTCTTTACCCGATTCAGGCTGAGTCAACACTGGAGCCTCGGTTAAAAGGGCTTTCAACTGCTCGAAACTCTTCTGGCATTTTTCTGACCACTCATATTTGACATCCTTCTGTAGTAGCCTCGTCAAAGGTGCAGCTATCACAGAAAAACCTTTTACAAATCGTCTATAATATCCCGCGAGGCCTAGGAAACTTCGGATCTCAGAAACATTCTTTGGTGGTTTCCACTCGAGTATGGCTGCTATTTTGTTTGGATCCACCCGAATTCCTGACACCGAAACCACATGACCCAAGAAGCTGACTTCGTTCAACCAAAACTCACACTTACTGAATTTTGCATATAAACGATGATCTCTCAAGGTTTGTAGTACTACCCTCAAGTGCTCAACGTGTTCCGCTTCGCTTTTGGAGTAGACCAATATATCATCGATAAACACTACTACAAACCGATCCAAAAACCGTCGGAAGACCCGGTTCATGAGATCCATAAAAACGGCAGGTGCATTGGTAAGCCCAAAAGGCATAACCAAAAACTCATAATGCCCGTACCTCGTTCGAAATGCCGTCTTGGGCACATCGGAATCTCTGACTCGTAATTGGTAATAGCCCGATCTCAAATCTATTTTTGAAAACACTGAAGCCCCCTTTAACTGATCAAATAAATCATCGATCTGAGGTAATGGGTATTTATTCTTTATGGTCACCTTATTTAGTTGCCGGTAGTCGATACACATTCGCATTGTCCCATCTTTCTTTTTCACAAATAAGACTGGTGCTCCCCACGGAGAAAAACTCGGTCGTGCGAAACCCCTCTCGGTCAATTCTTGCAACTGCGCTTTCAATTCTTTTAATTCAGTAGGCGCCATTCGGTACGGAGCTATCGAAATTGGGGTCGCATCCGGCACTAATTCAATGCCGAACTCAATCTCTCGTACTGGGGGTAAGCCCGGTAGTTCTTCAGGAAACACATCGGGGTATTCACATACAACTGGTACCGATTTCATTAGTTTCTCGGACATTTTATTATCCAGCACATAAGCCAAATAGGCCTCACACCCTTTTCTCACATACTTTTGGGCTACCATTGAGGATATTACTGTAGGCAACTCACTTACATCACCGGATTTTATTCTGATTGTCTCCCCGTTTCGGCATTTCAAATTAATAAGCTTCCTTTTGCAATCCACCACTGCCTCATGTGAAGTTAGCCAATCCATACCCAAGATTATATCAAATTCGTCGAAGGGCAACAACATCAAATCAGCTGGAAAGCAATAATCTCGAACCATCAACGGGCAACCTCTACACACTTTATTAACAAGCACACATCTACCCAAAGGGTTGGACACACGAATTACGAACTCGGTAGACTCAACTAGCAGAGTCTTACCAAATTTTAAAGTTTCACACACATAAGAATGAGTCGAACCAGGATCAATTAGTGCAATCACAGTAGTATCAAAAAGAGTGAAAGTACCGGTAATGACGTCGGGGGAGGAAGCATCCTCTCTAGCTCGCGCAGCATACGCTCTAGCCGGAGCTCTAGCCTCGGATCGACCTGTAGCGTTCGTCGTTCCTTTCTGGCTACCACCTACATTGCCTGAATGTCTGGGTGGTCTACCTCGCATTGGCACGTTGCTCGGTGTAGTGTTCTGAACTGCATTTTGCTCAGCTAATTTCGGACACTCTCGGATAAAATGACCTGACGATCCACACTTATAGCAAGTCCGATCATGGAATCTACAACTCCCTGAGTGCCATTTGCCACAGTGCTTACATTCAACTCTAGTTTGTGGAATGTTACCAACACTGGCTATCGAGGTAGCTCGGGAGCTCATAGGAGGTCGATCCCGTCTAGGCGGATCTGTAGTGGTTCTCTGTCGGCTGTAGTCATCTCTGGGCTTCTTGCTCGTGGGATGGAAGACTTTGCCCGAAGACCTCTTCCGGATATCTCTGGCTTCGGTATCGGCCTTTCTTTTCTCCTTCCCGAGCTCTTCAGCTTTGCAAGCTCTCTCAACTAAAGTTACAAATTCTTGGATTTCAAGAACGCCAACAAACATCTTTATGTCTTCATTTAGGCCGTCTTCGAATCTTTTACACATAATGGCTTCAGTAGAGACACACTCTCTAGCATAACGGCTGAGCCTGACAAATTTTCTTTCATACTCCGTTACCGTCATTCGTCCTTGTTTCAGCTCAAGGAACTCTTTTCGCTTTTGATCAATAAATCTTTGGCTAATATACTTCTTGCGGAATTCAGTTTGGAAGAAATCCCATGTCACTTTTTCTTTCGGAACCACTGATACTAGTGTATTCCACCAGTGATATGCAGTGTCCCGTAGTAAGGATATAGTACACTTCAAGCATTCATCCGGAGTACAAGACAGCTCACCAAGTACCCGAATAGTGTTATCGAGCCACATTTCGGCTCTCTCAGCATCATCATCGTCATTGGCTTTAAATTCTTCGGCCCCATATTTTCGGATTTTGTCAACTGGGGGCCTACTAGATCTCATTGGATCTATCACTGGGGGAGCTAGAGGATCCGGAGTTGGATTATTCGGGGGTGGAGGTTGGGGTATATTCGGGTTATTCTGGATAAATTGGGCAAACCAATCATTCATCATTCGATAAAAGGCTTGCTTTGTCTCTCCTTCGTGGCTACCCGAAACAGGTCGAGAGTCTATCGGCGCTGATCCATGGGTACGGTCAGGCGCCACGCTCTCCACATCATCAGCCACAGCTCTTTCTGGTTCGGAATCCATTTACTATACAAACAAAAATTCAGGTTGTCAGAAGTCACCACACTATCAACATATAACCACAGGCATGTATAGCTAGACTCACACGCGCCACGGTAGTCCTAGAATCGACTAAACCGTAAGCTCTGATACCAATCAAATGTAACACCCCGTACCCGGTACCGTCGCCGGAGTTGAGCAAAAGGCATTACTAGACTTGACTTCTAGTTCAGTACATGTAAATCTTAAAGCTGTCAAACTGCATTGTGTCGACTAATTCAGCTATAACTCGAGTTACAAAATTTGAAATTCAGATCCGTAAATTTTCCTTGAAAGTAGACTCATATATCTATTCACCATAATTTTTCTAGAATTTTTCATGTGGCCAATTAGTACAGTTTATTCTTCAAAGTTACCCTTATTACACAGCTGGACAGTTCTGACCTGTCCTTATAAAACTGCAGTTATCTGATTGCACAATTTTCCAATGGTGTTCTTATTTATACCAATGAAAAGTAGACTCATTTAGGATTCTACACATATAAACCATGCTTCCTAATTATTTTTGTACGATTTATGACAATTTTTCTAAAACAGAACAGTGACTCACGAATTCATTCAGAGCAGGTCTCACTAAAACTAAATTATCTCATAATGTATGAGTCTTTTGCCTACTCTGTTTCTTTCATGTAAAAATAGACACGATAAGGTTTAATTCCAGGTCTCATTCACCTTTTACTTCAATATACCCTATTTTTGGTGATTTTTCTAACTCGCGTCACTGCTGCTGCTACATGCTGTTTTATTTCAAAAATAAACTAGCTCCTACCCGAATCTCCTTACTTCTAAATTTCAAGGATTAAATTTATATTCAAACATTTCCTTAGTAAAACGATTAACTTGTTTAGGAATGCATGGACATTGCCATCATGAACCAACTTACATCAAAACACCCAACGTACTTAACAAAAATTTAGCCATTTTCGCATGGCTATTCTTTTAGTGTTTACAAGTGAACCGTAAAATTTCCTCAAAACAAACCAAGTCTATCCTATACATGCCTTCTTTTAAAGACCAACCCAAAATGAAGGAGTACCCAAAATGTAGGTTGATAGTGTGAGCGACTTTCCAACGATCCCGGTGAGCTTGTGGCTTGCTCCTAATCTATAAAACAAAGGAACATCTCACACGATTAAGCTTACTAGCTTAGTAAGTCCCAACTCATAGAAATTAAAACATTTAATTATTTACGAAAATAAAACAATACATATGTGGCATTCTACATAAACAACTAAGCAACTAGTTTACACAAGGTCAAATATTAATAATTCGAAACCTACTTTCATAGCAGTCATACATGCAAATCAATTGTCCCATAATAGCATGTTCTAAGCTCGACTTCCGTCAAATTACATTCACCAATGACAATTTGGCACAAGTAATACTTAACACAACATACCTTACCTACTTACCCGAGCCATATTCTTGACAATTCAATTCTAAATTGTCTTGACAAGGATTAAACTCCTCTTAGGTAAATTTCATCACCGGCATCAAGCCTGCTAGGCGTAACAGCCTGAAAAGTAACACCGGCGCAAGGCCTGCTAGGCGTAAAGCCCGATAGGTAACACCGGCACGAGGCCTGCTAGGCGTAAAAGCCCGATAGATAACACCGGCACGAGGCCTGCTAGGCGTAAAAGCCCGATAGATAACACCGGCACGAGGCCTGCTAGGCATAAAAGCCCGAATGTCAAAATATCTTTACATGCTTTTCACATTTTCACTATACATATCGAATCATACACCTTTATTACCATTGCATTTAATAAATTTGAAATCGATCAAATCCATCACTATTTCAATCGACCAACTCATGGATTTATACCAAGCTTATACAATTTATATCATTCACTAGATATGTAAAGAGTCTTTAGATATAAGGTAGCTCAAAAACTTACTTATTCACCTTGCATTCGCCAAAATAATTTCCATCACATTCTCAACTTAAATCATCAACCAATATGTCCATAAACATTCGGCCATGATATAATTAGACATTAGCATTCATAAATTTTTAATAGTCAAGATAACCATACTTAACTCTTTGACATGATTTAACTAAGGGACTTACCTCAGTTGTCGATAAGCCGTGCAAATCGGCTACTCGATAATCTTTGTTTTTCCTCGATCTTGATCTTTCTCTTTTGTTCCCGATCTAATTTGATTCAATTTTAACCAATTAACTACACTTCCATTCAATTCGAGAGCAAAATCATAAAATACATAATTTGCAAGACATAAACAATTGCATTCGGCATTCATGCACTACTTTGTTCAAGTGCATTCAAAATATTTGGGAACACTTTGATAATGAACTCATCAACGTGCTTTAATTTAAAACTTATCTTGCTGTCCATGGCCATATATTAACTTGATAAAAGTGTGCCTATGTATCCAAATTCAATAACTCAATTTCATGCTCTCCTATGGCCGAATATGCCAATTTAAAGTACCCATGCAATCTTCAACATACGACCAAGAAACAAGCTAGATAACCACAACTTATTCATCCTAATTCCAGCCGAATATTAGCTTGTCCAAACCCAAATTTAACATGATTTTTTTCTATTAGCATCCTAAGCAAACAATTACTACTTCATAAGACTTATTAAATCAAGCTAAGGTATTCACCATTTCTTTTCTTTTACTATCTATTAAACAATGTAACCAACCATAGCCACCATGCTTTCATCACATATGAAAAAGGCCTTAGAACTAAGTCATGGCCGAATCTAAAGAGAGCTTAACTCTCAAATTTTTGCACAAGAACTTGATAGTATGTAAGGCTACCAACACAACCATGCAAAACCATTCATCCATGTCTAATCACTATACAATATAAGTATAGCCGAACATTAACACAAAGGGAAAAGGATTCAAAATAGGTGGTTTCACATTCGGCCGAATATAAGGGCATCCCCATGCCTAAATTTAAACCATTTTCTTACAAACTCAAGCTTCTTCTTCTCCCTCTCATATTAACAAAGTTTATTGACAACCCAAACCACCATTCCTCACCCTTGGCCGAATTTCATCAAGCCTACCCATACTAACAAGGTCTTTTTGCTTGTTTCAAAAGAAAAGATTAAGAATTTAAGCCATATCAAGGTGAGTTTTCAAAATCAAGATCAAACTCTTACCTATCCTAGTGCATGCAAGGCCGAATAGGGGGATGAAGCTCTTCCCTTCTCTTCAAAGTAGGAATCGGCAAGGATGAATGAAAGATGAGAGAATATTTTCTCTTTTTTTTTTCTTTTTGTTATTTTAACATAAATCATAGCATGCCTTTTTCAAAAATCAAAATAAGTATAAATTAAAAACATATATTCCTAGCATGCTTTAATATAATAATGCCTAAATTTCATAAAAAAAAATAAAATAGAGAGCATATATGCATGCTTGCCGTCCACCTTGTTCAAGTGTGGGGAATTTGACATGCAAATTCCCATGTTTTATGAACAATTCATTTAGCTCCCTTTTCATTAATGCCCACTACATTAATCCTTCTTGCAATTTAAGCCTTCTTACCAAATTAAACACTTAGATAGCTAAAATTTTCTACGAGATTTTTACACTCACTAAAGCACACATAACAAACACAAGACATAATATTATAATATCTCACAGGCTCGGATTCGTGGTCCCGAAACCACCGTTCCGATTAGGGTCAAAATTGGTCTGTTACAGTTTCAAACGATTGAAAGTATTGTTAACTGAGGCACCAGTGTTTATTCAACCTGAGTCGGGTAAAGAGTTTTTGAATTTCAGGGCGCGTCATTGAATGGTTTGGGTTGTGTTTTGATGTAAAGGTGAAAAGTGATAGCTTGTGCCTCTCGACAGTTGAAACCACATGAAAAGAATTACCCGGCACACAATTTAGAGTTAGCCGTTATTGTTTTCTCATTGAAAATTTGGTGACATCATTTATACGGTGGAAAGTTCCATATCTTTATCGATCACAAGAGCTTGAAGTATATAATGACTCAGAAATATTTGAATTTGTGACAATGGAGATGGCTCAAACCGTTGAAAGACTATGAGTTAGTGATAGATTATCATTCGGGGAAAGCGAACGTAGTGGCAGATGCTTTGAGTAGAAAATCATTATTTTCTTTGCGAATGATGAACACAGCTAACCTTATCTAGTGATGGTTCGATTCTAGCAGAATTAAAAGCTAAACCGGTATTTCTTCAGCAAATTTGTGAAGCTCAAAAGTGTGACAATGAGTTATAAGCTAAAAGAGTGCATCGTGAGTCGACTAGTGATTCAGACTATCAGATCGAATCCGATGATTGTTTAATGTTCCGAGGTAGAATTTGTGTACCAAAGAATTCCGAGCTCATTCAAAAAATTTTGCATGAAACACATAATGGTTGTTTATCTGTTCATATGGAGAGTACTAAAATGTACAATGATTTGAAACAGTTGTATTGGTGGTCAGGAATGAAACGGTACATTTCAAAGTTTGTGTCGAGATGTTTGGTTTGTCAACAAGTTAAAGCCGAACATCAAGTGCCATCAGGATTACTACAGCCTGTGATGATACCAAAGGAGAAATGGGATGAGTTACGATGGATTTCGTATCGGGTTTTCCCCTGTCTCTAAAAAGAAAGATGCTATTTAGGTTGTTGTTGATCGACTAACGAAGTCTGCACATTTCATTCTGGTATGTACATACTATTCGCTTGATCAATTGGTTGAATTGTACATTTCTGATATCGTTAGATTGCACGAGGTGCCAATTTCGATTATTTCGAATAGAGATCTAAGGTTTATGTCGCGATTTTGGAAGAAATTGGAAGAAATTGCAAGAAGCTCTCGGTACGCGATTGAACTTTAGTACAACATTTCATCCGCAAACCGACAGTCAGTCCGAGAGAGTAATTTAGATTCCCGAAGATATGCTTCGTTGTTGTGTTTTAGAGTTTGAAGGCAATCGGGAGAAACATTTGACATTAGTTGAATTCATGTATAACAACAATTTTCAATCAAGAATTAGAATGGCACCATATGAAGCTTTGTATGGTCGTAAATGCCGAACTCCATTGTATTGGACCTAACTTAGTGAGAAAAGATTCACGGGGTTGATTTGATCAGAGAGACTAAAGATAAAGTGAAAGTAATTCATGAAAGTTTGAAAGTAGCTTCAGATCAATAGAAATCGTACGCGGATTTAAAATGAAAAGACTTTGAATTTTAGATCGGCAATAAAGTATTTCTGAAAGTATCTCCGTGGAAAAAAATCTTTTGTTTTGGTCAAAAAGGCAAATTGAGTCCGCGATTCATCGGACCGTATGAGATTATTGAAAGAATAGGACCAGTGGCATATCGGCTAGCATTACCGTCAGAATTAGAGAAGATCCACTATGTATTTTATGTGTCGATGTTACGTCGATATTGATCAGATCCCTCGCATATCATTTCTCTGTCTGAGATAGAAATTCAACCTGATATGACATATAACGAAGAACCGATCAGAATTTTAGCTCGAGAGGTTAAAAAATTGAGAAATAAACGCATAGCTTTGGTGAAAGTCTTGTGGCAACAGCACAGTGTCGAAGAGGCTACGTGGGAGCCCGAGGAAGCTATGAGAAAATAGCACCCTAACCTCTTTTCTGGTAAGATTTTTGGGGACGAAAATTCCTAAGGGGAGGAGAGTTGTAACAGCCCATTTTTGGTCAAATCAAAACAGCGGTTTTGGGACCACAATCTGTGGTCAAAATGATTATTTTATTATTATTTCAATGTGTACAGCATGATAGTACATTGGTGTGAAAATTTCGTTAAGAAATTTTATTGTTTGAGTGTTTAATTTGATAAAAAGGGCTAAATCGTGTAAAGTGTAAAACTTGAATGCAATTAGCTAAAGGTATCTAATAGCTATAGAACCTTAAAGTAAAGGTCCTTAAGTGGTTAGCCCATCTATAAAGTTAGTGGACAAAGATGGGCATCTTTTAATGGCTTTAAAGGTTATTTGAATAAGGTTAAATAAGTAAATTAGTTATAAATTAATATTAAGTATATATAAAACCAAAATTTCATTTTGTTCATCTTTCTCCTAACCGAAATTAGTAAGAAGGAAGCCATTAAAATAGCTTCAAGGTTCGGCCAAGCATTTTTTATGCATGTAAGTTTAGTTTTGTCCTGTTTTTAATGATTTCTATGTTTTTGAGATCATTGCAGCTTAATCTAGCTAGCCTAGGGACTATTTTGAAAGATTGTTAAAGGTTTAGGATGTTACCATTGATGAATGTTGGTGTGTTTTGATGTTTGATGATAGAAAATGCATGTTAGTTGTTAGATAAACAACATTTGTTAAGTGATTTTTAGTAAGATGTCCAAATAGGGATTAATTTGTGAAATGTTAAAATTTGGTGGTTAAATTGTGAAATAAATGAAAAATATGGACTGCTAGGGACTTAATTAAAATTCGGTTGGCATGGGTTTTGGTTTAATTGCATGAATTTGTGATTTTACAAAATAAGGACTAAATTGTAAAAACGTGAAATATTAGGGGGAAATGTGTGAAATTTCCTTAATGTATAATCAAGAAAGGCGAAATACGAACTTAGATCAGGGAAAGAACAAGGTTTCTGATTAATCAACTTAATTCACCGTTTTCACATTCGAGGTAAGTTCTTATGTAATAAGCTTTGTTATAATTGTATTTTATATGCTTTGATATTGCATAAACTGCAAATACGACTCTACGGACATGTTCGACGACAATTCAGCAAGTGTGAAATCCCGGTTGAACCTTAGGAATAGATTAGGATTCGAATGACATGTCATTAGGGGTTATTATTGTTTTGGGTGCTGGTTTGTAAGTCCTACCAGTGGCTGAGTTATCCAGCATGTGTTGTGGATTCTTGTCAGCTTATGTGAGCAGCACCGTGTAACTACGTCTGATCGTCAGCTTGTGTAAGCAGACCCATTGATAGCTTGAGACTGAGCATTATTGAGATATGATATTGAGATAGCTTCGGCTATGTATTCGCAATTGGGTGCAAGATTTTATTGAGAAATCTTCGGCTATATATATTGGCACTTAGGGTGCAAGATTCTCGAGTATCCTGTATTATTCCAAATGGTTCAACGGGTATATCAAGGATATGAAATGGTGAAAAATAGATACGTATCAATACAGGTATGTATGGAAACTGAATATGCATTGAACATATGAAAGAATTGAGTTCATGGTTAAATAGATGATTGAAAATATGTTAACATTGTGGTTATATATGGTTTATAGTATGTTATATGCATATTTTGAATGGTAACTAAATGGTGAGTTTTGCTTATTATTTTCATACGAGCTTACTAAGCTTTATAGCTTACGTCGTTTATTTTTCCTTGTTTTATAGTGAAATAGCTAGCTCGGATTTGGGGATTGTTAGAGACTTCATCACACTATCCGACTAACACTTTGGTGCTTTTGAATTTAAGTATTTTGAGTATATGGCATGTATAACAATTTTGGGTCATTTTGGTTATGGATTGATAATGAATTTAGCCATTTGAATTGGCTTGTAAATGTCTAAAGTTTGGTTTGTATATAGCCATGGAGTTGGCTTATTTTGATATAGTTGATCATGTATATATATATATATATATATATATATGTGCATATGGCTTGTGTGATGTGCTGGATGTTGGTTATATGATGCTTATTGATAATAGGTATTGTGGTTGTCAAATGGTTGTTGATTTTAGAATTAGTATGCTTGTGGGTTTAGGTAAATTGATGTATGTTTGGAAGTGTCCATTTAGTTGAATTGGAAATGTGAATTTGGTATAAAATGGAATAGCATTTTGTGGTACATGTGAGACTTGTTGGTGATGGTATTGAAATGGTATGATTTATGCTTGGTTGAGTTTGATGAATGCCTATATATGCTATGTTTTAGTGCCAAATGGGCTGGTTTAGTTGTGTGCAAGTTTGGGTGGCAAATTGGCTTGTTAAATAGCTTTTTTTCCACATGGGCGTGTGTCTAGTTGTGTGTGACACACGGTCAGGTTACACATTTGTGTGTCCCCTGGTGTTGAATTAGAGATCAAGTCAGTATGCTCCACACAGCCTAGCATACAAGCGTGTGACTTGGTCGTGTGGCATAAGTCAGTATACCCTACAAGTATGGCACGACCTAGTACACGGCCTGGCACACGGGCGTGTGTGACCATTTTTAGGGCACACAGGCTAGCCACACGGGCGTGTGTGTTGCCCATGTGACCCAAGTCAGAGAGTTACACGGGGTCGGTGTAACAACCCGATTTAGGGCTACTCGAAATAGTGATCTCGGGATCACTAATCCGAGGTTAGAGAAAATTATTTTAATGTTATTTCATGAATTAGAGCGTGGTTATATAGATGTATGAAACTTTTGGTGTTTTAATTTTAGCGATTTTAGGCTTAATCGCCAATAAGGACTAAATCGCATGAAGTGTGAAAGTTCTATTTTATAAGCTAAAGGTGCCAAATAGCCATAGAATGTTAATTGGGGGACTTTAAAAGGCAATTAGCCCCTTTGTATATGGTTGGTCGGCCATAGGGGACAACAAGAGGCAAAATTGGTCAAAGTTGATGTAGTAGGTGGATTAAATTGATAAATAGAATAAAATAAAGAAAAGATGATATCCATCTTTTCTCTTCATCTTCCTCCACCGAAATTTGCAAGCAAAATAGGGGTTTTGAAAGCTCAAAATTTCAGCAAGCTCTTCTCCATTCAAGTGATTTTAATTATTTTTCTTGAAGATAGTTGTACTTTTAGAACCCCTAGAGCTTAAGCTTTCAAATGAGGGGACTAATTTGTAATATGGTGAAGAGTTTAGATATTTTCCATGAGAGCTTTCATTTTTATTTGCTGCATTTTTATGGAAGAAATGAGTCTTGGTTGCTAGATAAACAACTTTTGTGAAAGGTGTTGCCATAAAAACACCTAATTGGAACTTGTTGTAAAGGTTATAAAGTTTGTACTAAATGTGTGAAATGTTCACACAGGCTTATAAAAGGTAGAAATTTTATTAGAATTAATTTTCGAGCCTAGGGGTAAAATGGTCATTTTGCCAAAGTCTAAGGGCAAAATGGTAATTTTGCCAATGCATGATTTTTTTAAATACATTTATTAATGTGATGATTAAAATGAGCTAAATTGCTATTATAGACCAAGAGGAACCAAGAGTCCACCTCGATCGGGGAAAGAATGAAGTCTCGGACTAGATCGATGATTTAGCTTATTTTGAAATCGAAGTAAGTTTGTATGTAATAATTCAATATTTATGCTAGCATGTTTGAGAATGGTCGATATTACAATGACATTCTATGAAATTGAATATTAGTGTTATATGAGAAAGATGATAAAAGTTGAGATGTTGAAGTCCCGGTGGGACTATAATAAGTGTGAAAATGCTATTATCAAGATATGAGATGAATAAGGTCTAATGTAAGACCATGTCCGTGACATGGCCTCGGTACTGAATTGAGATTCCATATAAGACCATATCCGGGATATGGCTTTGGTATTGAATATGAGAATCGTATAAGACCATATCCGGGATATGGCATCAATGCTTAATGAGAGATTCTGTATAAGACCATATCCGGGATATGGCATCGGCACTCAAAAATGACCCCATGTAGGACCACATCCGGAATGTGGCATTGGTTTCGTGTTATGCTAATGTTTATGAATATACATCCTTGAGTATCCCTAGTGAATTATCGGGATGAGTTGATTAGCTTAGAAATAGTGAGGAGGATTTTACTAAAGTTATGTGATTGAGTTATTGCAGGTACTCGTGAGTAATTCACGAGGAAGCAATTAACATATGTGGCATGGTATGTGCTAAATAAGGGCAAGTATGAGTATGTATAATATGGCAAAAAGCCTATGACTTGTGTATGGTTAATTAATGCCATGGATGGATTATACTCTGAGCTTATTGTTGCCATTTATGTCCATGCAAACTTACTAAGCTTTATGCTTACCCCTTTTCATTGCCCTTTTTCCTTGTAGAATTGCAAAGTTAGCTCGAGAATTCGCGGACGTCGGAATTGGAGATCACACTATCGACCACAAATTGGTATAGCCAAATTAGATTTATTTTTGAATATGGCATGTATAGGACTTGAGTATTTTGTTATGTCATATTGGTAAGCCAAATGTGTTAGCTACTAAGGCTGTTCCAATTCATTTTGTAAATGGTCATTAAAGTTGGGCCAATACATGGCTAATTCTTATGTTTGATGAAGATGAATTTCATGAAGTGTATGCCTTTGTGGATGTATTGCTTCTTTTGAGTTCATAGAGACACCATTTGGCCATTTTATATATTGAAATGTTTTGGTATGAGTGTGATTACTTGATAGGGAGGCAAATGGCTTGGTGGATAGCCATCTAATTGTCCACACGGGTAGACACACGGGCGTGTGTCTAGGCCGTGTATGACACACGGTCAGCCCTATGGGCGTGTTGATCGGCCGTGTGTCCCATTGCATGATAGAACTGCAAGTTAGTATACTCCGTAGTAAACACACGGGTAGAGACACGGCTGTGTGTCTCAGTCGTGTGGGAGGCACGACCTAGGACATGGGCGTGTGCCCAGGCCGTGTGAAGTCTGCATTTGAAATTAGGAATTTAATTCGACACACGGTCTAAGGACACGGGCGTGTGCCTTGGCCGTGTGGCCATAGTGAGATGATGACGTCATAAATATAATGCAAAGGTTTTGGCCCACGGGCTAGGACACGGGCGTGTCAAGGCCGTGTGAGGAACAAGGAAGAGGGACACAGGCGTGTGTCCGGCCTTGTGAAATAAGTCAGTGTCTACCACGGGTGAAGAACACGGGCATGTCTCAAGGGCACACGGGCGTGTTGCCCCTATTTTGATGAAAAATTTTATAAGCGCGTATTAGTTCTCGGTTTAATCCCGAAACCTTTCGGAAGTATGTTTAGGGCCTCGTAAGCCCCAAATGAGCGGGTTATGAGTTTAAATGAAAATTTTCTAAGCTGTAGCGAAATTTTATAGCCTGAAGTGTTATGTTTAAGCAAGCTAAGTTAGGTAATACCACGTATCAGGTTCCGAATTTGAACACGGGTAAGGGGTGTTACAGTTGGAAACAGGTTGGGACACGGCCATGTGCTCCCATTTCGAATGTCCACACGGCCTGTGACACGAGCATGTCTTTAGCCGTGTGAGACTCACGGTCGGGACACACGGGCATGTGTCCCCTAAAATTTGAAAAATTTTCTAAGTCTCATAAAAATCTCTTGAGTTAATGGTTTAGTCTCAAACCACCCCGAATGCTTGTTTTAGGCCTTGTAGGCTTATACTATGGTTGATATGCATGTTGTTGACTGACGATTATATGAAAATTGAAAATGTATGTGAAATGTGTGTTTAATTGTATTGTAAGTCCAATAATGCTCTGTAACCCTATTCCGGCGTTGAATACAGGTGAGGGGTGTTATAAGTGTTCTACCTTCTCTTCCTATAAATAGTTGGCATCGGTAGAGCTATTAACACAACTTTTGAGAGATTGTTATTATGCCGAAAAATAGAGAATATTTATTCTAAACTTATAAACCTATTTTTCAAAATAACAATTTTATTGGTTTCTATTAAAGAAGAGAGAATTTCCATTTTCACCCAAAAGGAAAAAAAAATTCTAGTTCAGTATTTTGATTCAATTGGTTCGAGCCCGCACTCGAAGCAGTTCGTGTTATGATAATAGCAAAGAAGATCGTTTTGTTCAAAGAAGAAAAACATCAAGGATCCTCTTATCTGAAAACACAGGTACGAAATCGATTAATGTTTATTGTTATAAATATCACAAACTGGGTCGGTTTTAAAATTTTTAAATTTTTGCTGTGTAAGAAAACAATTTTCAAATTGTATTTTTTTTTCCAGCAATGACCAGTCATACGCTTGTTGTGGTAAATACATTTCCATAATATTGTTTTTTTGAATTCTCCTCCCATTACCTCATTTACACCACTAAACCTTAATGCTCGAACATCATAGTATTCCTTCTGCAAGGCCCAGAGCTTCACCCGAGGCGGTATCTAATAGATTCTCTCCCCACTTTCCTTCTGATCTTCATCTAACCCCTTAAGGTTTTCCCACAGTCATGCAATGCATGCACAGATTATCATATTTCATGTTTATGCAAACATAGCATTCTCAAACAGCATAGACCATAACAATAGGTTTGGAGGCTTCCACTCTCCAAGAAAATAAGCATTAAAACCAAAACATATAGGTTAAATTTGCACTTCATCTTACAAGCTTAAACTTTCATAACATGAAAAATCCTTAAAATAGTTTTGATGGTCCATAACGATATTTATCTATTCTTTCGCACATAGAAGGGCTAAGAATCTTACTAGCTTGTTGGTTTCCCTACCTTTCTATCTCTGTCCTTATAAGGTCTACTCCATGCAGAACCTTCCATGGTTATTACATCTTCAAGGTATCTGAAGAAGAAGATGAAAAAGATATCACATGAAATAGAATCAGGAAAAAATTATTCTTGAAAGCCATCACCCAGCTATTTATTGCCCTTCTCGCTCTATTACCAACCTTATGAGAACCATCCATTGCGAATTATTATGTCTCCCACTAAGTATATGTATGGTTCCATTCTAACTGAACCAGGTTTGGTTCTTAACCATGTCCAATCTGGTTTCTAGCTTTCCCATTTCTTCCAATAGAGGTCGCCACCTTGCAGTTTCTTTCAACTTAATCCCTTAATTATTTCAGGTTTTCAAGTTAATTAGAAACTGGGTGTTACATACAAACTTTAAGCTAAGGCTCTGTTTGATAATGTGTTGAAAAAATTCAATCAACTAAAAATTAATATTTTTAGCAACTTGATTTTTTAAACATGTTTGAAAACCCACAATGAAAACTCCTAGATAATTTTTCTCTAGAAAAAAATGTATTAAATGATAAGTAGATAGAAACCTAGTTATCACTTAATAGAGAATAAATTCAATATTATTTTATTTTATTTCATTTCATTTAGGATTATGTTATCATTTATTAAACAATCAGTTATCACTTAAATTTAACACTTGTTATGAATGCTATTAAGTGGATGTTCATTATAATTAACATTTCACCTTTCATCTTCTTGTAACATCTTTCCTATTTATATATTAGAAAATGAGGAATCTAATCTCCCTATATATAAAAAGGAGTACACTACTTGTAATAATGATGAAAAAGAAGAGAAATACAATAAAAATCTCATTTATTCTCATATATTATTCTTGTGTTATTTGTATTATTATTATTTTATAACACGTTATCAGCAAGATTTTATTCAAGAGTGATAGGTCCTTGGTTTACATCAAAATTTTGTTGGGCTCCAAGTATTGAAATTTAATTGTTTGGTTAAAAAAAATCGTAAGTGGCTACTCAAGATTTGCTTGGTGATGGTCAATTTCTCTTCACTGCAAAGAATGCTCATAGTCTCTACTTCTCATCCACAATTACCTAAGTCTATTTTTTTTTTATTTTGATTTGATTTCTATTAAGAAGTTCAATTTATATAATTCTCTATTTGCATCTCTATGAATTTATAAATCCCTTCTCGAGTTTAGTTGTTGCGCTTTTTATGTGGAGATATATATATTTGTTAATTTTTTTATAGAATTTATTGGTTTAGTTTTAACTTTGATTACATTATATGATTTTCTTTTTTTATCTATTGTAAATGTGTATTAAATGCAATGATTGTTTTAGAGTTTAAATCTATATATGCCTGAGAATTGTATAATGATATTAATCATGGATTTTTGTAAGAAAACACATAAAACATTCTTTAAAATTATGGATTAGTTTTTGAAAGAAAATTATGATAATAAAAAAAATTTCCACATTAGATCTACTTCGTTCCCTAAGGTGAATGTAATATTTCATAATCAACCTTAAAAAGGACAAAGTTATAACTGTGGTTGTGAGCATGGTCTTTTGTAACACTCCAAACCTGGCCTAGATGTTATGGTCGAATCTGGAAATGTTACGTAAAACAGTTTCAAATCCAAATTACACTTGTTGAAAAACATTGTGTATCTTTGTTACTTAAAATGCCCGCTTTATTTAAAACGTGTTGTCATACTTAATTAAAGCTGTTGTTTGTTTACATTTTCTGAATAAATCGCATATTTGAAGCAGGAATTCTTAGAACATTACATTTTGGAAAATCGAGTTTGTTTTCTCGAAAAAAGTTGATTGTAGAAAAATAGTTGTTTTCATAAAGTCGTTTTATCAAGTGTCATGCCAAAAATCCAAAATAAAAATCCAAAACAAAAACAATCCCAAATGTCCAAAGAGTCTACAAAACTCTCAAATTAGAATTTTAAACAAATAAGTAAAATTTAAGTAAATAGAGTTTATAGAAATGTGGACATAATCGAGCTCCTATCACACTAACCCGCCTAAGCCTGAGGGTTACCTAAAATTATTAGACAAACAGAGAGTGAATTTTTATAACTCAATGTGTAACTCGTAAGAATATAGAGTTTCAGATTTAATCACATGGCAGAACGGAAATAGACATACATCTTATACAGAATCAGAACCATGTCAGAGTAGTATAGATGCAGATATATATAATTCTACCCTCTTCCTCTACACACCAGCTTCGACCATCCAAACACTCCACGTGGGGTATAAAACATCCACCCCGCCCTACACACAACTTAGTGTCCTTATGACACTTTTCAGAATAATCGCAATACTGCTGCTAGTATAAGGGCGAGATATCGCCTCACACAGAACACTTCCTCCACATAATATATGTCTCACCCTATATTCAGATACAAACAGAGTTAATAGATACCAAAACTTACATCTCATACATGCTCGTATAATAGACATAGGACATGTCTTATACGTAACAGATCATGCTTATTATATCACTCTACATGAGCATCATACATGTTATACACGTAATTATGTCAAATTTTATACTAACAAATTAACAGATTTTGTGTTTTATAATTTACATAATCACATATTGACCCCACGAGAGGCCCACAGTCGATCGGAATGAATTGTACAGCCATAGGAAAAACTTTTGAATTTTGGGTCCACACGGTACAAAATGGCCTTGCCCGTGTGGCCCACACGGCACAAAATGGCCTTGCCCATGTGGCCCACACGGCCTACACATGCCCGTATGGTCCATAGGGCCTACCATATGGTTGTGTGGCATCGACAGACCCCAATTTTGGCTTTCGTCGTTCACTTTTTTCAGGATTCTTGTTACATATCTGATCAGATTTCGAAGAAATTCAAATGATGAGAATCCTGGTACCTATAGAAACCAACACTTCAACTAATTAAACCAACTGAACACTCTAATTACGAAACAAAAAATCATGATATTCTTAACATACCAAAATAATCAAAAAACCATAACTATACTAAATTGGTAGAATCACTTACCCTTGAGAATAACAACCCACAGCAATCACTCTACCGGAGGAACACTCACTGACTCACAAATCTCCCTAATTAATCATTAACAACGAACCAATGAATTAGTCATAAATCTTTCTACTTACACAAATATCACAAAACCCCTTAATTTATTCATTAATTTGCAAAACTAAATTTCACCAAACCCAAATACTTACCCAAACAACAATAAAAAGGATTAGAACAACAAGGATCCCCAACCGAAACTAGTTAAATGGAAGGCAACAAGAAGAATCCCAAAATTAAACTTGATTTTTTGTTCGCAAAGGGAAGAAAACGAAAACGGGGAGTGAAGGAACAAGAAAACAAAAGAAAAGCCAAAAGAGAAAAAAAAGAACGTGGAAAGAAAAGAGCTAATTTTTAGGGTTACAAAATAATCAAAAAGAAAAAATAAAATAAAATAAAGAATAAAGAAACTAGGATACCTACTATTTGATTTTCAAACCAAATCCACCCCATGCACCCTTGACTGAAGATTGCAAAAACTAAACCCTTTTTGTTCCCACCAAGATTTGAACCCAAGACCTCAAACACAGACTAGAAACCGCCAACCACTGACACATATAATAATTTATGATAGAATCTAACAAATCAAATATTTGAATTTTGGGGCATCACAACTCTACCGCCTAAAAGAATTTTTGACCTCGAAATTTACCTGAATGGAATAGATGTGGATACTGTTGTTGAATCGAGTCCCCAGGTTCCCACGTGGCTTCTTCAATGCCATGATTCCGCCACAGGACCTTAACTAAAGGAATGGAATTCCTCATCAACACCTTAACGTCTTAATCCAGAATCTAAACCGGATCCTTCTCAAATGTCAGATTCGATTAAACCTCAATCTTCTCAACAGAAACAATATGAGATGGATCTAATCAATATCGTCTAACATAGAGACGTGAAGCACATCATGGTTACAGTCTAACTCTGGAGGTAGTTCTAACTAATAAGTAACTGGTCCAACACGTTTCAAAATCTGATAAGGCTCAATGAACCTAGGGCTCAACTTGCCCTTACGTCCAAACCGTAGAACTTTCTTCCATGGAGACACATTAAGGAACACATAATCACCTACGAAGTACTCAATGTCCCTTCTTTTCAGATCTACATAGGACTTCTGTATATCAGAACCCGCCTTAAGACTATCCCAAATCAGTCTAACTTTATCCTCAATCTTAGAAACCAACTCAAGACCCAAAACCCGTCGCTCACCCAACTCAGTCCAACACAATAGAGTACGACACTTACGACCATACAGAACCTCATAAGGTGCCATCCTCCCAACTACCTCAGAAATCGATCACACAACTCCAAAGCATATCCTCCAATATCTGAATCACCCTCTCAGATTGACCATTAGTCTGAGGATGGAACGCAGTACTGAAGCCCAACCTCGAACCTAGAGCCTCATGAAGTTTCCTCTAATACTGAGAAGTGAAGCGAGGATCTCTATCAGAAATAATCGAGACCGGTACCCCATGAAGTCTTACGGTCTTCGAAGCATATAACTTGGCCAACTTCTGAAGAGAGTAATCTGTCCAAATAGGAATGAAGTGGGCAGACTTGGTCAACCGATCCACAATGACCCTGAAACACCCCAAACCCGGCCCACGAGCCTTGACCGGATCTGGTATGTTCCTCAAGTAAAAACGATTCAAACTTGTTTATTTCTTGGGAAAACTTTAAGTGATTTTCGAGAAAAATTTGATTTGGGTTCAAGTTAGGAACATCGTTGTTTTCAAAGATTTCGTTTTGTTAAAACTTTCTTGTTATGTTTCAAAATCATAGGTTACCGGTAAAAATCGAGTCTTTAGAGTTTGTTAATTAAATTAAAAATCATTTGAATTCAGGTGTCAAAACATTTTTCGTTGATTATTAAGAAAAATTACTTAACTTTAAATTTGATAAAAATTCGAAACATAATAAAGTAATTGAAAATGCATGCATAAACAGTTCATACTTTGTGGCCTTATTACATCAAAACAAAACCCAAAATAATCCAAAGTACTTAAAGTACAAAGAGTCCAAATAAAATAAATTTCTTGCTGAGCATGGCCACCACTAAGTTCCTGCCGACCCGGTCCATTACTGAGCGTCACCTGAAAAGATATCCCACAACGGGGTGAGTCAAACAGACTCAATGTGTACAACCAACACCAAGTCCAAACAGATTCAGGCATATCATATCATACATACACATTTAGCATTTAAATAATATGATGCAATCCCGAACCCAATCCTAAATGCCATCCGCTACACATCACCCGTACCAACCATCACACCGTGGGGACTACTAAGTCGACCCTCCATCCGCTACACACCGTCGAAGGTAGTCGCTGCAGTCGACGTGCTCATCGCCCTTATATATTGTGGCATAGCCACCAGATAATTATTCGTGACATAAGTCACCACATTCAGATTACGTGACAGAAGTCACCACATTCAGATATTTATGGTATAAACCACCAGATCACTTCCCTTTATCATAATTTCCCATATGCCCCATGTCGTACAAATCATGCATTATCATGCCATGGTCTATATTCACATTCTTATAGGTGCACATATGTGCCATAACAGATCATATCATACTCATAGTAGGAGTAGGTAAACGTACCTGAGTACTTTGTACCATTTCATGGTACTCTTAGCCACATGTTACACATTCTTATTAACACATGCATAAAACAATACCATAAATCTATTAAGGCTTAGGGTGGGGGTACACACCTGGTTCACTTAGCGAATTTACTGAAATCCCGAAACCCGATCTATCGCTTTAGATCTTTAATTCCTGTATTCGGCCAACCCTAACATGTTAGTAAAAAGCCATTCGGCTATAAAACCAAATCCCGAAGGATTAATGCACCAAAACTCTCACCTTGTTGCCGATTTGATTACTAATCAAATCCCGAAATGTTGTAGACCCTTTTCCTTGTAATCGGCTAACACTAGATCAATTGACTTGGTTAGTTTCGGCTTTTGAATAAGTAAAGTATAAATCGAAATCATTGTTTATAGCCTTGGCCAAATATCAGATTCACTTACCTTGTGAATCTTAAATCCCGAAAACAACCGCTTGATTAGGGAGTTGTCGAAATACCCTACAGACATATGTTAGATCCAACCTAACATTTAATCACAATAAAATGGCCTATGGCCGAATATCATCCATAGCTTACCTTAGATCTTAAAAGTCCCAAAAGAACACCGTTACGCTGGTTACAACCAAAAGAAACACATTAATATGGCCTTAGGCATATTCGGCCATCCTTAGAAATCAAGGCCTACCCTTGATTTCGGCACACCAAATAAGAAGAGATAAACCGATTGCTAAAAAGAATACTTACCACCAACGTTTGCTTGAAGATACTAAAAGAGGAAAGATTTCTGCTACTCTTTCGGCTTTTAAGACTTGCGATGAAAAGAAAAGAATAGCTTACTTTGAGATTCGGCTATGGCTCCTAATAGAAATAGGATATTCGGCTATCTCAAGGAACACAGGAGGAAGGGTATGAATCTTTTTAGGGGTTACGGCAAAGATGAACTAGGGAGAAGGAGGTTTCGGCTAGAACAAATAAAAGAAAAAGAAGGCTTTGAGAGAGGTAAAGTGGAAATTCGGCTAGAGGAAGAGATGGGGAAGAAAACAAAAGAAAAGATGAATACTTTGCTTCTCAATTTCGGCTACCTACTCAAACACTAGCCTCTCCTTGTTTTTCTCCTCTTTTTCCTCTTATCCACTTATTTAAAATAATAAAAAATAAAATCATCAATTATCCCTACTTAGCCAAAATTTTTAAAAGAATAAAACCTCATCCTAAACTGCTCCCATAGACTCCCCATGCCGTCCATCACTTTCCCTTGTTGCCGCAAAATAAAAGCTTTTATTTAGCTTCCCATGCGACTCGAACCTTGGCCCATTTGCACCTGTTTGTGGCGTCATTTACAGAGGCCTTAAGTGGCGCCTCCTAGCCACTTAACCAAGCCCATTTCTGTGTCATATTTCCCCTACATTTTCTCTTAAGGCCACCCTGCTAAGCTTCCTCTTTTAGATTTAAAATCTAATAATTTCTAAGGCATTTCTCTACACTCTAGGGTTCCCCAAAATTTATAAAACACATTCACATACATATAAACATGCTTCCACGTATATTCAAACAGAAATGCATAAGCCCAAATCCAGGATATTACAGTTCTACCCCCTTAAAATAATTTCGTCCTCGAAATTACCCAGCTGAAATAAGTGAGGGTATTGTTGTCGCATTGCTTCTTCCGGCTCACATGATGCTTCCTCCGATCCATGATTGCGCCATAACACTTTGACTAGAGGAACTGTCTTCCTCCGTAGCACTTTCACATCTCGTTCCAAGATCTGAATCGGCTCTTCCTCGTAGGACAAATCTGGCCTTAGCTCCACCTCTTCAACCGGGACTACATGAGATGGATCCGATCGATAACGACGTAGCATCGACACATGGAATACGTCGTGCATCTACTTCAATTTCGACGACAACTCCAACTGATATGCCACTGGTCCAACTCGCTTCAATACCCGAGAAGGTTCTATAAACCTTGGACTTAACTTCCCTTTACGACCAAATCTCATTACCTTCTTCCAAGGCGACACTTTAAGAAACACTTGATCTCCCACATCAAATTCTATTTTCTTCCACTTGAGATCCGCGTACGACTTCTGCCTGTCAGATGCCTCCTTCAACCGTGCCCGAATTATCTCAACCTTCTCTTCGGACTCTGCCACAATCTCTGGACCCAAAACTCGACGTTCCCCTAATTCCGTCCAACACGTAGGAGTGCGACACTTCCGTCCATACAGTGCTTCATATGGTGCCATCCGAATACTGGCTTGATAGCTGTTGTTGTAAGCAAATTCCACTAAAGGCAAATATTCTTCCCAACTTCCTCTGAAATCTATCACACAGGCTCTCAACATATCCTCTAACACTTGGATTACTCGTTCAGATTGCCCATCCGACTGTGGATGAAAAGCCGTAGTGAAATCCAATTTGGTACCTAAAGCCTGATGTAGAGCTTTCCAAAACCGAGAAGTAAACCTTGGGTCCCTATCCGAGATAATCGACACCGGCACTCCGTGCAACCTCACAATCTCCGCTACATACAATCTCGCCAACTTCTGCAGAGAATAGTCGACCCGCACTGGAATGAAATGCGCGGACTTTGTCAAACGATCCACTATTACCCATACCGAGTCCTTCTTAGTAGGCGTAAGGGGAAGCCCACTAACGAAGTCCATGGTGATTCTCTCCCACTTCCATTGCGGAATCTTTATCGGCTGAAGCAGCCCTGACGGAACTTGGTGTTCAGCCTTAACTTGCTGACACGTTAAGCACTTCCCTACAAACTCTGTAACTTCTCTCTTAAGTCTGGGCCACCAAAACTGTTCCCTTAGATCTCTGTACAACTTAGTACCTCCAGGATGCATAGCATAAGGGCTACTATGCGATTCCTGAAGAATTCTCTGCCTTAATTCCTTATTCCTTGGCATACAGACTTTACCCTTGAAACACAATACTCCATCACCGGACATACTGTAACCCTCTAAACCCCCATTCTGAACTTGTCGCAACTTAGCACTTAAATCATCTTCAACCAACTGTCCCTCTTTCACTTCATTCAACCACGTCGGCTTAACTTGCAGCTCTGCCAGCAGACTTCCATCATCATACAAGCTCAGATGTGCGAACATCGCCCTCAGATCCGACACAACCTTCCGACTTAGGGCATCTGCTACCACATTCGCCTTGCCCGGGTGATACTCTATGGAACAATCATAATCCTTCAATAATTCCACCCACCTTCGCTGTCTCAAGTTCAGCTCTTTCTGAGTCAGCAGATACTTAAGACTCTTGTGGTCTGTGTAGATCACTGACTTTTCCCCATAAAGATAATGCATCCACACTTTAAGAGCAAAGACCACAACCACCAGCTCCAGATCATGTGTCGGGTAGTAAATCTCGTGTGGCCTTAGTTGTCGAGACGCATAAGCAATTACCTTCCCATCTTGCATCATAACACACCCTAGTCCCGTGTGAGAAGCATCACAATACACCGTGAAATCCTTCCCTGCCTCAGGTTGAATCAAAACCGGAGCTTCAGTCAAAACCGTCTTAAGCTTCTCAAAACTCTCCTGTTGCTTGTTAGTCCACACAAAAGGTACTTCCTTACTCAATAACTTCATCAAAGGTACGGCTATTGATGAGAACCCTTCCACAAATCTTCTATAGTAGCCTGCCAATCCTAAAAAACTACGAACCACAGCCACAGACTTAGGTGGTTTCCAATCTAACACCGCCTCAATCTTCCTAGGATCCACCCTAATTCCTTCTGCAGACACTACATGTACTAAGAACGCAACTTCCTTAAGCCAAAATTCACACTTGCTGAATTTGGCATAGAGCTTCTTCTCTCTTAACACTTGCAACACAACTCGGAGATGCTCATCATGTTCCTCCTCAGACTTGGAATACACTAGGATGTCGTCTATGAACACAACGATGAACCTATCCAGGTATGGTTGAAAAAACCGGTTCATCATATCCATGAACGCAGCTGGGGCGTTCGTCAATCCAAACGGCATTACTACGAACTCAAAATGCCCATACCTTGTCCGAAAAGCCGTCTTATGGATATCCACCTCCTTCACCTTAAGCTGATGATATCCAGACCTTAGATCTATCTTTGAGAAAACCGCTGTCCCCTTAAGCTAATCGAACAAGTCGTCAATCCTCGGTAAAGGGTACTTGTTCTTGATGGTCAGCTTGTTCAACTGACGATAGTCTATGCACATAGTCATAGTCCCGTCCTTCTTCTTCACAAACAAGACCGGTGCTCCCCATGGAGACACACTGGGTCGGATAAACCCATGATCAAGCAATTCTTGGATTTGGGCCTTAAGCTCAACCAACTCCTTGGGCACTATTCTGTACGGAGCGATTGACACAGGAGCTGTACCAGGCAGCAAATCTGTTCCGAACTCCACCTCCCTATCTGGGGGTATTCCAGGTAATTTCTCAGGAAAAACATCCACAAAGTCCCTTACTGTTCGTACTCCACTAACCCCTCCTTCTTTCGCATCCAATGCACTAACAAAGACCAAGAACACCTTGCATCCTTTCCGAACCATCTTATCAGCCTTTAGAGCAGAAACTACGTTAGACAGGTAGTTTCTTCTTTCTCCGATCATAACAACTTCCTCATCCTTTAGGGTCCTTAACTCCATTCGCTTAGCTGCACAATCCAGTATGGCTCAATGTTCCACTAGCCAGTCCATGCCAAGTATGAGATCGAACTCTCCGAAAGGTAGTTCCATTAAGTCGGCAGAAAATACTACTCCTTGAATTTCTAGAGGTACACTCCGAAAGATTTTATTCACCACTACAGTTTGACCTAATGGGCTTACTACAGTCATCTCCCTATCAAAAAGTTCAGAGGCTATGTCTAGAGTTTCAACTACTCTACATGCAACATAAGAATGGGTCGAGCCCACATCAACCAAAGCAAAGTATAGCTTGCCAAAAATAAGGAACATACCGGTTATGACGTCCGGCGCGTCTCCATCCTCTCAAAGGCGAACCGCATACACTAGACTCGGCTACCTTGCCTCTGTATTACCAGCACCTCTGCCAGGTGTTCCACATCCTCTTCCAGTACCGTTACCTCAGCCATTCGGACCACGGCCCCGCTGAGGCTGCTGTCCACCTCTACCAGCCTGGTTATAACCCTGACCTACTGGTCGACCTCTGTCTATCCTAATAGGACAGTCCTTGATCATGTGGTCCTTGGACCCACACTTGAAACATCCTCCTGTCTTCTTCCAGCACTCTCCTAAGTGCTTCTTCCCACATTGATCACAAGTACGATATTGCCCTCCAGTACCAGTTTGCTGACCCTGCGGCCCATCAACTCTAGGCCTTTTCTGAACATTCCCAGATGACCCTGATGATCCAAAGCCTCTCTTTTGCATGTTCCGATCCGAATTCTGCCTTACAGAGTCCTTAATCACTTCGTCCACCTTAGCCTTCTCTACCAACACCGCAAGTTCCCGTTCTTACTATGGAGCTATCAATAACCTCAGATCATCTCTCAGTCCATCCTCAAACTGGACACATCGGTCATGCTCCGTAGCCACTATCCCTCGTGCATACCGGCTCAACCTTAGGAATTCAGCCTCGTATTCCGCCACGGACTTGTTCCCTTGAACTAGCCCCAGAAATGCCTTCCTCTGCGCATCAATATAATGGGTACCCACATACTTCTTCTGGTACACTGTCTTAACGTACTCCCAAGTGAGTTCCTCAGCCGTGGCACTATCCTGAACTGTGAGCCACCATTGATATGACTCATCGCGAAGAAGCGACACCATTCCTTTCACTTTCTCCTCAGCCATCAGATCCAACTCATCCATAATTCGCTCGGTCGCCTCCAACCAATACTCAGCAGTACTGGGTGCCACACCAGATATGCCACGGAATACCTCAGCTCCGTTGGCTCGGAGTCGCTCGGGTACAGATTTCTGAGCTCCCATATTTCCACCCGCTCCAGCCACCATCTCAAGAACTCACAGCACAGCCTGTGATACAGCATCATCCCCTGTCTGATCTTGCTGGTCAACACCAAAAGCTGGTGGTGGTGGTGGCGGTGGTACCTCATTCTCAGATCCTTGACCCGATCTAATGGGTTCCAACACGGTCATTCTGCCTCTACCACGTCCTCGTACATTACGACCACGTCCCCTAGAGCTCATGTCTACGATCGCGCTTTAGTCTGATTAAGAAATTTTATGAATTAGTCCTTGTTCCACTGATTATCCTCGAAGAAATTTTATGAAAGGAGTTTAATAGCAGTTCTTTCGATCAATCAAAGTTTTCGTTCCAGTTTTCTATCCTTATTCAGAGAAGCACATTCATTCAAGCATTCATTCAGTAGTATCTACCACACACATTCGTCATTCATACATTTTTGTCTGTTCCTAACCCAGGGGTATTTTCGTCATTTGTCCTATAGGGGTATTTTGGTAATAAATCGGAGTCAATTTGAAAATCTTAATAAATCAAGACATTTTGAAATTTCCAAAACTCGAGGGTATTTTCGAAAATTTTCCCCAAATCAGAGGTATGGCAGAAATTTTGGAAATCAGGGTTATTTTGGTAATTTTGTCAATCAGGGGTAATTTCGTAAATTTTTCAAATTAGGGTATCTTGAATTTTCACAAGTTAGGGTTTCATGGATGCTTTTGCAAAGTAAGAAAATTTTATTGAAATCGAGGGTAATATGGTAATTTTAGAACCCAAGGGCATTTTAGTAATTTTACCACTAGGGGTATTTTAGTAATTTTATAAATCAGAAATATCTTGGAAAAATTTTCAGAATAATTTTTTTTCTACAGACCCAAAAAGGTAATTTGGTGATTTTTAAAACTGAAGTTTTTATAAAAAATCGGCTGATCCCTTTCAGGTTCTAGTTATGGAGTTTAGCCCGTGAATAAGTCCTCTTGGTTAGGGTGAACTGTCACTACGCACCAGGTAGGATTCCAGCGAATAGGAGGTGAGTCACTAGGACTGCTTAAGTAGCAGGCTCTTCCTGAATCCAATCCTAGACATGCGCACAATGGTTGCCACACCCTAACTCGGCGACTTAGTCACATGGTTGTTTAATTAGGCATTAAGTCTTATGAAAATGCTGGGGTAAGCTAATCCTAGGGTTCAAGTACTTAATATACTAATCTATGTTCCATTTCTGCCCTTCTACAAGTCATATTATAATTCACACAATAGATAGGGGTACTTACCTGGTGGACTTCGGGTCGGAAACTTAGGTGCCATGCCAGAAAAACCTGCTTATTTCACAAAAATTTTCACAAAATTCTTTTGGGCTTAGTTTTGAAAATGTTTTGGGCCTTAAACTCAAGGCCGAGAGTTTAAAAACCTGGCTCTAATACCAAGCTAAAACACCCCAAACCCAGCCCACGAGCCTCGACCGGATCTAGTATGTTCCCCAAGTAAAAACGATTCAAACTTGTTTATTTCTTAGGAAAACTTTAAGTGATTTTCGAGAAAAATTTGATTTGGGTTCAAGTTGGGAACATCGTTGTTTTCAAAGATTTTGTTTTGTTAAAACTTTCTTGTTATGTTTCAAAATCATAGGTTACCGGTAAAAATCGAGTCTTTAGAGTTTGTTAATTAAATTAAAAATCATTTGAATTCAGGTGTCAAAACATTTTTCGTTGATTATTAAGAAAAATTACTTAACTTTAAATTTGATAAAAATTCGAAACATAATAAAGTAATTGAAAATGCATGCATAAACAGTTCATACTTAGTGGCCTTATTACATCAAAGCAAAACCCAAAATAATCCAAAGTACATAAAGTAAAAAGAGTCCAAATAAAATAAATTCCTTGCTGAGCACGGCCACCACTAAGCTCCTGCCGACCCGGTCCATTACTGAGCGTCACCTGAAAAGATATCCCACAACGGGGTGAGTCAAACAGACTCAATGTGTACAACCAACACCAGGCCCAAACAGATTCAGGCATATCAGATCATACATACACATTTAGCATTTAAATAATATGATGCAATCCCGAACCCAATCCTAAATACCATCCGCTACACATCACCCGTACCAACCATCACACCGTGGGGACTACTAAGTCGACCCTCCATCCGCTACACACCGCCGAAGGCAGTCGCTGCAGTCGACGTGCTCATCGCCCTTATATATTGTGGCATAGCCACCAGATAATTATTCGTGACATAAGTCACCACATTCAGATTACGTGACAGAAGTCACCACATTCAGATATTTGTGGTATAAACCACCAGATCACTTCCCCTTATCATAATTTCCCATATGCCCCATGTCGTACAAATCATGCATTATCATGCCATGGTCTATATTCACATTCTTATAGGTGCACATATGTGCCATAACAGATCATATCATACTCATAGTAGGAGTAGGTAAACGTACCTGAGTACTTTGTACCATTTCATGGTACTCTTAGCCACATGTTACACATTCTTATTAACACATGCATAAAACAATATCATAAATCTATTAAGGCTTAGGGTGGGGTACACACCTGGTTCACTTAGCGAATTTACTGAAATCCCGAAACCCGATCTATCGCTTTAGATCTTTAATTCCTATATTCGGCCAACCCTAACATGTTAGTAAAAAACCATTCGGCTATAAAACCAAATCCCGAAGGATTAATGCACCAAAACTCTCACCTTGTTGCCGATTTGATTACTAATCAAATCCCGAAACGTTGTAGACCCTCTTCCTTGTAATCGGCTAACACTAGATCAATTGACTTGGTTAGTTTCGGCTTTTGAATAAGTAAAGTATAAATCGAAATCATTGTTTATAGCCTTGGCCGAATATCAGATTCACTTACCTTGTGAATCTTAAATCCCGAAAACAACCGCTTGATTAGGGAGTTGTCGAAATACCCTACAGACATATGTTAGATCCAACCTAACATTTAATCACAATAAAATGGCCTATGGCCGAATATCATCCATAGCTTAACTTAGATCTTAAAAGTCTCGAAAGAACACCGTTACGCTGGTTACAACCAAAAGAAACACATTAATATGGCCTTAGGCATATTCGGCCATCCTTAGAAATCAAGGCCTACCCTTGATTTCGGCACACCAAATAAGAAGAGATAAACTGATTGCTAAAAAGAATACTTACCACCAACGTTTGCTTTAAGATACTAAAAGAGGAAAGATTTCTGCTACTCTTCCGGCTTTTAAGACTTGCAATGAAAAGAAAAGAATTGCTTACTTTGAGATTCGGCTATGGCTCCTAATAGAAATAGGATATTCGGCTATCTCAAGGAACACAGGAGGAAGGGTATGAATCTTTTTAGGGGTTACGGCAAAGATGAACTAGGGAGAAGGAGGTTTCGGCTAGAACAAATAAAAGAAAAAGAAGGCTTTGAGAGAGGTAAAGTGGAAATTCGGCTAGAGGAAGAGATGGGGAAGAAAACAAAAGAAAAGATGAATACTTTGCTTCTCAATTTTGGCTACCTACTCAAACACTAGCCTCTCCTTATTTTTCTCCTCTTTTTCCTCTTATCCACTTATTTAAAATAATAAAAAATAAAATCATCAATTATCCCTACTTAGCCAAAATTTTTAAAAGAATAAAACCTCATCCTAAACTCCTCCCATAGACTCCCCATGCCGTCCATCACTTTCCCTTATTGCCGCAAAATAAAAGCTTTTATTTAGCTTCCCATGCGACTCGAACCTTGGCCCATTTGCACCTGTTTGTGGCGTCATTTACAGAGGCCTTAAGTGGCGCCTCCAAGCCACTTAACCAAGCCCATTTCTGTGTCATATTTCCCCTACATTTTCTCTTAAGGCCACCCTGCTAAGCTTCCTCTTTTAGATTTAAAATCTAATAATTTCTAAGGCATTTCTCTACACTCTAGGGTTCCCCAAAATTTATAAAACACATTCACATACACATAAGCATGCTTCCACGTATATTCAAACAGAAATGCATAAGCCCAAATCTAGGATATTACAGACCCACACATAATCCTTCTTAGTAGGTGTTAAGGGCAACCCACTAACGAAGTCCATAATTACACACTCCCATTTTCACATGGGAATCTTAACGGGTTGAAGCAAACCTGCAGGCAACTGGTGCTCAACCTTAACTTGCTGGCACATCAGACAACGGGAAACAAAATTTGTTACCTCCCATTTCAAACTAAGCCATCAGTACAACTCATGAAGATCCCGATACATCTTATTTCTACTGGGATGCATAGCATAAGGGCTACTATGTGCTTCCCTCGGAATGGACTGTCTCAAATTAGAATAATTAGGTACACTAACCTGCCCTTGAAAACCCAAAATCAGAAGTACTACTATCCTCTACCTGACAGAATCGCAAAACCAGAGAATCATCCCCCAATTATCCTAAATTTGCTTAACTTGCAACTCGGCTAACAGACTTCCATTATCAAACAAAACTAAGCGAGCGAACATCACCCTCAAATCTGGCATTTCCCTACTACAAAGAGCATCAGCCACCACATTGGCCTTACCAGGATGATACTCAATAGTGTAGCCATAATCCTTAAGTAGTTCAATCCATCTACGCTGCCTAAGGTTTAATTCTTTTTTGATAAAGAGATAATTGAGGCTCTTGTGATCGTTGTAGATGATACACCTCTCACCATACAGATAATGCCTCCAAATCTTTAAGGCGAAGACAACTGCAGCTAACTCAAGATCATGCATCAGATAATTGCCTTTGTGTGACTTAAGTTGTCGGGATGCATAAGCCACTACCTTAACATCTTGCATCAGAACACATCTCAAACCAATGTGGGACGTATCACTATATACCATGAAATCCTTACTAGAATCAGGTTGTATCAAAATAGGACCCTGATTCAAAATAGATTTGAGCTTCTCAAAGCTCAATTGTTGCTCATTAGTCCAGAAAAATAGGGCATTCTTCTGCAACAACTTAGTTAGAGGAGCTGTTATTAAAGAGAACCCCTCTACAAATCTCTGATAATAACCCGCAAGCCCAAGAAAGCTGTGGATCTCAGAAACATTCCTAAGTTGTTTCCACTCAAATGCATGCTCATTTTTCCTAGGATCAAGTCAGATCCCCTCCGCTGAACTTACATGCCTCAAAAAAGTTACTTCCCTCAACCAGAATTCACACTTGTTCAACTTAGTGTAGAGCTGTTTCTCACAAAGTATATGAAAACCTACCCTAAGATGCTCATCATGATCATCTTCGGTCTTAGAGTATACCAGAATATTGTCGATGAAGACCACAATAAACAAATCCAAGTACGACTAAAAAACTTGATTCATAAGGTCCATGAATACAGCCGGAGCATTTGTTAAACCAAAGAGCATGACTAAGAACTCGTAGTGCTCATAACGAGTCCTAAAAGTAGTCTTATGGACATCAACATCTTTAACCTTAAGCTAATCATACCCAGAACAGAGATCTATCTTGGAAAACAATAAAGCCCTACGAAACTGATCAAACAAGTCGTCGATCCTCGAAAATATGTACTTATTCTTCACCATTAACTTATTCAACTGACGGCAATCAATACACATTCTCATGGTACCATTCTTTTTTTTTTTACAAATAACACCGGTGCCCCCACAGAGACACACTAGTACGGATGAACCCACGATCGAGGAGCTCTTGAAGTTGAGCTTTTAACTCAATTAGCTAGTTCGGTGCCTACGATAAGGAGCGATGGACACCAGAGCTGTACCTGGCAGAAGCTCAATATCGAACTCAACTTCCCGATCTAGAGGCAAACCCGGTAATTCCTTGAGAAAAACATCTGAAAGTTCTCTAACCATTTGGATATCCCCAACAGACGAACCCAAAGAAGCCGAACCACTCACAAAAGACATGTATGCTTCACACCCTTTCCGAACTAGTTTTTCGGCCACAAGAGTGGAGATCACATTGGATAAGTAATACCAATGCTTGCCAACCATAACCACCTCAACATCACCCTCTGATCTCAAAACTACCCTCTTAAAAGCACAATCCAAACTAACTCGATGCTCTACAAGCCATTCCATTCCCAGAATCAGATCAAATTCCTAAAATGGTAGCTCCATCAGATTCACAGTACTGTAATATCACCGGAAGTACTCTAAAAAAAATCCCCAATTTTATAAAAACAAAGCTAGCTACATAGGATTGTGTTGACCCTATGTTTATCAATGCAAAATAAGGGGCATCATAAATAAAAAATGTATTTGTAATCACATCAGCAACGTCTCTATCCTCACGACGTCTAGTAGCATAAACCAACGTAGGCTACCTCGCCTCAGTTTGATTAGCACCTCTGCCCGGTGCTCTCTACCCTCGACTCATATCGTTACCACCCCTAGCCTGACCACAGCCCCTAGGCAACTACTAAACAACCCGTTGTGGCTGAACAAATCTCGAAGCTAGAGCTTGCACCTAATTAGAACGCTGTGGGCAATCCCTAATATAGTGCTCCATCGACCCACATCGCAAACACGCTCCAACCTCCTTCAACACTCACCCAGATGGCGTCTACCACAATCTCTACATGGCTAAGCCACAGTAAGAGCAACTGGAACCCCAAATCTCGAAGGTCTATCAGACCTGGCGCGTTTCTTTAGCCTCTAGATAGAAACAAAAGGCTCCAAATCCCTATTATTCTTACCCCTCTCACGGTTCCTGTTCTCGCGCTTAATGCGCTTAACCTCCTCGGCGATCTTCGCCTTGTCCACTAAGATAAAAAATTCCCTCTCCCTCTGTAGAGTTATTAGAACTCTCAAATTATCCCTTAATCCATTCTCAAAACAGACACATTCTTATTCTAGTCGACACCATCCCACGAGTATAATGGCTCAATCTCAAAAATTTAGCTTCACACTCGGCCACAGTCCTATCCTCCTGAGTGAGATTAATAAACTTGCGTCTATGACCATCCACATAACTCGCCCCCACATATTTAATCTAAAAGGTGCTCTTAAACTGATCCCACGTAATCTAATCCGACTAAGTACCCTCCTCAGTTGTTAACCACCACTGATATGCCTCATCGTTAAGCAGAGATACTATACCCTTCAATTTTTACTCAATGGTGTAGTTGATATCATTCATGATTCTTTCAATGGCCTCTAACCAATATTTGGCCACAGTCGAGGCAACTCCAATGACGCCCCTAAATAACTTAGTGCCGTTAGAAGGGAGTAGTTCAGTTACCAACCCACGGCTCTCAGAACCAGAATGGGGCCCAGCGACCATCTCCAACACTCTAAGTATAGCTTTGGACAATATGTCATCCCTAGCTGAGCGACTTTGAGACCTAGTCTTAGCAATGGGTCCATGCCATGCCCACGAGTACCACGACCTAAATGACCTAGCTTTGGACCTAAATGACTCAGCTTGAGTCCCTTTATGGTGCCTGCCGCTCCCACGAGTACTACGACCACATGTTCCATGAGTACTCATTGTATTCTCAAATTATCTACATTACAAAGATTTATATATCAGCTTCAGTGTTTATTAACAAGTATTTTATGCTTCAATAAGTATCAAAAGAAATTTCAAGAATCTCAGAAATGTTTTAGTCTCTAACTATCTTATCAGAGTTTTCTAGACTAAAGTATTCCACAAACTTATTTTCCAAATTCATTTAGAAAAATAAACTCTACTCGGAAAAATATTTTACAAATACAATTTTGAACCCAAAATTTCACAGCTAGAGTTTTGAGACATGGCTCTAATACCACTAAATGTAACACCCCAAACTCGACCTAGACATTATGGCCAAATCTAGAAATGTTACGTAAAATAGTTCAAATCTGACTTACACTTTTGGAAAAACATTGTGTATCTTTGTTACTTAAAATGCCCATTTTATTTAAAACATTTTTGTCATACATATTTAATTAAAACCGTTGTTTGCTTACATTTTCTGAATAAATCGCATATTTGCAGCGGGAATTCTTAGAACGTTACATTTTGGAAAACTGAGTTTGTTTTCTCAAAAACTATTGATTACAAAAAAATATTTGTTTTCGTAAAGTTGTTTTATCGAGTGTCATGCCAAAAATCTAAAATAAAAATCCAAAACAAAAACAATCCCAAATGTCCAGAGAGTCCAAAAATTACAAAACTCTCAAATCAAAATTTTCAACAAATAAGTCAAATTTAAGTAAATAGAGTTTACGGAAACGTGGACATAACCAACCTACCATGGCATCGACTCGCTTAAGTCTAAGGGTTACTTGAAATTATTAGACAAACAGAGAGTGAGTTTTTATAACTCAGTGTGTAACTCGTAAGAATATAGAATTTTCGATTTAATCACATGGTAGAACATATATAGACATACATCTTATACAGAATTAGAATCATGTCAGAGTAGTACAAATGCATATATATATAATCCTACCTCCATCCTCTACACACTAGCTCCAACCATTCCAACACACCATGTGGGGTATAAAACACCCATCCCGCCCTACACACCACTTAGTGTCCTTACGACACTTTTCATAATAATCGTAGTAGTGTTGCCAGTATAATGGCGAGGTATCGCCTCACACAGAACACTTCCTCCACATAATATATGACCCACCCCATAATCAGATACAAACAAAGTTAACATATACCAAAACTTACATCTCATACATGCTCGTATAACATACATAGAACATGCTTTATACATAACAGATCATATATATCGTATCACTCCACATGAGCATCATACATGTTATACACGTAATTACGTCAAATTTGATACTAACATATTAACAGATTGCGTGTTTTATAGCATATATAATCACGTGCTGACCCCACAGGAGGCCCACAGTCAATTGGAATGACTTGTACGGCCCAAGGGAAAATTTCTAAATTTTTGGCCCATAAGCCCGTGTGGGCCACACGACCCACATATTCTCGTGTGGTCCATATGGCCCAAATTAGCACTGTAACGCCCCTAAACCTGGCCCAGATGTTATGGCTGAATCTGGCGTGTCACATTGAAGTGTTTTTTGAAAACCATGTTTTCATTGAAAACCCTTCTTGATATTTTCATTCGAGGTTTAAAAAAAATTATTACCTTCAAAACCTTATTGTTGTGGAAGCCTAAATTAAAGCAATGATTTACGTAAACATGGTATTTAAAAATTGAGTTGTAGAAACATAGTGTTTTGAAAACAATTATCGTTTTGGGAAAATCGCGTTCTACTTTTAACAAGTATAAATCATAATGATTAAAATCTCAAATCGAAAGCTATAAAATTGGAGAGGCCTTATTACAAATATAAAAACCTAGATGAAAACTATTAGTAAATAAAAGCCAAGTAACAAAAACAGGAGCATTAGTGTGGCCATCTCCAAGTCCCTCGTAGCAACGAACCGTCTAACGCTGGGGATTACCTAAGATGTTAAAAACGGGGTGAGTTTACGAAAAACTCAGTGTGTAATCCCCTTATTTAAGAAACAGTTAGAATACAAAAACAGAATCAGTCTGGGCCTGAGCCCAGTAACAGTAACAGTACAGTTCAGTTCAGAGTATATGTGGGCCAAAGCCCAAAACAATATCATTTGGGTCACAGCCCATAAAAGAACCAATTGGGCTTAGCCCATTCCAATAACGGTGGCAACTGGGCCTTAGCCTCCATCAAACTCGGTTGGGCCTGAGCCCATATCAAAATTCACATATCACATATATCTGGGCCTAAGCCCATCTCAATATCAGAATCAGTTTATGCAATGCATAAATATCCAAAACAAACCTACAGTCCGTCTCCTGTCCAACCCTACACTCCTATGAGGATTAAATCGACCCACCCAGCCAACACACCAAGTTTATCTCCGGTTACGGCACTAAGTCAACAGAACAGCTC
This sequence comes from Gossypium australe, assembly GCA_005393395.2. Taxonomy (NCBI): domain Eukaryota; kingdom Viridiplantae; phylum Streptophyta; class Magnoliopsida; order Malvales; family Malvaceae; genus Gossypium; species Gossypium australe. The sequence continues at coordinate 72,002,261 of CM016615.1, forward strand.
GGCACCGTAGACAAAACGGCTAAAAGCCATAAATATCACAGCACCGCTGTTGGTTAACAGAACGGCTAAAAGCCATAAATATCGCAGAAAGGCTGAAAGCTTTGTACAGAATGGCAACTGCCGTACACTTTCTATATAACAATGTCCCAACCCCATGCAATATGTCGTGTATGTCATGCTCAATCATCACAGGTGTATGCAGAATGGCCATGCTCAGTAACAATCATTTAAACATATATTAAAAGCATATCAGTCACACGACCACAGTCAAGTCAGTTAAAACACAGTTATACGATCACAGCCAAATCAGTCAAATTCATAATCTAAGTCAGTCATTTACCCACAAGGGCAAAACAGTCATTTACCCTCTAGGGGCATTACGGTCATTTTACCCTACAGGGGCATTACGGTTATTTTACCCTATAGGGGCATTACAATCATTACAAATTATTGGGGTCTCGGCACTTATTACAACCTACTAGAAGGTCTATCATCGCTTCAAGCGACTCAGATAACCTACACGGCCAGAACAGTGTATATGGGCTCAAAGCCCAGTATTCGGCCCATATGGGCTCACATGCTCGTGTGGCCCATTTGGCCCAAATTTAATTCCAGCTATGCAAACTACATAGCTCAATCCAGTTTCTGACACTTTTCGTAAATTTTATCCGCGTGGGGTCCACGAGCCCATTGGGCCCATACGGCCCATAACGGCCCAAGTGCACAAGAACACTCGTGGTGGCCTCTGCAGTCTGCTACCCATGATTTGGGGCTCGGTTCACCCTACGTGCATTTGCACACTCGTGAGGCATCGAATGTCGAGGTTCAGGCATTTCAGCTTATCGGCTTTTGCCGATTCACAGATAGACATAGGTGTGAATACGCACCTTTATCTCGCGTTTGACAGTCACGAAATTGGGCGGACGGTTACACACCCTTTTTGGCTTTTAAGCCACTTATCATTTACGAAAAACAGTTACACACTCATCGGCTTTTAACCGATTGGCAATTACAGTACTAATACACACCTTTTTCGGAATAGCACAGAAACTCCCGAATGTCAAACCCGAGCCTTGCTTGATCGGACGCCCCTAGCCTTCTTATACTACTAACAGAATTGATCACCCGATTAATCGTGTATTTGCCTGTCCATGGATACTATTAAAAGATTGAAAACATCAAAAGATTTAATGTAACGCCCCGGTTTTCCATTAATTTCATCTTTTGTAATTTCAAGACACAAGTACCTATCTGCTTTAGTGGTTGAGTGATTTGGGTGTGTTTGGGTGTGTCTGGGAGATCCCAAGTTCAAGTCTCAACTTGGGTGAATTTTGGTATTTTTATGAATAAAGCCCAAACTCTGGTTAGTAGGCTTATAAGATAAAGTGTGTAGGTAGTTAACAGAATGGGCCTGCTGGTCTGGTGGTTAAGTGGAGGGTTGGAGATGTTGGTGGTCTTGAGTTCGAATCCTTGCGTGGGCATTATTTTTGCCTGTCACGTCTAGAGTGTTTGTGTTGGACTGAAAATCTGATGGTGGGGAGAGAATTAAGGGGAGAGATTAGGGGGTTATCAAATTTTTCTCTTTTGACTTCTTTCTACAATTTCGGTTTACTTCCCTCACCTTCCCAAATTTCTGACGCCATCTTCTTCTTCCCCTTTTATTGACTTTCCTTCTCATTCTTTTGTTATTTCTTCTATTTTTGATTCTCCCTATCACTGGGAAATTTTCACAATTCTTTGAGTAGTGCTGTTGGGAGCATCATCGGTGAGTTGGTAAGTTTCGGCTTTTGCTTCCTGAACGATGCTTGTATTTTTCTTTTAAAGAAGGGTTCCTTTTTGGTATTCAGGAATTAATCAAGGGACTGATTATCATTCTCCATCAACGAGTTAAGTGTGGGATTCTCGTTTCGATCGCAGGTAGGGTTTCGATGGTTAGGGATGAATGCCTTGCTACAATTCCGTTTAAATCTCGATTATGTTACTAAATTGGGGCTTTGATTTACCGAATATAGGTTCTAGAGTGCTTGGGATTCGTTTTAGCTTCAATCGAAACCAGTGTGTACCCGAAAATGTAGAAAATGAGGTTTCGACGAAAGCCAAAAACCTTTCTGTCGCGCCACACAGGCGTGTGGTCGCCCGTGTGGTAGGCCGTGTGCAAGGCTGTTAGTCACCACACGACCGTGTGATCGACGAGCCATGCCGTGCGCAAATGGCACCGCTGTGTGACAGCTGGGCTTGACCAATTAGGCCATGTAGGCCACACGGGCATGTGGGATTCTAGGCCAAGGCCAATTTGGGTCGTGTAGGCCGTACAGGCATGTGGGCCCACACGGGCAAACCACATGGGCATCTGAGCCCATTTTTCTGTAATGTTTTGTAAGGTTGCACGGGTTGCCCTAGTCGACTGTGGGCCTAATGTAGGGTCGGTAAGCTTTACCTAAACCCCTAATTATGTGACTTGACTTTCTGATTTCTGTACCGAGCATGAATTCTGATATTGAATGTATGAAATGTGTTTGCATAATAGCATGACATTTTATGTATGTTGCATTGCATCGGGGTGGGTTGATGATTCAGAGGAAGTATCTGAAAGGCTCTCAAGCCTGTTATCTCGCAACCAGCTGCAACTTTCTAATTATGTGCCGCATTCGGTACAGCATGGTGTGTAGGGATGAGTGGGTTGATTTTAGCCTCACATGGTGTGTAGGGTTGGACGGAGTTGCCGTGTAGAGGCTGGTGGGTAGGATTCTGCTATTCTGACTGATCTGTTTATTATGACTGAAATGGGCTAAGGCCCTAGACCGTATCTGATTATGCATCTAAGTTGGCTAAAGTCCACACCATTTCTGTAATGGGCTCAGACTCGAATTGTGAATATATGTCTGTTATCTGATATTCTATGTGTATGTTTTCTGTGGGGATTACACATTGAGTTTACGAAAATTCACCCTTTTCTGTTTAATCTGTTCAGGTAATCCCCAACAGTAGGTGAATCGATGCAACGGAGGACTCAGCGGTAACCACGGTTCTGGACACTTATTTACGGTTTATTTTTAATTACGATTTGATTATTTTTAGGTATATTTCTTGTAATAAGGCCTTTACGGATTTTCACTTAAATTTGGGATTATTATTTTATGAACTGCTAGCAGTAGGACAAGACTCGAGTTTTCAAAGTAACCAAATGTTTTATCAAAAAAACACGAACTCGCAAATTACTTTTAAACAGCTTCTGCAATATACAACGTTTTGAAAATGGTCAATAAATGAATAAACGACGCGTTTTTGACAGTAACCTAAAATATCAAAAAGGGCATTATTGTAATTACGTTTTATAATAATCTACAAATGGTTTTAGTGCAATTATGTTTTCCAAAGCACTATCATGTGACGTCGCCAGATTCGTCCATAACATCTAGGCCGGGTTTGGGGTGTTACATTTAGGAACCCAACACCAGAATAACCGACTAACATCTTACAATATTAGCCCAAATGATTACCTTAGATTGCGAGATAAGAAAAGGATTGACTACCACTGCGATCTTTGACAAACCCCTTCACCCCTTGCAATGATCTAAAAACCGAAAGTACCACTATCATCATGGGGGAAGAAAAAGGGATTCGACCACGCGTGAACAACCAAAGGAAACATTTATTAAAGAAAGAGAAAATGCTTAGCATCCAACAACACAAGAAAGAATAAGAGCTTACCGAAAGTCTAGGTGACCTCCAAACCGCGACCGACCACAGCGAAAGAAGAACGAGATTGCTATCTAATTCAAGGCTATGAGCCGAAGGGAAACAGAAAGAGAAACAGAGATTCGGCTTAGTATCAAAAGAATATGGTATTGCGAGAGAGAAGTTCAGTTATGAAGAAAATGAAAAGAAATAGTAAGAAGAAGAAAAACTATTCGGCCCTAAAGAAACCGAGAAAAAAAACAACAACATAAGAGTGGAGAGGGGTTGAATTGGGTCGAGAGAAAATAGAAGCAAAGAGATGTTAAGTTTGACCAAAGAAGAATGAGAGAAAAAGACTTCAAAAAGAAATAATTAGAATTAGGCACTTGATGTCTAATGTTTTTGGCAGAGTGACCAAAAGCCAAACGAGAAATAATTTTGAAAGAAAAAAGGACCCGAATGGTCAAAAATGTGCCAAGATAAGAAAACAAAACCCGAAAATACAAGAAGAAGTCGGCACCTACTCACTCTCACATTGCCGAAATGCACCAAATGGGTTCCCCTAGCCGAATTTGCACATAGAAGTTGCACAATTCGGCTACAACACTCCTCTCCTCCAAATCCCTTGAAAATCTCCTCAAATCTCTCCCCTTATCCCTCTTGATATCCTCCATAACAACCTCCAAGACCCATTCAAACTCTCACCCAACAGAGTTCGAAACCACCTCAAATTCCTGCTGCCTCATGCTAGCAAAATAAATATCCTTTTTGCTTGCAATGGGATTCGAACCCAAGCCCCCAAAAGGATTCGAACCCAAGCCCCCCTCAATAGCTCAACACGCCACTTGTCTCCTTGCCACAAGCTCTTTTGTGTCAAATTTTATCTTCAATTAACTAAAAGGTCTAAAGGCCAAAGTCCAGGTTCCTTTAAAAGAAAAACCAAAATATATTGTAAGAGCCAAGACTTGAACCCAGGCTCTCTTGCCACACTTGTAACGCCACAACCACTGTACCAACAGGCTCTTTGTGTCATTTTTTTAACACAATATTTTAAAAGGCCTACATCCAAGCATCCAAGGTTCTATCCACTTAAAACCAAAATTTCTGCTAAAGCCCAGGTTTGAACCCAGAACTTTTCCAACTCCTCTCAGGTAACCACTTGAGTAGACATTTAATTGTTTCATTTCCTAGCTCACATAAACTTTTATGCACAGTTTCCTAACCGTTCCCTTGCTCAAGGCCCAATACTTCTAGGCCCACATTTCGGGGCATTACAAGCATAGACTGTCCGTCACACACGGCCTCGCACATGGCCAACAACACAGCCGTGTGGCATCGGTATACCTCAATTTCAGCTTTCGTCGTTTGCTATTTTTTGGGATTCTCATTACACACCTAATCTGATTTTGAAGAAATTCAAACGATGAGAATCCCAGTTGTAACACCCCTAACCTGTATCCGTCGTCGGACTAAGGTTAAGAGGCGTTACTGGACATATCAGATCATATCACAAACATTTCACTAACATCAAATATTCACAAACATTCCATAGTGAAATATACACATAGAGTCCCTTTAAAAGGTCTACGAGACCTTAAACATGCATTGGGAAGGGGTCAGGACTAAACTGAGCACATGCAAATTTTTTCCAAAACTTAAACATTTTTTTTAAAGTTACAGAGGTCACACGCCCATGTGGGCAGGCCGTGTGCCTCACACGGCTTAGACACACCTGTGTGTCTAGGCCATGGAAAAATAGGGCATATCTCAAAACATATCACACTAGTCCTAGCCTATACATGGCATACTTTTAACAATTACACTTCCAAAAGGTATCAAAATAGAGTTCGATAGTGTGGTGATGATCCTCGACGATCCAAGAACTCCCAGTAGATTCGATAATCTATAAAACAATGCAAACATACACAAAGTAAGCTTTCAAAAGCATAGTAAGCCATATACAAATAAACATATCACATAGAACAATTATAAACCATTTCATACATATGGTTCATGGCATAACACAATCACAAGTCATATTTCTCTTATATCTCAATTGATCATGTTCACTTGCTCATAATGACATATCAAATGATCATATATATACATACCTTTCATTGGCAAATTTCATATACATACATACGTACCGAAATTCAGATGTACATTCGTATACCCATTCATTTCTAGGAATGCTAGCTGAACCGTTCGGAATCAAACAGGATACTCGGATAGCTCGGAAAGCTCATACAATGCCAAAGTCCCAGACGTGGTTTTACATGTAATCAATATCGATGCCACTATCCCAGACAGGGTCTTACACGAAATCAAATACGATGTTGATGTCCCAGACATGGTCTTACACGTAAATCACAAATCGATGCCAACGTTCTAGACCTGGTCTAACACCATAACTCATATCAGAATCCTATGCCATGACATATGTATCCTAACTATTCCTATGGTTCGTATGAGGCTTTTCGGACGTCATCACATTATAAAAATTTTATTGGATTTCACATATTCAGCTCCAATACCCATTCATCACATTTCATTAACATATAAGCAATAATAATTCAATTCAAACACATTTATTTGTATATAGACTTACCTCGTACAGGAAAGAACGGAAACGAATGGCTATTCAACTACTTTTGATTTCCCTCGATCTTATTCTATTTTCTTTGGTTCTTGATCTATACACATTCAAATTTAACTCTTTTATTCACCAAATCGTTCAATTCAATCCATATACACATATTTAGGGCATTTTACAAATTAGCCCTCGCATTTTCACATTTTAACACTTTAGTCCTCATTTCACGAAATCACAAAATACACATAATTTCCTTATACAAAGGCTTAGCCGAATATTCCCTTAGCTCATATAAGCCCACATATTTCATTTATTTCACATTTTAACCCTTCAAATTCTCATTTTCACAATTTAGCCCTTAATAATCAAATTCATCAAAAATCACAATACAAAACATGTAAACCCAATATTTATCTTTCATTTTTCCTCAATAATCAACATAAAGCTTGAATATTCATCAATGGAACTTTTCAAAATCACTAACAATTTCAAAAATCATGACATGGGCTACCTAGAATACTTAACAACGATCACAAAAACGTAAAAATCATCAAAAATCGAACAAAACTCATACCTTAATTAAGCTTGAACAAGGTCGAATATTTGAAAGCTTTGAACCCTTGTTTTCTTTTTGAATTTCGGCAAAATGATGAAAAGATAAAGCAAAAATCATGTTTTTTAATTAATAAACATTTATTCATCATTTACCAAAATAGCCTTATTAAACAAATTTAAAATCCACTAACCCTGGGCATATAAGTCCATTCATAAATTTAATGGTCCATTACAACAAAAGGACCTCACATTTAATATACTATGTCAATTCGGCACTTAATTAAATAGAAGGCTACTTTTGTATTTTCTGTGATTTAGTCCTTTTTGCAAATTAAGCACACAAATGATCAAATTAAATCACGGAAATTTCACACATACCAATTCACATGCTGTAGACTCGGAAAATAATATTAAAATATTTTTTAGACTCGGATTATTGGTCTCGAAACCACTATTCAGACTAGGGTCTAAATCGGGCTCTTACAACTCTCTCCCCTTAGGGATTCTCATCCACAAAAATCTTACCGTTGAACAGATTCAGATATTGCTCTCTCATAGCATATTCGGGCTCCCACGTAGCCTGTTCAACACCGTGTTGATGCGACATTACTTTTACTAACGAAATTTTCTTATTTCACAATTTTTTAGCCTCGCAAGCTAAGATACGGATCGATTCTTCTTCATAAGTCATATCAGACTGAATTCTATCTAAGACGGAGAAATTACATGCGAGGGATCTGATCTGTATCATCGAAGCATCGATACATGAAACACATTGTGAATCTTTTCTAGCTCAGGTGGTAGCGACAATCTATACGCGACCGGCCCAATGCGCTCGATGATCTCATAAGGTCCGATGAACCTCGGACTCAATTTTCCTTTCTTGCTGAATTGGAGTACTTTCTTCCACGGGGACACTCTTAAGAACACTTTATTACCGATCTCAAATTTGATATCTTTTCGTTTCAAATCTGCATATGATTTCTATCGATCAGACGCTGCTTTCAGACTATTTCGTATCACTTTTTACTTTCTGCTTGTGAATTTTATTTTCACTAAGTTCAGACTAGTACAGAGGTGTTCGGCATTTCCTACCATACAAGGCTTCATACGGTGCCATTTTAATTCTCGATTGAAAACTATTATTATACGCGAATTCAATCAATGGAAAATATTGTTCCTACGTACCTTCAAACTCAAGAAGGCAACATCTCAACATATCCTCAAGTATCTAAACAATCCGCTTGGATTGACCATCCGTTTGCGGGTGAAAAGTAGTACTAAAGTGCAATTGCATACCTAAAGCCTCTTACAGTTTCTTCCAAAACCGCAAAGTAAACCTCGGATGTCTATCAGACACAGTAGATAGTGGCACCCCGTGCAATCTCACAATATCAGAAATGTATAACTCAGCTAACTTATAAAGCGAATAATCCATTCTCACTAGAATAAAATGAGCTGATTTTGTCAATCTATCAACTATAACCTAGATTGCATCTTTCTTCCTTGGAGTTAAAGGCAAACCTGAAACAAAATCCATTGTCACTCTATCCCATTTCCACTCGGGAATCATAATCGGTTGTAACAAACCGGATGGCACCTGATGTTCAGCTTTAACTTGCTGACAAATCAAACATTTCGAAACAAAATCAGAGATATCTCTTTTCATTCCAGGCCACCAGTAAAGTTGTTTCAAATTATTATACATCTTTGTACTTCCCAGATGAATCGATAAGTGACTGCTATGAACTTCTTTCAAAATCAACTGAATCAACTTGAAACACAAATCTGATTTTGGAATTTCAGACAATCATCATCTTCAACTTGAAATTCTGAATCAGAGTTCAAATCACACTGAGCTCATTTCGCTAGCATTTCCTTATCAACTTTTTAGGCATCACAAATCTGCTGTAAGAACAACGGTCTCACTTTTAATTCGGCTAAAATCGAACCATTAACAGACAGAACTAAATGAGCATTCTTCGTACATAAGGCAAACAACGATTTCTAACTCAAAGCATCAACAACAAGATTTGCTTTTCCCGGATGATAATCAATCACAAGCTCCTAGTCTTTTAACAGTTCTAACCATCTTCTCTGTCACAGATTCAAGTCTTTCTGAGTTATCAAATATTTCATACTTTTATGATTTGAAAACACATGACATTTCTCACCGAAAAGATAGTGGCGCCAAATTTTTAGAGCAAACACGATCGCAGCTAACTCAGGGTCGTGCGTCGGATAATTCTTTTCATGTGGTTTCAATTGTCTTGGGGCATAAGTTATAACTTTGCCTTCCTACATCAAGACACAACCCAGACGGTTTAACGAAACATCACTAAAAATCACGAACTCTTACCCGATTCTGGTTGTACCAAAATTGGAGCTTCAGTCAAAAGGGCCTTCAACTGATCAAAGCTTTTCTGACACTTTTTAGACCATTCAAATTTCACATCTTTCTGATGCAATCTCGTCAACGGAGTTGTAATCATCGGAAAGCCTTTTACGGACCATCGGTAATAACTAGCAAGGTCAGAAAACTGCGGACTTTAGAAACATTTCTCGGGGGCTTCCACTCTAAAATAGCTGAAATCTTGCTCGGATCAACTCGTATACCGGATGCTGACACATTATGCCCCAAAAAGACAACTTCGCCTAACTAGAACTCACATTTACTAAATTTTGCATACAATTGCTTATCACACAGAGTTTGTAGCACAATTCTCAAATGTTCGGCATGCTCAATTTCATCATGCGAATAAATCAAAATGTCATCAATGAATATAACAACAAATCGATCTAAATACGATCTGAAAATTCTGTTCATCAAGTCCATAAAGACGGCATGAGCATTTGTTAGTCCGAATGGCATAATTAAAAATTCATAATGCCCGTACCTCGTTCTGAAAGCAGTTTTCTGAATGTCTGAATCTTTTACTCGTAACTGATAGTATCTCGATCTTAGATCTATCATTGAAAACACAGTAGCTCCTTTCAGCTGATCGAACAAATCATTGATTCTGGCCAGAGGATATTTGTTTTTAATATTCACTTTGTTTAACTGACAGTAACCAATGTACATTCTCATCGTGCAATCTTTTTTTCACAAACAAAATGGGAGCGCCCCAAGGAGAAAAGCTCGGTCGTGCGAAACCTCTGTTTGTCAATTCTTGCAACTGAGACTTCAATTCTTTCAATTCTGTCGGAGCCATTCTATATGGAGCTATTGAAATCGGAGTAGTTCCAGGCACTAATTCAATGCCAAACTCAACTTCTCGAATCGAAGGTAACCCCATAAGTTATTCAGGAAACACATCAGGGAACTCACAAACCACAAGCACTGATTCAACTTTCTTTGCTGTCACTTTCGTATTAATCACATATGCAAGATAAGCTTCAAATCCCTTTTTCACATAATTCAGAGCTTTCACCGAAGATATTACGGCTAGTATCCCATTTAAATCACTAGACTCAATCCGTATTATTTCATCATTCTGACATCTCAAATCAATAGTCTTACATTTGCAATTCACAACAGCATCATGCAATGTTAGCCAATCCATACTAAGAATTATATCAAACTCATAAAAGGGTAATAACATCAGATCAGCCGGGAAAAAGATATTTTGAAACATCAACGGACAATTCTTGCACACTTTGTCAACCAGAACACACTTGCCTATGGGGTTCGATACTCTATGTAACACCCCAAACCCGGCCTAGAAGTTAGGCTCGAATCTGGTGTGTCACATTGAAGTGTTTTTCAAAAACCATGTTTTCGTTGAAAACCCTTCTTAATATTTAAAAACTTCTTGCCATTTAAAACTTGTGTAAAGCCTCAGCTTGCGTTCGTTTATTTTCAAAACGGGGTTCGTTGAAAAAGGTTGTTCACTTTTAAAATGTTATTGATTTCCTTCAAAATCTCCTTCAACTACAGAAGTTTTTTTTTTAAAACGTTGCGAAAATATGATAACCGAAAATAGTAGTTGTAACGTAGTGTTTTGAAAACAGTAATCATTTTGGAAAAATCGCGATTTACTTCTAACAGATATAAATTAAAATAAAACCAAACCTAAAATTTAAAATTTGAAAACTTTAAGAGGCCTTATTACAAACCAAACCAAAACAAAGTACTTATGAATAACTTAATGGAAAGACAGAAGCAGTTGTGTGGCCATCTCCGAGTCCCGCATAGCTCCGATCTGTCTAAGGCTGGGGATTGCCTGCATAGTTAAAAACGGGGTGAGTTTACGAAAACTCAGTGTGTAATCCCCTAATATAAAAACAGTTAGTCAGATAGATAGAATTCAGAAGCAGTCTGGGCCTGAGCCCTATTCAGTCACAGTACAGTTTTAGTGGGCCTAAGACCATCAGAAAATTGTTTGGGTCTCGGCCCATAACAGAATCGTTTGGGCCTAGCCAATATCAGTATCGAATCTCATAAACAGAAATGCAATAGTGTACGAATGCACCCAACCCCAATCCAGCCAGCACACCACCCGTATCAACCAACACACCATGTGGGGATAAAATCGACCCACCCAGCCAGCACACCAATATTAGCACCGATTGCGACACTAACCAATATCACAGTAGAGCTGCCAAAATATAAGCGACTTAAAGCCGTCGGTAGGTCCGCAATCGTCTCGGGCGACCTGCGTGACCTTAACAATCAAATCGGTGGGTCCATAGTCGTCTCGGATGACCCGTACGACCCTAACAATCAAATCAGTAGGTCCACATTCGTCTCGGGTGACCCATGTGACCCTAACAGATCAATCACTTCCTCCAATTACAAAATCCCAATCCCATGCAGCATGTCATGTATGCAATGCACATATATATAAATCACATTGCGTACTCAAGAAAGACAGACAAATCATAACTCAGGTCAGTCTAAAAATAGCATAAAACAATCATTTATCCATGAGGACAAAACAGTTATTTTATCCTATAAGGGTATTTCGGTAATTCTACCCTATAAGGGTATTTTAGTAATTTTGTAAATTGGGGGTATTTCAGAAAATTTTCAAATTGGGGGTATTTTGGTAATTTTGCAAACCGGGGGTATTTCGATAATTTTGCAAACCAAGAGTATTTCAGTAATTTTGTAAATCGAGGGTATTTCGGTAATTTTACAAGTTTGGGGTATTTTGGTAATTTTGCAAATTAGGGGTATTTCGGTAATTTTACCCTTCGAGGGTATTTTGGTAATTTTACCCTTCGAGGGTATTTCGGTAAATTTACTCTTCGAGGTATTTTGGTAATTTTACCCTTCGAGGGTATTTCGGTAAATTTACTCTTCGAGGTATTTTGGTAATTTTACTCCCTAAGGGTCTCGATACAGTATACGACCTTTCCAAAGGCCTACCTTCGTCTCAAACGACTCGGATAACTTATATGGCCAAAATAGTGTAATTGGGCCCAAGGCCCAAAACTCAGCTCAAGTAGGCCCACACGCTCGTGTGGCCCGTTCAGCGCAAATTCCATTACAGCTATACGAATTTCGCTGCCCAATCTATTATTATTCGCTTACCGTGGATTTTACCCATGTGGGGCCCATGAGCCCATTGGGCCCACATTGCCCATTTCAGCCCTACGAGGCCAATTACGACCTAAGCCCACGAGAACGTTCGTGGCAGCCTCTACGGTCTATCGCCAACGATTGTGACTCGATTTGTCCCTACGAGCATTCGCACGCTCGTGAGCCCTCAGATGCCGAAGTTTTGGCTTTTCGGCTTTTCGGCTTTTGCCGACTCACAATTAAGCAGGGGCATGAATACACCCCTTCATCCATCGTTTTGACAGAAACAACATTGGGTGTACGATTACACACCTTTTTCGCAGCTCATACAAGCAACCCACGAACACCAAACTTACATGCATCAACGTTCAATCCCAACGAGCATGGAATTGATACTCACCTTCCCCCAAGAATGCTGTCCAACCCACTTATGATACTAACCGAAGATCTCTATACCCTTATCCTGCCGAAATGCTGCATTAATCAAAAGAATCCAACACAAGAGAAAGGTCCAAGAGTTAGCAACCTTAAACCGAATCATCGACTTTGTCAGCGAAGAGCCATCAAAAAGGGACCAAGAACCGAATAGGGACAAGGAATACTTACCAAAACTAGTCGATAGAAACGGTAGAATAAAGCAACAATCGACCACTTGACAGAGGTTGGCGTCACAAGGGAAAAAAACTAATCGGTTGAGGGAATCAAGAGAGACAAGGAGTTAGATTCGGCCAAAGGAGAAAACCAAGAGAAGAAGAAGATGAATTAGATTCGCCAGAGAGAAAGATGTGGAGAAGAAAGGTAGGCTTCAGTGAAGAATTCAGCAATTGGCAATTGGTATTATGTTTGAAAAAAATGAATGACAGTTGAGAGAAAAAGAAAGCAGAAGGAAGAAAGATCCAAATGGTCAAAAATGTTGCACAAGATGCCACGAAAAAAGTAAATCCCGAAATGAAAAAGAGAAAATCCCGAAATTGCATAGAGGTTTTTGAATTCTATCCTCACACAAAGCTGCCAAAAATGCACAAATGAAACCCCTTTGGCTGAAATCCCCTTACCCAAGCTCTTCCATTCAGCCAAGACTCCCTTCTCATTCAAATTCCCTAAAAATCTCCACTGATTCACTCCACACCCCCATTCAAACTTGATGACCAAGTCTCCAACCTTTTCTGCAGAGTTTGAATCAAACTCTACCTCTCACGCCACAGAGATGAAAAATAAAACCTCCCACTTGCATGCCATGGGATTCGAACCCCTCCCCCATGCATGCCCAACACACCACATGCCACCACAACACAAGCTCACTTGTGTCCTAAAACATCACAACTTAATATATAAACCCTTTAAGCTAACATCTAGGTTTTAATTCACCAAAAACCAAAATTTTTGCTAAAGCCCAGGTTTGAACCTAGGACTTCTCCAAGACCCCAAACACTCCAATATTGCCAACCAAGCAGTACTAACATGCATTTTTGTCGTTACCTTGCTCTCAAGAATTTTAGACGCTCCCAAGCCGAAGGTCCAATTGTTCTAGGCCCAAAATTCGGGGCGTTACACTCTAATTACAAATTCAGTAGACTCTATAGGCAAAGTCTTACTAGATACTAAGTTCATGCATATATATGAATGAGTAGACCCTGGATCTATCAATACGATCACAGAAGTATCATAAAGAATAAAAGTATCGGTAATGGCGTCTGGAGACGAAGCTTCTTCGCAAGCCCGAATAGCATAAGCTCTGGCAGGTGCTCTCGCCTCAGATCTCGCAACTGTATCTTTTGTAGCTCTCTGGCTACCACTCACATTTCTCGTGTTTCTGGGAAGTCTACCCTAGCTGAAGCATTATTCGACTTCAGATTCTATACAATCTCTTGCTCAACAGACTCGGGACATTCTCGGGTAAAGTGATCTAAAGATCCACATTTGAAATAAGCTCGACCATTTAATCGACAATTGCCCAGATGTCTTTTACCACAATGTCTACACTCGAGTCGCTTAGATCTGACAATCCCAACACTTGTAATCGAAGTAGTTGGAGCTTGGAAGCTCGAATGTGATCTTGCACGATCTCCACTCGAATGTCCCACATTAGCCTTTGAACGAAAATAATCATCTCGGAATTTCTTTGATGGCGACTGATATGACTTACTCGTTCATTTTCGCACCACTCTAGCTTCCGAATCAGCTTTTCTTTTCTCTTTCCCGAGTTCTTCAGCTTTACAGGCTCGATCAACAAGCACAACGAATTCTTTTATTTCCAGAATTCTGACTAACAAACAGATATCTTCATTCAAGCCATCTTCGAAACTTTTACACATTATTGCCTCGTTCGAGACACATTCTCGTGCATACTGGCTCAGTCTGACAAATTCTCGCTCGTATTCTGTAACAGACATACGACCCTGTTTCAATTCAAGAAACTCTTTGCGTTTTAATCTATAAATCTCTCACTGATGTATTTCTTTCGGAATTCAGTCTAAAAGAAATCTCAGGTAATTCGTTCTCTCGGAACAATAGAAGTCAGAGTTTTCCACCATTAATAAGTTGTATCTCTCAACAAAGAAACGACACATTTAACACATTCATCAGAGGTACATGACAACTCATCAAATTCCCGAATTATATTCTCAAGCCAGAACTGGACTCTCTCAGCATATCTCAAAACATATCACACTAGTCCTAGCTTATACATGGCATACTTTTAACATTTACACTTCCAAAAGGTACCAAAATATAGTTCGATAGTGTGGAGATGATCCTCGACGACCCCCGAGCTCCCAGTAGCTTCGATAATCTATAAAACAATGCAAACATACACAAAGTAAGCTTTCAAAAGCTTAGTAAGCCATATACAAATAAACTAATCACATAGAACAATTATAAACCATTTCATACATACGGTTCATGGCATAACACAATCACAAGTCATATTTCTCTTATATCTCAATTGATCGTGTTCACTTGCTCATAATCACATATCAAATGATCATATACATACATAACTTTCATTGCCAAATTTCATATACATACATACGTACCGGAATTCGGATGCACATTCGTATACTTATTCATGTCTCGAAATGCCCGTTGAACCGTTCGGAATCAAACAAGATACTCGGATAGCTCGGAAAGCTCGTACAATGCCAACGTCCTAGACGTGGTCTTATATGCAATTAATATCGATTCCACTATCCCAGACAGGGTCTTACACGAAATCAAATACGATGCCGATGTCCCAGACATGGTCTTACACGTAAATTAAAAATCGATGCCAACATCCTAGACATGGTCTTACATGATAATTCATATCAGAATCCTATGTCATGACATATGTATTCTAACTATTCCTATGGTTCGTACGGGGTTTTTCGGACATCATCACATTATAAAAATTTTTTTAGATTTTACATATTCAGCTCCAATAGCCATTCATCACATTTCATTAACATATAAGCAATAATAATTCAATTCAAACACATTTATTTGTATATAGACTTACCTCGTACGGGAAAGAACGGAAACGAAAGGCTATTCAACTACTTTCGATTTCCCCCGATCTAATTCCGTTTTCTTTGGTTCTTGATCTATACACATTCAAATTTAACTCTTTTATTCACCAAATCATTCAATTCAATCCATATACACATATTTAGGGCATTTTACAAATTAGCCCTCACATTTTCACATTTTAAACTTTAGTCCCCATTTCACAAAATCACAAAATACACATAATTTCCTTATATATAGGCTTAGACGAATATTCCCTTAGCTCTTATAAGCCCTCATATTTCATTTATTTCACATTTTAACCCTTCAAATTCTCATTTTCACAATTTAGCCCTTAATAATCAAATTCATCAAAAATCACAATACAAAACATGTAAACCCAATATTTATCTTTCATTTTTCCTCAATAATCAACATAAAGCTTGAATATTCATCAATGTCACTTTTCAAAATCACTAACAATTTCAAAAATCATGACATGGGCTAGCTAGAATACTTAACAACGATCACAAAAACGTAAAAATCATCAAAAATTGAACAAAACTCATACCTTAATTAAGCTTGAACAAGGTCGAATATTTGAAAGCTTTGAACCCTTGTTTTCTTTTTGATTTTCAGAAAAAATGATGAAAAGATGAAGCAAAAATCATTTTTTTAATTAATAAACATTTATTCATCATTTACCAAAATAGCCTTATTAAACACATTTAAAATCCACTAACCCTTGGCATATAAGTCCATTCATAAATTCAATGGTCCATTTACAACATAAGGACCTCACATTTAATATACTATATCAATTCGGCACTTAATTAAATAGAAGGCTACTTTTGCATTTTCTACGATTTAGTCCCAAATTAAGCACACAAACTATCAAATTAAATCACAGAAATTTCACACATACCAATTCACATGCTGTTGACTCAGAAAATAATATTAAAATATTTTTCAGACTCGAATTAGTTGTCCCAAAACCACTATTCTGAGTAGGGTCTAAATAGGGCTGTTACACCAATACCTATAAACATCAACACTTCAACAAATTAAACCAACCAAACACTCCAATTACGAAACCAAAATTCTCGATATTCTTAACATACCATAATAATCGAACAATCATAACTATACTAAATTGGTAGAATCACTTACCCTCTAGAATAACAACCCACAGCAATCACTCCGCCGGAGGAACACTCACTGACTCGCAAATCTCCCCTAATAAATCATTAACAACGAACCAATGGATTAGTCATAAATCCTTCTACTTACACAAATATCACAAAACCCCCCAATTTATTCATCAATTTTCAAAACCAAACTTCACCCAGCCCAAATACTTACCAAAGCAAAAGTAAAATGGATTAGAACGACAAATATCCCCAATCGAAAATGATTAAATGGAAGGCAACAAGAAGAATCAAAAACTTAAACTTGATTTTTACATCACAAAGGGAAGAAAACGGAAACAGAGAGTGAAGGAACAAGAAAACAAAAGAAAAACCAAAAGAGAAAAAAAGAACGTGGAAAGAAAAGAGCTAATTTTTAGGGTCACAAAACAATTGGAAAGAATAAAATAAAATAAAGAATAAAGAAACTAGGATAATCCCAACAACCCAATCCCATAATTTGATAACTACCCACTATTTGATTTTCAAACCAACTCCATCCCATACACCCTTGACCGAAGATTGCAAAAACTAAACCCTTTTTGTTCCCGCTAAGACTTGAACCCAAGACCTCTGGAACAACGGAAATATGCAAGTGTACACAATCGCAACAAGTAATAAAGTGACAAGTAAATGTCAAGTTATCGTACCCACAGAGAATGTGAAAAATAATTATTTATGAATGCAATTTAAAACACTTTGGTGAAGAAAAATATTTTGATTTGAGGAGGTGATTCAAAACTAAGATTTTTGTAACACCCCAAACCCAACCTAGATGTTATGGTCGAATCTGGAAATGTCACAAAGAAGGGTTTTGAAAACGAAGTCGCTACGATAAATCATTCCAACTTTATAACTCATATTTGCTTATATCTATTGTCAAAAGCGTTATTTAAATTTTTTTTTTACCAAAACGAGATTTACAGTGGAAGTTTTAGAAAACATTGTTTTTGAAAATCCCATTCGTAATTTTGGATAACTTTTGTTTTAGAAAAAACATGGTTTTAAATATCCGTCGCAAATAAAATGTTAAAATAAGAGTCCAAATCCCAAAATTAAACCAAATAGTCCGGAGAGTCCAATTATTACAACACTCCAGAAATAATCTTTAAATTAATATAAAAACCATAAAATTTAACAGTTTACAAACTCATGGTCACTGTGAGGCTTCGTCACACCGATTCGCCTAAGTCTGTGCATTACCTGAATAGAACGGACAAATAGATGTGAGTTTTCATAAACTTAGTGTGTAACCCAACAGAAATAGACATGCAATACATATAGAAATCTTATATACAGTCAGATACAGATTCAGACTTATGTCCATTTCAAATACAGATAATAGACTCAAATAAGCAGTACAGATATGCAAAATCCTACCTGTAACGCCCTGAATTTTGGGCCTAGATGAAGTGGGCTTTGGGCTTTGGGTCTTATAAATTTTTTTAAGCAAATGACATGTTGGCTTTAAGGGTTTAATAAACTTGGAGTGTCTAGGGCTGTTGGAGAAGTTCTAGGTTCGAACTTTGAGGAGAAGGTATTTTTAATTAATTATTAAAGGAACCAAGGCGGTGAGTAGTTGGGCTTTTAAATAAAAATAAGGAAAAATGGCATCAAAGAGCCTTGTGGTGGAGTGGCTAAGTGATGCCACTTAGGGTATAGGAAGATGGCGTTATGGGCTAGCAAGGAGATCTTAGCTTAGTATTTTTAGGAGTTTAATTTTGGCCTTCTAGAAGGTTGGAAGTGGTGTGATGATGGACTCCAAGGAGAGTGATCAGAAGAGAAAATTTAGGAAAAGGATTGGGGAGTTATCAGGGAGAAAAATGAGGAGATGAGATGGGGAAGAGTTGGAGCCGATTGAGACTTTGAAGGGGTAGGCAGAGTTTCGGTTTTGTGTATAAATAGGGGGTGTCGAATTCCCTCTGTGCTATTTCGGCAATTGGAATTCCTTTTGTGCTATTTCGGCAACTATAGTGCTCTGCCGAATTCTCCTTTACTTTTTCTGTTCTAAACCTCGCCTCTTCCTTATGTGTTTTCTTTTTTTCTCTCCTAAAGCCTTAAATCAAATATCATTCTCTTCTTTCTCTATTGCTTGTGCCGTCCCACATTCATCTCAATTGTTGGGGACCAAATATTCGTGACTTCAAAAGCCGAAAACCTTTGCTCTTGGAGTCGATTTCTTCATCGCCCCAAAACTTGTGCCGAATACTCTAGTGACCAAACCTCTATCGTGCTATCAGCATTCCTTTGATTTTTGGTGGATCGGGTCTTGGAAAAAATCGGAATCAAGCCTGGATCTACAAGTCTCTGCCGAAAAGCTATCCATACGTTTCAGTTTTTGGGTAAGTGTTCTTGATTTTGGGATAAGTTGGTCGAATAGCCTATAGTAAGGGAAAGGGTGACTTAAGTGGATACAAGTCACCTATTATTTTGTCTTTAACAATTAAGATTGATGCAGATCTAGGGGATATTCGTGAGTAGTAGCTAAGGAATGGCTATTAGGACTGGTGGCACACGATAAGGTTAAGGCAAGGCTTCGGTTTTTGGTAAATATTGTGGTTAAGTGTATGATTGATTGGAGGTTGGTATTGGTTGTAGGTTCAAGGCTAAGGATAGTGTAACACGTCTCATTTACCAGGTATGTACATACACTTCACACACGACAAACCGGCAAAAACTGAGATCCCGGAAAAAACCAGAATGCTTAAAAGCTGAAAGGTTGGCGCCGGCAACCACACGAGCATGCAAACATTCGTGTGGGAACACCAATACGACTATCGGGACCAAGAGAGTGATCTCATGGTCTCGGGCCACTGTTTGGCCGACCGGGCTAGAAGGGGCTAAATGGGCCTGCCGAGCTCAGGGGCCCAAATCAGCAAGAGTTGATATGTGAAATTGAATGATGGATTGATATGGATAGTTGTATGATTTGATTATGATCGGGCCTAATGGGCTACATGTATATAATTGGGCTTAATGGGCTATATGGACATGATTGGGCTTAGTGGGCCTTATGGGATTTTAGAAATGCATGCTAGGGTGTTAATGGACTCTAGGCTTAGTTCTCATGAATTCTTAAATAGCATAAAACTTAATTTAATAATCAAACATGTTTGTGGACAAGTCGCTAGGGTAGAGTGTGGCAATGGACATATGCATGTCTAGGATTGGATCTAAGGATAGCTTGGTACTTAAGCGGTCCTAGTGACCCACCTCCTCTTCTCTGGAATCCTACCTGGTGCGCAGTGTCTGTTCACTTTAGCCGTGAGGACTTGTTGACGGGCCAAGGTTCGTAATTCAGACACATACTGTTAAGAATTACTGAAATACCCCTGTAGGGTAGAATTATCGAAATGCCCTTGACTTGTGAAATGACTAAAATGCCCCTATGTGTTGAATGTAAGATTTATGGATGTTACATGTACATTTGCTGCATTTATATGATATTCTGTTTAGGATGCATATGGGTGGGAATTATGGAACGGAGGAAGTATATGAGGATCGCATGGTTGCTTGACAAGTGTGGATCCACCGATGGCTTTTTAAGCCTATTATATGATAAGCAGCTTTGCTGCAACATTTGGTAGTACCGCAACTGGGCTACCCTTGAAGTGTATCGGATGGGTGGGTCGATTTGGAAATCCCCACAGAAGTGTTTTGGTTGGACAGAGACGAAGTGTACCGGATGGATTTTTTTGGGAAGGTTTGCGTTGCATTGCATGTATGATATTATTATGTTAATATTATGATATGTATGTTGTTTGTTTGACGAGGGTCGTACACACTGAGTTTTCGAAAACTCACTCCCTCTTTATTTTCCTCAGGTGATCCTCAGTAGGCGGTTCGACGGATGGAGGGACTCACAGGTGGCCAACTAGCAAGACGATTAGAACTGTTTTTTAGTATCTAAATTCTAGATTATTTGCTTGAAGTTATTTATTTTAAGTTATCTTATTTCGGATTGTAATAAGGTTTTCCCTCAAGTTATTATTCCATTACTTCCACTATGCATTGAAATTTTGAAACGGAATTTGGATTTATTTCTTTTAAGCATATTTCAAGTTTTCTTGAAAATAATTGTGTTTTAAGAACGAGCTTCCGCTATCAAAGGAAATTTTTACATAGAACAAGGAAATGGTTTTTGGCTACACCTCGTTTTGAAAGCAAACTAGATTTTACTTAACTTTTCTCAGGGTTTTCAATGAAAACAAGGTTTTCGCAAAAAAACTTCAATGTGACACGCCAGATTTGGGCCTAACTTCTAGGCCGGGTTTAGGGGTGTTACACTACCCCCATCCTATACACACCATCTCCGACCATCCCATCACACCATATGTGGTTAAAAACACCCATCCATCCCTACACACCATATAGTATCGATACGACACATTACAGATAATATCCAGTCAAGCTGCCAGAATATAGGTGAAGTGTCGCTGTACAAATCACTTCCTCCACATTACAAAACCCACCCTAGTCACAGATACAGAAATAACAGCTATGGTAATATCATGCATAATGTGCTCATAAATAGATATCATTTATATACAAAATCAAACAGATATACTCATCAATATCCTACATAAGGCAGACAATCAGAATATCAGATCTCCTAGTTCAGGGTTTGGCTAGCCCTTACCGACCCTACAGTAGGCCCATAGTCGATCGGAACGAACCATGCGACCTTAGACCCTAGGGAAAATTTTAGAATTTTGGGCCCACATGCCCGTGTGGCCCACACGCCCAGATTTGCCTTGCCCATTTGGCCCGCACGGCCTAGCCCAAAACCTACATACCCATGTGACCCACATGGCCGACTTGGCCTAGCCCGTGTGGCCCACAAGGCCACACCCACACCACCACACGGCTGTGTTTGCGCACGGCCATGCTCTAGTCAAACACACGGCCGTCTCTCACACACGGCCAACCACACGGCCAGGCACACGCCTGTGTAGTGTCGACAGTAAGTTTTTCAACTTTCACCGAAGGTTGATTTTCTGCGTTTTGGGAATACACCTGGTACAGTTTTGATGCGAAAACACTCCCGAGCCAACCAGCACCTAAAATCAATACAACAAAACTTCTAAAATAAGTCTAAACTCACGGTTAAACCGAACAAATTGAACCGACAATAGTGAACTCGAGTGTTCAACACTTATCCAACTACACAGAACGACTCCGACTATGATTCTGCGATAAGAGAGTCTTGTTCTTCATGAATTGCTGCTACCAAAACCCAAATATCAAACTAACTTAAATTAATAAAGATAATTCTTAATAGTTGCCTCTAGAACGAGCAAAAACTCACTACCTTCACTTACCCCAACACATGAAGAGTCAAAAGAACGTATAACCGCAACTTTGGAAGAACAATTTTCAATAGAATAAAGAAAAAGAAAAAAACTTTTGGATGGAACGAAGTCACAAAGAAAACAACGTTAGAAATTTTTTTTGAGAGAGAGAAAACAAAATTTTTTTGAAAAAATAAAAATATTATCAAATAACCCCCATATCCCAACTCCCCGCTATTCTCTCATCCACAACCAGCTGCTCACTCAGACTCCTACTCCCAACCAAACTCTCTCAGCCAACCGAGACAAAAATAATGTCCATGCTCTCGCAAGGATTCGAACACAGAACCTCTCACACCTGAACTCCCTTACCACTCGAACCAGCAAGCTTATTCTAATATGGATTAACGGACAGTTTTATATAAGCCCACTCAACAAGGGTAAGGTTTGAATATAAAATAACAAAGTTTGTAAACAGTGGGATTTGAATCCAAGACCTCACACATACCCAGAACACTTAGCCACTGAAGCAGATACACATTTGTGTGAGAATTTACAAAAACGGAAATAAATTTATCAGGGCGTTACAACTCTACCCCCTAAAAGAAATTTTGACCTCGAAATTTACCTGATCAGAAAAGATGAGGATACTGCTGACACATCGAATCCTCAGATTCCCACGTGGCTTCCTCAGTGCCATGATTCCACCACAGAACCTTTACTAACGGTATAGACCTCCTCCTTAGAACCTTAATATCACGATCTAAAATCTGAACCGGCTCCTCCTCAAAAGTCAAATCCGGTCAAATCTCAATCTCCTCAACAGAAACAACATGAGATGGATCAGACCGGTACTGCCTCAACATCGAGACGTGAAACACATCGTGGATATGGTCTAACTTTGGAGGTAGATCCAACTGATAAGCGACTGGTCTCACACACTTCAGAATCCGATATGACCCAATAAACCTAGAGCTCAACTTGCTATTACGACCGAATCTCAGAACTTTCTTCCACGGAGAAACCTTAAGAAAAACGAAGTCACCCACAGAGTACTCAATATCTCTCCTTTTCAGATCTGCAGTAGATTTATGTCTATCAAAAGCCACCTTTAGACGATCCAGAATTAGTCTAACCTTTCTTCAATTTCAGAAACCAACTCAGGACCCAAGATCTATCGTTCACCTAACTCAATCCAACATAGCGGAGTACGACACTTACGACCATACAAAGCCTCGTAAGGTGTCATCTGGATGCTAGACTGGAAACTGTTATTATAGGCGAATTCAGCTAAAGGCAGGAAATCCTCCCAACTACCTCGAAAATCTATTACACAACTCCAAAGCAAATCCTCCAGTATCTGAATCACCCTCTCAAATTGACCATCGGTCTAAGGATGGAACGCAGCACTGAAGTCCAATCTCGAACCCAAAGCCTCGTGCAATTTCATCTAGAACCAAAAAGTGAAGTGAAGATCTCTATCAAAAATTATCGAGACAGGAACCCCATGCAGTCTTACAATCTCGGAGATATAGAGCTTCACTAACTTTTGTAGAGAATAGTCCGTCTGAACTAGAATAATATAAATAGACTTGGAAAATCGATACACGATGACCCAAACAGAATCCTTCTTAGTGGGTGTCAAGGGCAATCCACTAACGAAGTCCATCGTCACTCGTTCCCATTTCCATAAGGGAATCTTAACAGGTTGTAACAAACTCGAAGGCAACTGGTGCTTAGCCTTAACTTGCTGACACGTCAGACAACGAGCAACAAAATCTATAACCTCACGCTTCAAACCCGACCACCAATATAGCTCACGGAGATCCCGATACATCTTATTACCACCGGGATGCATAGCATAAGGGCTACTATGCACCTCCCTCAGAATCGACTGTCTCATACCAGAATCATTCGACATACAAATCCGACCTCGAAAACACAGAACCCCATCTTTATTCAACCCAAAATCAGAAGTACTGCCACTCTCGAACTGACGAAACCGCAAACTCAGATACTCATCCCCTAACTGCTTATCCCGAATTTGATCAATTCAAGTCGGCTTAACTTGCAATTGAACTAACAAACCTTCATCATCAAACAAACTAATGCGAGCAAACATCGCTCTCAAATCAGCCATCGTTCTACAACTGAAAACATCGACCATCACATTGGCCTTACAAGGATGATACTCTATCGTGCAGTCATAATCTTTGAGCAGCTCAATCTAGTGGCGCTGCCTAAGATTCAACTCCTTTTGAGTAAGGAGGTATTTGAGGCTCTTGTGGTTAGTGTAAATGATACACCTCTCACCATACAAATAATGCCTCTAGATCTTTAATGCAGAAACCACAACATCCAACTCAAGATCATGCGTTGGATAATTCCCTTCATGTGTCTTAATCTGACGGGCAAAATAAGCCACAACTTTACCATCTCGCATCAGTACACATCCCAAACCGACGTACAACGCATCACTGTACACCACAAACTCTTTACCAGATTCAGGCTGTATCAGAACAAGAGCCTGAGTCAAAACAGACTTGAGCTTCTCGAAGCTCGATTGTTGTGCATCAAGCCAAACAAAAGGAACACCCTTATGCATAAGCTTACTCAAAGGAGCTGCAATCAGAGAAATCCCCTCGACAAACCGCCAATAATATCCCACAAGACCTAGAAAACTGCGGATCTTAGATAAGTTCTTAGGCTACTTCCAATCAAGCATAGCCTTAATCTTTCTCTGATAAACTCGAATCCCCTCATTATAAACCATGTGACCCAGAAAAGTTACCTCGTGCAACCAAAACTCACACTTGCTCAACTTCATGTAGAGTTATTTCTCTCGGAGTATCTGAAGCATTACTCTACGATACTCATTATGCTCATCCTCGGTCTTAAAGTAAACCAGAATATCATCGATAAAGACCACAATGAACTGATCCAGATACGACTGAAACACTCGATTCATCAAATCCATGAATGCAGCCGGAGCATTCGTCAAACCAAAGGGCATAACTAGGAGCTCGTAGTGCCCATAACGAGTCTTAAACGCCGTCTTATGAACATCCACCTCCTTAACTCTAAGTTGATGATACCTAGATCAGAGATATGTCTTCGAGAACACTGAAGCCCCTTAGAACCGATCAAACAAATCGTCGATCCTCAGAAGTGGATACTTATTCTTCATAGTCAATTTATTCAACGACCGGTAATCAATATACATCTTAATGGTCCCATCTTTTTTCTTTACAGACAGCACCGATGCCCTCACAGAGACATACTAGGGCGGATGAAACCACGATCCAGAAGCTCTTGAAGTTGATCCTTGAGCTCTGTAAGCTCCTTCGGTGCCATACGGTAGGGAGCGATGAACACCAGAGCTGTACCTGGTAAAAGCTCAATGTCGAACTCAACTTTTCGATTTAGAGGTAAACTCGGTAGCTCTTCAGGAAAGACATCCAGAAAATCTCTCACTATTTTGATACCTCCGATAAAAAAGTCCTCAGACACAGAAACACTGACGTAAGCCAAATACGTTTCACACCTTTTCTGAACCAATTTCTCAGCCACAAGAGCGGAGATCACATTGGACAGATAATCTCGACGCTCATCGATCACAACCACTTCCTTATAATCCTCAGTCCTCAGAACGACCCTCTTAGTCGCTCAATCCAAACTAACTCGGTGCTCAACCTACCAGCCCATAACTAGAATTAAGTCGAACTCTCCAAACGGAAGCTCTATCAAATTTGCCAAAAATACGACCCCTTACACTTTTAACGGAACATTCCTATAAAGTTTATTAACCCGAATAGACTGCCCCAACAGACTCAATACAGTAATCTCACTAGAAGTGCTCTCGACAGAAATCCTCAGGTTTTCAGAAACAGTACTATCTATATAAGAGTGTATAGAACCTATGTTTTTCAGAACGGTATAAGGTACATCAAAAATAAAAAAAACGTACCGGTGATAACATCATCAGCATCTCTATCCTCTCAGCGTTAAGCAGTATAAACCAGTGCAGGCTGCCTTACCTCAATCTGACTAGCACCTCTGGCCGATACTCTCTACCTTCAGCCCATACCACTACCACCCCTAGCAGGTCCACGACCCCTAGGTGGTTGCTGAACTGCCCTCTGAGGCTTTACAGAACCCGATCATGAAGCTTGCATCTGATCCACCCACTGTGGACACTCTCTAATACGATGGTCCAAGGATCCGCACCTCAAACAAGCCCCTAACCTCCTCTCACACTCGCCTGAGTGGCATCTACCACAATCCTCACAAGGCTGAATCTTAGTAGGAGCAACAGGAACCCCCACTCTAACAGGCCCATTAGGTCTGGCTCGTTTCTTAGGCCTCTAAACAGATCTAGAGGGCTCTGAATCCCTCTTACTCTCGCCTCTCTCTCGGTCCTAATTCTGGCGCTCCATGCGCTTAACTTCCTCGGCGATCTTCGCCTTATCTATAAGAGCATAAAACTCGCGTTCCCTCTGCGAAGCAATCAGAACCCTTAAACTGTCTCTCAAACTGTCTTCAAAATGGACTCATTTCTCATACTCAGACACCGCCATGCCTCGAGCGTAGCAGCTCAACCTCAGAAACTCGGCCTCATTCTTAGCCACAGATTTATCACCTTGCGTGAGATTCATGAACTCACGCCTATGAGCATCTACATAGCTCATGCCCACATACTTCCCTTGGAAAGCAGTATTAAAGAAATTCCAGTTCAGACGATCTAGTTGAGAACCCTCTTTAACCGATAACCACCACTGGTACACCTCGTCACAAAGCAAAGAGACTGCGCCCTTAAGTTTCTGCTCAAGAGTACAGTCAATATTGTTCATAATCCTCTCGGTGGCCTCCAACCAATACTTGGCCACAGTAGGGGCGACTCTAGTGACACACCTAAATAGCTCAGCTCCATTGGACCGAAGTTGTTCGGCTCCGACCCACGGCCCCCAGATCCAAACTGGGGTCCAGCGACCCTCTCCAACACCCTCAACATGGCTTGGGACAGTGCGTCGTCCCCAGCCAAATGACTTTGAGACCTAGTCTCAGTAGCAATTGAAACTGGTGTCTCATTCGTGTCTAAGTTTGGCATACTACCCAAAGAGGAAGACTCAGCTCGAGCGCCCCTGCGACCTCTATCACGCCCACAAATACCACGACCGCTAGTTCTATGAGCGCTCATCATATATTTCAAATTTTATCTACATTATAAAATTTTATGCACCAGTTCTAGTATTTATTAGTAGATATTTTGTACGCAATTTATCAGAATTTCAGAAGTGTTTCAGTGATTTTAGTCTCCAACTAGCTCAGTATAGTTTTCAGAAAGTGCTAACTATAGTGTTTCCAAAGTATTCTATCTAAATTCAGAAATACTTATAGGATCTGCGTCGGAGACTCGGTGTACCACATACTTTCTCAAATTATCCAAGTTACTTGAAAATCAATTATTTTTGAAACACAATTTTGGAACCCAAAATTCACAGCCCAAGTTTTGCAACCTGTCCCTAATACCATTAAATGTAACACCCCAAACTCAGTCTAGACATTATGGCCGAATCTAGAAATGTCACAAAGAAGGGTTTTGAAAACAGAGTCGTTACGATAAATCATTCTAGATTTCTAAATCATATTCGCTTATATCTATTGTCAAAAGAGTTATTTAATTATTTTGTTCACCAAAATCAGATTTACAGCGGATGTTATAGAAAATGTTGTTTTTGAAAATCCCATTCGTTATTTTGGAAAACTTTTGTTTTAGTAAAAATCATGGTTTTAAATATCCGTCGCAAATAAAATGTTAAAACGAGAGTCCAATCCCAAAATTAAACTAAATAGTCTGGAGAGTCCAATTATTACAAAACTCCAGAAATAATCCTTAAATTAAAATAAAAACCATAAAATTTAATAGTTTACGAACTTGTGGTCACCGTAAGGCTCTGTCACATCGATCCGCCTAAGTATGTGGATTACTTGAACAGAACGGACAAATATATGTCAGTTTTTGTAAACTCAGTGTGTAACCCAACATAAATAGACAAGCAATACATACAGAAATCTCATATGCAGTCAGATATAGATTCAGACTTATGTCCATTTCAGATACAGATAACAGAATTAGATAAGGAGTACAGATATGCAGAATCCTACCCCCATCCTCTACACCATCTCCAACCATCCCATCACACCATGTAGGGTTAAAAACACCCACCCACCCCTACACACCATATAGTGTCGATGCGACACATTACAGATAATATGCAGTCAAACTGCCATAATATTGGCAAAGTCGTAGTACAAATCACTTCCTCCACATATACAAAACACACGTCAGTCACAGATACAGAAATAATAGATATAGTAATATCATGCACAACGAGCTCATAAACAGATATCATATATATACAAAATCAGAACAGATATACTCATCAATATCCTACACAAGGCAGACTATCAAAATATCAGATCTCATAGTTTAAGGTTTGGTTAGCCCTTATCGACCATAGAATAGGCCCACAGTCGATTAGAACGAACCATGTGACCTAGGGAAAAATTTAGAATTTTGGGCCCATAAGCCCGTGTGGACAACACGGCCTGGCCCAAAACCCACACACCCGTGTGGCCCACATGGCCACACCCACACCACCACACGATCGTGTCTTGCGCACGGCCATGCTCTTGTCAAACACGCGGTCGTGTCTCATACACAGCCAACCACACGGCCAGGCACACGCCGGTGTGGCGTTGACAGTAAGGTTTTTTGGCTTTCACCGAAGCTCAATTTTCTGCGTTTTGGGAACACACCTTATACTGTTTTAATGCGAAAACACTCATTAGCCAACCATCACCTAAAATCGACAAAACAAAACTTCTAAAATATGTCTAAACTCATGGTTAAATTGAACAAACGGAATTGAAGACGGTGAACTCGAGTGTTCAACACTTACCCAAATACACCGAACGACTCCAACTATGATTTCGCAATAGGAGAGTCCCGTTCTTTACAAATTGCTGCTGCCAAAACCGAAATCTCAAACTAACGCAAAGTAATAAAGATAATTCTTAACAGTTGCCTCTAGAACGAGCAAAAACTCACTACCTTCACTTACCCTAACACATGAAGAGTCAAAAGAACGTATAACCACGACTTTGGAAGAATAATTTTTAACAGAATAAAGAAAAAGAAAAGAACTTTTGGATGGAACCAAGTCACAGAGAAAACAAAGTCAGAAATTTTTTGAGAGAGAGAAAACTGAATTTTTTTAAAAAAACAAAAATAATATCAAATAACCCCCATATCCCAACTCCTCGCTATTCTCTCATCCACAACCACCCGCTCACTCAAATTCCCACTTCCAACCAAACTCTCTTAGCCAACAGAGACAAAAATAACGTCCACGCTCTCGTAGGGATTCAAACACAAGACCTCTCACACCTCAACTCCCTTACTACTCGAACCAGCAGACTCATTCTGATATGGATTAACAGACAGTTTTATATAAGCCCACTCAACAAGGGTAAGGCTTGAATCTAAAATAACAAAGTTTGCCAAAAGTGGGATTTGAACTTAATACCTCACACACACACCCAGAACACTTAGCCACTGAAGCAGATACATATTTGTGTCAGATTTACAAAAAAATAAATAAATTTATCATGGCATTACAATTTTAACTAAGTAAAATAAATAGAAATAAAATAAAAGTTCCAATGCATGATTTCAAAAGATGATTTTAATCAAGGTGACATAATTGTGCTGGATTAATTATATTTCTTAACTCAGAATTATTAAACTCATGTTTATGTTGTTACGAATAAATTCATGGCAACTCGGTAATTTGTTAACTTATGAATATACTTAACTACCAAAATCTATTTATCTCTTGACTATATCTCTATGTCAATTCAACCGATTAAACAAATTTTAATAAGCAAATGTGTTAATGCACATACATACTTATGAAATTAAAATAATCTCTTGTACATATCTCTATGCCAATTCAAACAATTAATTCAATCTCATAAGCACATAAACGATTACATGAGGTAACAATGTATTTCTACCTTGAAATAGTCACAATAATCTTGCAAGTTAAGCAAGGCTAATGTATCATTAGATACCGTTGCTAATTTAACCCTCAACTACCTTAGATGATTAAACATGCACCGATTAAGTATTGTATCAATTAATTATAATTTCAATCCATTTAAATAATTAATTCATTGGTTACCTTTCAATTATAATGCAAGAATAACTTAGTCTTTGTAACATCCTAAAATTTGAATTTTTATATGTTGCATTATTTTGGTGCTCAGCTAGTTTATTTATCCTATGTGTGTGTTAAAATAGTCCTGAGAAGGTTCGGGATTTATTTGGATTTGGTATAATTTTTGGAAATGAGTACTTTAATGAAGTGGAACAAGTAACCTTAATGCTTAAGGTAATTAAGTGGTAAAAGTTAGCATAAGATGAGCAAGTAGTAAAGAGGAGTTGGCGCCATAAGCATACTTAGAGGGTAGAGGTTCGAATCCCTTGATGTGCATGTGAATTTTAGTTTTTTTTGCTTTCCATCTTCTTAGTGTCGGTCAAGCTAGTATTTATGGTCGCTTAGACTTTAATTTTTATGGTAAGGTGGCTAAGAGAAAAGGCAAGTGTAAACTTAAGGAAGGGAATCATTTGAATAAGGCATGTAGGGGGAACACAAAGCACATTACAAGGAAGATGTTTTGGAAAGTTTGGAGTGGCCAAACTTTGACTTTGTGTCCATTTACTTGGACGGTTTTGGGGGCTAGGGGGTGGCCGAATTTTTGAAGGCTTTTGGTAGGATTAGGTGCTAGTTGGGCACATTCTCATTTGGTCATTTTTGTGTTCTCTCAAAACTTTTCTCTCCATCTTTCCTCTCCTTAGCCGAATGCACCTTGAGCAATAGGTAACATCTTTGTTTTTCTTTTAGTCATTCATAATTTTGTCCATTTCGGTCTTATTTTGCCTATTCTCTCAAACCTTTCCTCCTAGTGCCGAAATCACCAAAACCTTGGAAGGCCATTTTCTCTTTTCTTTTCTTTTCACCCTTGCCGAATGCACACAAGCCTCAAACTCATTTCTTTGTTCATCTTCCATTCTTGAAAAGAACCGAAACCTGAACACCTAATTTTCCTATACCTTTCTTCATCTCTTTCTTCTCACAAAAATCTCTCAAACATTTTCTCCCTTTTATTTTTCACTATGGCTGAATGTTACTAAGCACTATCCCCTTCAACTTTTCCTTCGTAGCCGAATCTTCTACGACACTTATCTCCTTCTCAAACATTTTATTCTTCTTCTCACACTTTGATCAATTGGTAAGTGGCTAGTACAAAATTTTGGTATTGTTATTTTTCCCTTTTCCTTTGTGCCGAATCTACATGTTGGTATGGGATGGTCTTTTGGATCGAGACCACCATCATACCATATCTTATTCAAATCTTTTCTCCATCATAGAAACTTAGTGGAAGGCCGAAACTTGGAGTGTCCGAAATCATCGTGTATCGCTAGGATTTGGTCCAAAGCTTTAAGGTAAGGATTTCTATCAAGGATTCCATATTACTCTTGATTTCGTTAAAGATGGGGTTTATTAACTGATTCTATATTAGGGACTCTATCACTCAATTTTCATCCTTTGAACGTAAGGATTTTGTGGTAAGCCGATTTCCTTCATTAAGACCAATCGTTTTAATTACGAAATTTTAGTTTGGACTAATACTCATTTGTCAATGGAGGCAAACAAGATTAAATCAAAAGGAGTAGTGATTGGTGATCGAAAAAGGAGCGGATTTGCGATCCCTCCTAGATTCAAACGAAGGACCGTTTCGGCGATCCGGGATTTTCCACCGGGTTGTGGACCCTCATCCGGTGAGAATCAACTATTCGAGGTGGTTCGCAGTTCTGAGCCATTAGCTATTCGGGATTTTCCAACGGGTTGTGGACCGTCAACCGGGGAAAATCGGCAAATCATAGTTATTCGCAATTCCGAGGGTAAAAATCCTAGTCCGTTTATCTTAGAATAAAATTACTATAAGTGTTAATGATCTAATCGAGCGTTAAAAATATTCTAGGTGTTGACGATCAAGAAAGTGTATTGCTCACCGTAATCAGGTGCGTAATCTCGCACCGTATCTCATGGGTTAGATGACTATATCATAGTAATCATTGGATTAAATCACAAGTTAGTGAAATCAGGTAAAATAGTATATTTATCACTTTAATGGTAAAAACTATGAAATCGATATTAAGACCGTGAAAATTACGAAATTGCCCTTAATGGGCTAAACCGATAAAAGTGACTAAATGGGCCATATGTGATTTTTGATAAATGGGCCATATATGATTTGTGATAAATGGGCCACATGAGATATTTGATAAATGGACCATATGTGATATTTGATATTGGCCAATTGTGATATGAGATTATATGGGCCAAAAATGTGAAGTGGGCCAGACTGTAATAATTTCTTTTTTTTAAATTGGGCCTTATGTTGGAATAATTATATGAATGGACTGTTATGCATATTATACATGTTTGCATGGGTTGAGATATTTGACGAAGAGAAGGTTCTGGTAGCTTTGCTACAAAAATTCTGGTGGCTTGTCCACAAATTGATATATGGCTTAATGCCCAGTTGATATATGGCTTAATGCCCAGTTTGATATATGGCTTCATGCCCAGTTTGATATATGGCTTCATGCCCAGTTTGATATATGGCTTAATGCCCAGTTTGGTGTGTTGGCGGGGTGGGTGACTAAAGCTCCCCACAGGTGTGTTGGTTGGTAGGGTGGTGTGTAGCGGATGGAAAACTAGGTTTGGTTTTGGGAATTGCATATCACATGCATTCTATTCATGTTAAATTGTTATATTTGTAATGGGCTCAGGCCCAAATAAATGCTTAAATGGTTTTGGCCCAGTGGACTATGGTAAGTGAGTTACACACTGAGTTTTAAGTAACTCACCCCGTTTTCTTTACCCTTTTCAGGTAATGATCAGTGATGGAGGCTTGGGCCGGGAACGATTCAATGGAGGCCATGCTATGAATTATGGGTTATTTAAATTTCGGATTTCTTTTTAAGTACTTTTTATTATTTTTGCTATTTTGTAATAAGGCCTCTGGTTAAATTTTTATGGATGTTTTACTCGTGGATGGAATTTTATTATGATTTAAATACTTAAGTGGGACTATTTCATTTTAAAATAGAAATAAATGTTTTCCTCAAATATATTTGCAAAAAGAGTTTCATTTTAAATATTTTTTTAACTCAAAAATTTTTTGTAACAATTCTTCTAAAAATCTTGCTTTCAAAATTTCTTTCGAACTCCTTTATATTTCTCGGAATATTGAATCAATTATTTTTTCTAAGTTTCAATTTATAAACTCTTACGTCTTAAATTATTAAAATTAACAATCAACATCGGTTTTCAATAAACACCTTTTCAAAATCTTTTTTGAAAAAAATCCGTTTTCTACAAATCTTTAAAAGACTTTACATATGATCATTTCGTGTGACATGTCAAATCTGGTCTTAACGCATAGACCGGGTTTGGGGTGTTACAGTCTTGGTTTTACTTAATCAAACATCTTACCGAGACCTATAACAACACAAACACAATTTTAATAACTCAAGTAGACGAAATGCAATCAACCTAACATGAATTAAATTTAAGCCATATTAATTAAATTAAACATATCAACATCACAAATATCCATAGACATGTTCATAACAACAACAATAAAATTAAAAGGATAAGGAACAAGAATCAAATCCGGTGTTTCTCCGAGGCTTGACTAAGTTGCTCCACTCCTCCTTCTGCGCTTGTTCTTGTTGAACTGAGGCTTCCACGAACACTTGAATGCTGCTCCAAATGGTGGTTGAAGGACTCTTTTTCAAGAGGTGAAACCGGCAAGGGAATGGGGAAGAAAATGAAGAACAATGAAGAGAGAAAAGTGAGAAAGAAGTGAAGAATGAATGGTTTAGATGTGTTTGAAGTGAGCAGCCAAGAGGGAATTTATAGGTTGAGAAGGCTTCTAAAAATAGCCAAAATCAGCAGCCAAAGACTCCCCTAATGGCCGGCCACACATGTGGCATGTTTGAAGATTTCAAACATGTTATTTTTAGGTAGGGGTAAATCTTGAAAGGCATGAATAGTGGAGGGGTTTGAATGCAAATAGAAGGAGTCTTCAAGGGCCATTTTGCAAGCCAAATGATCATCCAAACAAGCTGATTGGGTCAGCATGTAGGACAGTTTTGGGCTGCCCAATGCTTGGTTGGTTCGGTTTTCTCAGTTCAACTCAACTGGACCCCTTTTCATAATTAATTAATAATAATTTATTTAACCCAAATTAAATTGAATTAAAATTAAAATTAATTATATTGTGAATTAATACACATAATTTCGACCATCTTAGGCTGAAAAATTAATTCACCTTGATGCTTCAAAATTGCTTCTCGGTTTTGCGCTTCTAGTAGTGTCTGACGAGCCATTTTTCGCCATTTGTGTAAATCTGTCAAAAATAATCAAAATTTGATCAAAATTTGATATAAAATTAATTAAAATTAAACATGTTCATAATTTGAGTACAATTTAATTATTTTATAATAATTATATATTTTTTGACAAGAATTTTACAAAAACTGCATGAATTTGAATTCAAAAGACATGAAAAACTGTGTATATTTTTGGGTTTCCAAACCCAGACACAAATTAGAGACTCCCAACTAGTGACACAAATAATAATTTATGACAAAATCTAACAAATCAAATACTTGAAATTTGGGAATTCACATCTTTGATGGGCTAGGATGGGTATAATAATCACTATAACTATAGTGATTATAATAATTCTTTTCTTTCCTATAGGGTGAATTGACAATTTTTTTTTAAAAAAATTAAAGTTTTCCAAATAGCCTTCAAAGAGAATGAAAATATTTAAGTGATGCCCAAAGATCATTTGACACATGTATATTGGTTGAAAATTTTGTCAGTGTTTGATTAAAAAGAAAAGGGAACAATGTATAGACACATTTGATTTATCACAATGATATTGAAGTAAATTTGCAAACAATGATGACTTTATTGGCTTTGTTAACAAATTATTGTTTATTCATTCTAGAAGTGAATGAAACTTATTGTTGTTTTTGGCAAATAGATAAGTGGAAGATCGATAGTCCAAAATGTTGCTAAATATTTATTCCTAAAACAAAATGATCAATGATTTATACTAATTAATCTTTCTTTGGAGCGGATAATATCTTATGATCTTACTGGCAAAGAATATGAGATAACTTTACATTATTTTCTGAATTATTTCTTATACATTCTTTGAAGTGAATGTTTGCTATAAATATAATAAATTCTATTATCACTTTTGATCATTGAACTCAATTTGAATATTTGAAAATTTCAACATATTCCCTGAAGTGAATATTGCATATACTTTAATAAAAAATTGTAACACTGCCTAGACGTTACGACCGGATCTGGCGCGTCACATAGAAAGGTCTTTTTAAAAAACAGATTAATCGCGTGTTTGGTTGAAAAGTTGGAACCTTCAGTTTAGAAGTTTGTTGGAAAAACTAAGCGATTGTTTAGAAAAGTTGCGCGTTGACAATGTTGCGTCTCTTTCGAAAACTCTGAGCTTCGTTTTTATTTTGAAAACAACATAACCTGTTTACGGTCCGATTCTTAAATAAATTGTTATCATTTTGAAACTGCCTTAGTTAGGAAATCCGAATTTGAATATTTGCGAAATAGTGATATTTTGAAAACAGTTTGTTAACACTTCTAAGAAACTCCCGTATTAAGCATTTTTAACGATAGATATTAAAAGTTCAACAGATTTAAGAAGGGAATTTAAGTCTAGAGGCCTTATTACAAAACATTAACCCAAATAGCAAAAATACTCTTAGAAAATAAAACGGATGGAAAATTTACTAAGGTTTGCAAACGACGTTCCTAAAGCATAGCCTCCTCCGAGTCATCCACGGCTCCAAATCCTTACTGCTGAACATTACCTGCGAGGTTAAAGAGAGAGGAGTGAGTTACAAGAATTCAGTATGTAATCCCCTTACCGCCACCCACTGGGCCCGAGTCCATATAACATCAATTTGGGCCTAAGCCCATTAAACCTAATAATAATGCAAATGGATTAATGCAACCCCACCCATCCATTCATCACACCCCCGACCAGCCAATCACACCTGTAGGGATCAAGTCAACCCACCCCGCTGCTCATACCAAAATGCAGTCAAGCTGCTAAACATAAGTTACTGGTGGCTGAGCCACTGGAATCATATTTACGTAGATACATATAAAAAATTATGGCTATGCCACCAGGCTACACTGCTCTTCATTCATATTCTCGTCCCATGCAATGTGATAAGATGCAACATGCATAAAGTGTAAAGCAGACATTCAACCCAGTGAGGTATTTTGGTAAATCGGCCCAATGAGGGCATTTAAGTAAATCGGCCTATAAGGGCATTTCGATAAATCGGCCTGTTAAGGACATTTTAGTAAATCGGCCCGTTAAGGGCATTTTAGTAAATCAGCCCGTTAAGGGCATTTTAGTAAATCGGTCCATTAAAGGCATTTTAGTAAATCGGCCCATCAAGGGCATTTCGGTAAATCGGCCCGTTAAGGGCATTTTGGTAAATCGGCTCGTTAAGGGCATTTTGGCAATTTTTGGAGGTGGTATGGGTTAAGCGTGTTATTCGATTGTATACAATTATTCGCTTCATTAAACTTACGAGTAATGATGCTTTGGTTTTACCAGTATGGTAGCGTATACGAAACTAACAGTTACGGTGTGAGATTACACACCTGATTACGTAGAGAACTATACCCTCCTGCTCTTTGTCACATGTACCAATCATATCACACAATCAACTATCAAAAGAGAGATCCTTAATCCGAATCTAAGCGAACGATTTACAACACTTACCCTTACTATCGCGCACAACCACGATTTGCCTATTCGCACCAGATGTTGGTTCCTTTCCACAACCTAGTGGGAAATCCCGAACTGCAGACACTGCCCTACGTTTGAACTTGGGAACAGGGGTTACGGGACCACTCTCCTTGGGTTCCCTTAGCATTACCCCCTTCGACCGATTATCACTTGCATCCATGAGGAAAACCCGATAAGTAAAGTACCACAATGAAATCGGCACACAATGGGTTTCAGCTTTTACCACTGTTTCCAAACTATCACAGAGCGGAGGAGAACAAGTTGTTTAATCCCTAAAACAAACAGTTAGACAAAACTGTCGATCCGATTTAGTAGACTAACCGAACAGAGAGAAATCGAAATGAGTCATATAAGAACCCCTTACCTTGATCAAAGATGAACCCAACTTCCACAGATTCGGCTTATGCCTACGGATGAGTCGACAAGAGAGTGAGATTCGGCCACCCCACTAGAGCACTATAAAAGGAGAATGCAAGATGAGGGAGTGGGAGGAGATGGTGTTTCGGTTAATGTGATATAACCACCCAAAAGAATAAAAGAATGGTACACATTCGGCCAAATGAAGGGGAAAGAAATAGAAGAAAAGAGAAGAACTCTTACTTACCAGATTCGGTCAAGGAAATAGGTGCTAAAACACGCAGAGGAAGAAAAGAAGGAGATGAAGTGTTGAAGAGGTTCGGCTACTTGGAGAAAAAGGGTTAGAGAGGGATTCGGCCAATAAGTGTTTGTCCACAACTAAGATGAGACATTGACCAAAAAAAATATGAGAAAAGCAAAAGAAAAAGTCACTCAATGGTCACGGTTTCGGCAAGGAAAGATACATCAAAATGGTAAAAAGAAAAGAAACTCCTAACGCCCCAAATGCTCCACAAAAACTTAAGAAAATTCGACACATGCACTCTCTATCAAAACTGAATGCACTACTAACCCAAAAGAACTTTCTTGACCGAAATTCTCCCCCATGCAATTCCCCAAAATCGGCCACTACTCCCTCTCACCTCAATCCCATAATTTGCTCCTTGATTTTCTCCTCAAACTCCTCTCCATCACTCATTCAAATTCATTAGACTGAGTCTTCAATTCCTCTGTCGAAGTCCAAGCTGAACTCTACTACCCTCACCTGCTCAGCACAAAATAAGTTAAACAGTTGCAGCAGGTGGGATTCGAACTCCTCCCCCTCAGCTCCTACAAGTGACGCCACTCCACCTTGCCACTAGCTCCTCTTGTGCTAGCAATTTACCAACTTTTTCCTTTATGTCCTGACGCCACCTGCCTTCTCCCCCTTAAGTGCTCAAACACTAAAATTTTTCCTAGTCCCCACTCGACCCCCAGGCCTTCTTAGGCCTCCCAAACATCCTTAAATAACCCGCAGAACTAGAATAACATGAAATTACACAAATTTACCGACCCCTAGATTTTAGGATGTTACAATTCTACCCTCTAAAAGAAATTTCGGCCTCGAAATTTTACCTAGTTAAAAGAGATGAGGATATTGCTGTCGCATTACGTCTTCTGGGTCCCACGTGGCTTCCTCTGAGCAGTGATTATGCCATAACACTTTGACCAATGGAACAGACTTCCTTCTCAGTACCTTAACATCCCAATCTAGAATTTGCACTGGCTCTTCTTCAAAAGACAAATCAGGTCCTACCTTGATTTCTTCCACTGGTACTACATGAGACAGATCCGAACGATAGCGCCTTAGCATCGAAAAATGGAATACATTATGTATCTAACTTAACTCCGGAGGTAACTCAAGCTGATAAGCCACTGGCTCTACACGTTTCAATACTCGGTATGGCCCGATGAACGGGGGCTCAACTTGCCCTTCTTTCCAAATCTTAAAACCTTCTTCCAGGGTGAGACTTTTAAGAAGATGCGATCCCCCACTCAATATTCTATTTCTCTATGCTTCAGATCTACATATGATTTCTGTCTATCGAAAGCTTCCTTCAACCGAGCCCGAATCATCTTAACTTTCTCCTCAGTCTCTGAGATTAATTTCGGACCCAACAACTATCGCTCACCCAACTCTGTCCAGCAGGTAGGGGTATGACACACCTACGACCATACAATGCCTTGTAGGGTGCCATCTGAATACTGGACTGGTAGCTATTGTTGTACGCAAATTTCGCTAAAGGGAAATAGTCTTCCCAGCTGCTACTGAAATCAATTACACAGCCCCTTAACATGTCTTCTAAGATCTGGATTACCCTCTCCGACTAACCATCAGTCTGAGGATGAAACGCTGTGCTAAATTCCAATTTGGTACCCTAAGCCTGATGCAATGCCTTCCAAAACCGAGATGTAAATCTTGGGTTCTTGTCTGATATGATAGACACTGACACCCCATGCAGCCTCACAATTTTCGCCACATACAGCTTGGCTAGCTTCTGAAGCGAGTAGTCAGTACGAACTGGTACGAAGTGAGCGGACTTAGTCAGTCGATCAACAATCACCCACACTGAGTCTTTCTTAGTAGGTTTCAGGGGTAACCCACTAACAAAATCCATCATTACCCTCTCCCACTTCCAAAATGGAATCTTAACCGGTTGCAGCAATCCTGAAGGCAACTGGTGTTCCACCTTCACTTGCTGACACGTTAAACACTTGCTCACGAAGTCGGTAACCTCCTGTTTTAACCCTGGCCACCAATACTACTCACGGAGATCTCGGTACATCTTGCTTCCACCGGGCTGCATAGCGTATGGGCTACTATGCGCCTCCTGCAAAATCATCTGTCTTAACTCAGAATTCTTCGGCATACAAACTCTTCCACAAAAACATAATACCCCTTCGCTATTTAATCCAAAATCCACCATTCCGCCACCTTTCACTTGCTGAAACCGAGGACCCAACGATCTGTTCAACACTTGTTTCCCCTTAATCTGACTAACCCAAGACGGTTTCACCTGAAGCTCTGCCAGCAAACTTCCATCCTTATAAAGGTTGAGATGGGCAAACATAGCTCTCAATTCTGACACTACCTTCCGACTTAAAGCATCCGCTACCACGTTGGCTTTACCTGGGTGGTACTCGATCGAGTAGTCATAATCTTTCAACAACTCTATCCACCTACGTTACCTTAAATTTAACTCCTTTTGGGTGAGAAGATATTTTAAGCTTTTGTGATCGATGTAAATGATCGACTTCTCTCCATACAGATAATGCCTCCATATCTTTAGGGCGAACACCACCGCAGCTAGTTCCAAATCATGAGTGGGATAGTTCACTTCATGCGGCCTTAATTGCCGAGACGCATATGCCACAACCTTCCCTTATTGCATTAGCACACATCCTAACCCTGTGTGCGATGCATCACAGTAAACAACAAATTCCTTCTCAGCCTCAGGCTGAATCAATAATGTGCCTCAGTTAAAATCTTCTTTAGCCTTTCAAAGCTTTCCTGTTGCTTATCAGCCCAAACAAACGATACTCCTTTTCGTAACAACTTGGTTAAGGGTGCAGCAATCAGTGAAAACCCCTCAACAAATCTTCTGTAATACCCAGCCAAACCCAAAAAACTTCAAATTCCTGACACTGACTTCGGTGGTTCCCAATCCAACACAGATTCGATCTTTCGGGGGTCAACTCTTATCCCTTTGGTAGACACAACATGCCCTAAAAAGGTCACCTCCTTCAGCCAGAACTAGCACTTACTAAATTTGGCATACAGCTACTTCTCCCTTAAAATCTGTAGCACAACCCAAAGATGGGAATCATGCTCCTCCTCTATTCTTGAGTACACCAGAATGTCGTCTATGAATACCACCACGAACCGATCCAGATAGGGTTGGAAGACCCGGTTCATCATATCCATAAATACGGCTGGTGCATTCGTTAATCCAAATGGCATTACTAGAAACTTGCAATGTCCATACCGAGTTCGAAATGCTGTCTTCTGGATGTCTGCCTCCTTAACCTTTTGCTGATGGTATCCTGACCTTAAATCAATCTTCGAGAAGACTAAAGCTCCCCGCAGCTGATCAAACAGATCGTCGGTTCTAGGTAACAGGTATTTGTTCTTAACTGTGAGCTTGTTCAACTGACGATAGTCGATACACATACGCATCGACCCATCATTCTTCTTTACAAACAACACCGCGCTCCCCACGGTGACATACTTGGTCTGATAAAACCCCGGTCCAACAACTCTTGAATCTGAGCTTTCAGTTCCACTAGCTCCTTCAGCGCCATCCTATACGGGGCGATGGACACCGAAGTCGTTCCTGGTAACAGTTCAATGCCAAATTCCACCTCACGATCCGGAGGTAATCCCGGAAGCTCCTCAGGAAAGACGTCCTTAAACTCTTTCCCTGTTCTAACATTCTCTACCGACAACTCCTTGGCATCCAAAGCACAGATGTAAGCTAGGAACGCCTCGCACCCTTTTCGCATCAACTTTTCAGCTTTTAAAGTAGAAACCACATTAGACAAGTAATTCCTTCTCTCACCTAACATCATCACTTCATTATCCTCTGGAGTTCTTAGTACCATCCGCTTTGCGGCACAGTCCACGCTCGCATGGTGCTTAACTAACCAGTCCATGCCCAATATCAGGTTAAACTCGCCGAATGACAATTCCATCAAATCCGCCAAAAATACTACTCCCTGTACTACTAGGGGCACATCCCTAAACAACTTATTCACTACTACCGATTGTCTTAAAGGGCTAATCACAGACATTTCTCTAGCAGCAATCTGAGATTTAATATCCAAAGTTCCAGACACTGCACAATCAACATACGAATGGGTAGATCCAATATCTATCAAAGCGGTAAAGGGTACATCAAATATGAAAAATGTATCGGTTATGACGTCTGGTGCGTCGCCATCCTCTCGGCGTCTAGCCGCGTAAACCAGTCTTGGCTGCCTCGTATCTGTGTTACCCCTGTTACCAGCACCCCTACCCGGTGCTCCCTGACCACGTCCTGTACCATTTCCTCCTCAGCTAAACCTACGATCCCTTGGCGGCTGTTGAGTGCCTCCCGCTGACTGCGCAAATCTGTGACAACAGGCTCTCGAGGACAATCCCTAAACTGATGGTCCTTGGATCCACACTTAACACCCGTCAGTTCTTTTCCAGCATTCACCCGAGTGAAGTTTCCCACAATCCACATAAGGCTGTAACTAATTGGTAACAGCTGGAACACCCACTCGAGTTGGCCCCTCAAACCTGGGCCTTTTCTGAAACCCTCTTGCAGAACCTGGGTACCCAGAATCTCTTTTTTTCCTACCCCTGTCCTTATCTCGATTCTGCCTTTCAGACTGTTTTACCTCCTCCGCAATTTTAGCTTTCTCAACTAATGTAGCAAAATTCCTTTCCCTCTGTGGGGCTATCAATACCCGTAACTCATCACGCAGCCCGTCTTCAAAGCACACACAGTGTTCATATTCAGTCGAAACTATTCCCCGAGCATACCGGCTCAAACGCAGAAACTCCGCCTCGTACGCTGCCACCGATCTACCTCCCTAAACCAGGTTTAAAAATTCCTTTCGCCGGGCATCCACATAGTTAGCCCCGACATATTTTCCCTGGAATGCTGTCTTAAAGAAATCTCAGGTAATGCAATCAGCTTGGGTGCCTTCCCGAACAGTGAGCCACCACTTGTACACCTCGTCTCTCAGCAATGAGACAACCCCTTTCAGCTTCTGCTCAGCTGTACAATCCAAATCGTCCATAATCCGCTCTATAGCCTCAAGCCAATACTCCATTACATTTGGGGCTACACCCGAAATACCCCTAAAGACTTCGGCCTCATTTGATCTAAATCACTCCGATATGAACCCACGAGCTGCCGACCTAGTACTTGCCTCAGCAACCCTCTCCAATACCCGCAGCATCGCTTGGGACAGAGCGTCGTCCCCTCCCATTCGGTCATGTGACCCAGTTTCAGTCACTAGTGATGCAGGTGCATCCATTTCAGGCAAATGCCCAGATGCTTCAGACCCAACTCCAGCACCTCGGCCTCTACCACGACTACGTCTTGTAACATAGCAAACCCGGCCCAAACACCACGACCGGATCTGGCATGTCACTAAGAAGATTTAGTAAAACATGTCGCATTTTTGGAAAAACATTTGTCGAGTTTAAACATTTATACCGGAAAACTTAATAATTTGATAATTTATATAAGATATAAATTCTATATGATGCCTTTATGAATTTAAAACCGAAACTTAGTACATGCCTTAGTTCCAATTTTATCGGATAATTCAAGAGTCTGAAAGTAAAGCCCAAAACCGAAAATATAAAACTAATGGCCCATGGCCATATTACAATGA
The DNA here is from genome assembly GCA_005393395.2 of Gossypium australe. Classification (NCBI taxonomy): domain Eukaryota; kingdom Viridiplantae; phylum Streptophyta; class Magnoliopsida; order Malvales; family Malvaceae; genus Gossypium; species Gossypium australe. Next base: position 72,045,872 of record CM016615.1, read on the forward strand.
AATAATAAACCAAGTTAACTAAAAATATTAAAAATAAATGATTTTAGCAAAGCCCTTCTTCTAAATCAAATAAACTCCTGCATGGCCACCTTGCGCTCCCTTCCAGCCCGGTCCGATGCACTAAGTGCTACCTGAAAAATGTTAAACAACGGGGTGAGTCATGAGACTCAGTGTGCAACCCTCGTGCACCATCAGATTGGGCCTTAGCCCCCACAGATCAGAATAACAGAATACCATATGACAGAAATTTATGCAAAGCCCAACCCAATCCTAGGTTTCCATCTGCTACACACCACCCTTACCTGCAAATCACACCGTTGGGGATTTCTACAATCAACCCACACCGCTACACACCATCGATGGCAGTCATGCTGCAGTTAGCTGCTCATCGTCAGAGTTGTGACATAGTCACCAGAACAGATCGTGGCAGAGCCACTACAACAGAACACTTCCCCTTTCATTAATCATCCAACCCCGTGCATACATAGAATTCGGCATACATATAAAACATATCATCTCAACAGAAACATTCACTTATGAATGACAGAAATCACTAACCTGGTGAATCGCCTTTACCCTCCTCGGGTTTTCAACCGTTATGCCGGGATTTCAGCATTTAACAGAATATAAACAGATTTATATACACATACTAACAGACAATCTAAACGGTGTGAGAAGTTACACACCTGATAACACGTAGTATTACTCTCTATGTTGATACCCTCGCTAATCGGATCTACTGCCCTTTGTCTACAACTTTGCTCAAAAACCGAAAGAACGCGAAGATAAGGCTCCCCCCTACAATCGGTCAAGGGGTTATAACTTGCCTAAATTTACATATTAACTGAATCAATCTCCTTACCTAAATCAATTGAATCTCGAAAGTAGGATGATTCGAGTGCTACCAATTTAGAAACCTATGCAATTAGATCCCCTTCAAATCCCGGAATGCCGCCCACGAAAGAAAACACAAGATCAATCCCCCATGTAGCCATTCGGCTATGGTCTCTAAAAGCCGGAAAGGATTGAAAGAATAACATAATCGACGCTTACCTCTTCAAAAGGTTTCGGCTACCCCGTGCAGGAAGATTCGGCAACCACAAGAGAAGAGATCCAGGAATTTCGGCTTTTAAGAAAATCCCGAAAAACAATGAATAAGGGAAGGTTGATGCATTTTCGGCTTTTAGAAGAACTGAGTGAGGAGTTTCGGTTTCTGGCAGAAAAAGAGAAGAAGAAAAGAAAATAAGAAAGAGGCTTGGAGATTTCGGCTAGGAAGAAAAAGAATGGAAAAAGATTTCGGCAGCAGAGAAAACTGAGAGAAAGCTTTCAGAAAAACTAGCAGAATTTCGGCATCTACTAACCCTATCTAGCCGTCCCCCCTTTACACACACAATCCAAATTTCGGCCACCTCTAGCCTCCTGGATAGCCTCTCATCTTTTCCCTTATCTTTATCAAACTCACATCCAAAAGAGTCCTGCATCACACCACTTCTTCCCCCCCTTTATCTGCTTATTATCCTCATAAATGAAACATTAAAAATCCCTAAATTTTAGCCTTGTTACCGTCCCCCCTTGCTCCCTTTTAAGTGCCGAATTTGGCCCACTACTTGGGCCCCATGCGGCCAACTTGGGCCTCCTCCCTTGCCACTAACGCCACTCATAGCTTCCCCCTTGCTACGCCCCTTGCTTTGGGCCACAAGCCCACCTTGATATTTAAACTATAGAGACTATCTTTAAAGCACTAGAGTTAAAGAACTAGAGTGTCTACACAGGAATTCAATCAAAGCCTCGGCCCACTCCTTGAGCCCAATCTGGACCCCTAATCCTCAAATTAACATATTAAGCATACATCACACAAATGCACAGGCCCACTAATTCAGGATGTTACAATTCTACCCCCTTAAGGAAATTTCAGCCGTGAAATTTACCTGATCAAAAGAGATGGGGTTACTGTTGTCGCACAACATCCTCTGGCTCCCATGTCGCTTCCTCTACGCCGTGATTTCACCACAAAATCGTAACCAAAGGGACGAACTTCCTTCTCAATACCTTTATGTCTCGATCCAAGATTTGCACTGGCTACTCCTCAAAAGACAAATTTGGCCTTACTTCAATCTCTTCCACCGGCACAATGTGCGATGGATCAGAATGATAACGTCTCAGCATCGAGACATGAAACACGTCATGTATCTGTTCCAACTCTGACGGCAACTCCAATCGATACGCCACTGAGCCCACACGTTCTAGTACCCGATAAGGTCCAATAAACCGGGGACTTTGCTTACCCTTCCGACCAAACCTCATTACCTTCTTCCACGGTGACACTTTTAAAAAGACATGGTCTCCCACTGCGAATTCCAACTCCTTACGCTTAAGATCCGTGTACGGTTTCTGCCGATCAGACGCTTCCTTCAATCGAGCCCGAATTAACCTAACTTTTTCTTCCGTCTCCGAAACTAGTTCTGGACCCAACACCTGACGCTCACCCAACTCTGTCCAGCAAGTAGGAGTACGACATCTCCGTCCACATAACGCCTTATAAGGCACCATCTGAATACTAGATTGATAGCTGTTATTGTACACGAATTTTGCCAGAGGTAAATACTCTTCCCAACTACCCCTGAAATCAATGATGCAACCTCTTAATATATCCTCCAAGATCTGGATTACCCTCTCAGACTGACCATCAGTCTGCGGATGAAAAGCGGTACTAAAGTCTAACCTTGTTCCCATTGCCTGATGCAGAGCTTTCCAGAATCGTGACGTGATTCTAGGGTCTCTATCTGATATGATCGACACAGGTACACCATGCAGTCTCACAACCTCAGCCACGTACAGCTTGGCCAACCTTTGCAGAGAATAATCCACACGAACCGGTATGAAGTGAGCAGACTTCGTCAAACGATCCACAATCACCCAAATCGAATCCTTCTTAGTGGGCGTAAGAGGTAACCCACTAACAAAATCCATCGTGGTTCTTTCCCATTTCCACTGCGGAATCTTTACCGGCTGCAACAACCCCGAAGGCAACTGGTGTTCCGCCTTCACCTGCTGACATGTCAAACATCTACCTACGAATTCTGTTACCTCTTGCTTCAAACCTCGCCACCAGAATTACTCTCGCAAATCCCGATACATCTTAACCCCTCCAGGATGCATAGCGTATGGGCTACTATGCGCCTCCCGCAGAATCATCTGCCTTAACTCCACATCTTTTGGCATACATATTCTCTTACGGAAACACAGAACCCCATTACCATCCAAACTATAGTCCTCTCCTTCACCACTTTGCACTTGCCAGAGTCGAGCACTCAAGACATTGTCTAGAAGCTGCTTCTCTTTTATCTGCCTTGTCCACATTGGTCTCACTTGGAGTTCAGCCACCAAACTGCCATCCTCATATAAACTGAGATGAGCGAACATCGCCCTCAAATCGGCTATCGCCTTCCTACTCAGCGCATCTGCCACCACGTTAGCCTTACTCGGATGATATTCGATCGAACAGTCATAGTCCTTCAAGAGTTCAATCCACCTACGTTGCCTTAGGTTCAACTCCTTCTGGGTAAGGAGATACTTCAGGCTCTTATGGTCAGTGTAAATAACAGACTTCTCCCCATATAGGTAGTGTCTCCAGATCTTCAGAGCGAACACTACTGCCGCTAATTCTAGATCATACGTAGGGTAGTTCAACTCATGCGATCTTAACTGTCGGGACGCATACGCAACCACTTTTCCATCTTGCATCAACACACACCCTAAACCTGTGTGTGACGCATCACAGTAGACGGTAAATTCTTTTCCTGCCTCTGGCTGAATTAACACCGGTGCTTCTGTCAAAATTTTCTTTAGCTTTTCAAAGCTCTCCTATTGTTTGTCATCCAAACAAACGGTACTCCCTTCCTCAACAACTTAGTTAGAGGTGCCGCAACTAATGAGAACCCCTCAACAAACCTTTTGTAGTACCCTGCCAATCCCAAGAAACTTCGAACCTCTGCCACCGACTTCGGCGGTTTCCAATCCAATACAGCTTCTATCTTCCGAGGGTCAACCCTAATTCCCTCTGCAAAAAGCACATGCGCTAAGAAAGTTACTTCCCTTAGCTAGAACTCGCCCTTACTGAACTTTGCGTACAACTGCTTCTCCCTCAGAATTTGCAACACCACACGGAGATGTGCATCATGCTCCTCCTCAGACTTGGAATAAACCAGAATGTCGTCAATAAACACTACTACAAACTGATCAAGATATGGTTGGAACACTCGATTCATCATATCCATGAATGCCGCTGGCGCATTCGTTAACCCGAATGGCATCACCAAAAACTCATAATGACCATAGCGAGTTCGAAACGCCGTCTTATGGATGTCTCCTTCCTTTACCCTTAGCTGATGATATCCCGACCTTAAATCTATCTTAGAAAAGACTGAAGCTCCTTTGAGCTGATCGAACAGGTCATCGATTCTTGGCAGTGGGTACTTGTTCTTAATCGTTAACTTATTCAGTTGACGATAGTCCACACACATACGCATGGATCCGTCCTTCTTCTTCACAAATAGGACCGGCGCTCCCCACGGAGACACACTCGGTCGGACAAAACCTCGATCCAACAGTTCTTGGATCTGAGCTTTGAGTTCCACCAACTCCTTCGGTGCCATTCTGTAAGGAGCAATGGACACTGGAGTTGTACCCGGAAGTAGCTCTATTCCAAACTCTACTTCGCGATCTGAGGTAATCCTGGCAGCTCCTTAGGGAAAACATCCGCAAAATTCTTTACTATTCTTACCCCATCGACAGTCACCTCCTTAGCGTCCAAATCACTGATAAAAGCTAGAAATGCATTGCATCCTTTCTGAATCATCTTAACAGCCTTCAATGCCGATACTACGTTGGACAACTAATCCCTTCTTTCCCCTAGCACAACCACCTCCCCGCCTTCCAGGGTACTCAACACCATGCGCTTAGTCTCACAATCCAGCTTAGCACGATGTTTAGCCAACCAATCCATTCCCAAGATAAGGTCAAACTCCCCAAACGATAATTCCATTAGGTCTGCTGGAAACACCACTCCTTGAGTCTCTAAAGGTACGTTCCTAAACAGTTTGTCCACTACCCTAGATTTTCCTAAAGGACTAACCACAGTCATCTTCCTAGTAGTTGTTTCAGAGTCTATACTTAGGGTCTCAGATACCGAACATGCAACATAGGAGTGGGTTGACCCAATATCAATCAAGGCAAGAAAAGGGTTATCAGCAATAAGAAACGTACCGGTTATGACGTCCGGTGCGTCACCATCTTCCCGTCGATGAGCTGCATAAACTAGACCCAGCTGCCTCGCGTCTACATTACCTGTACCCCTACCAGGTGCTCCACGACCCCGACCGAATCCATTTCCTTCTCTGGCTGCGCGACGACCCCTCGGTACTGGCTGACCACCTCTCCTAACCTGATCAGAACCTCGTCCCGTGGGCTGTGCCTGATTCACCTGTGGACAGTTCTTAATCATATGCTCCATGGATCCACACCTGAAACATCCACCGGTTCTCCTTCTGCACTCCCCATAACGTACCTTCCCACACGAAGGACATGATCGATTCTGACCCGTCGGAACACGAGCTGGCCCACCAAATGATCCTGACGGCCCAAAATTCCTCTTATTCCTATTCCTATCATCATCCTTATTCTGTTTCATAGTCTGCTTAACCTCCTCAGATATCTTAGCTTTCTCAACCAAAACTGCAAAGTCCCTTTCCCGCTACGGTGCTACTAATACCCTCAGCTCATCCCTTAGTCCATCCTCGAACCGTGCGCAATGCTCATAGTCAGTCACCATAATCCCTCGAGCGTAACGGCTCAACCGCAGAAACTCCGCCTCGTATTCAGATACAGACTTACTTCCCTGTACCAAGTTCAAGAATGCCTTCCTCTGTGCATCCACATAGCTGGTCCCAACGTACTTTCCCTAAAATGACTCCTTAAAGAAATCCCAGTCAATCTTGTCTGTGGCAGTACCCTCCTTTATCGTGAGCCACCACTAATAAGCCTCGTCTCGAAGAAGAGACACGAGCCTCATCAACTTCTCCTCTACAGTGAAGTCAAGGTCATCCATTATACGCTCACTTGCCTCTAACCAATACTCAGCTGTATTAGAGGCTACGCCAGAAACTCCCCTAAACATCTCTACTCCGTTGGCTCGGAGTCGTTCAGACACAGATTTCTGAGCTCCTGAACCTGTGCCTGCCCCAGCAACTCTCTCAAAGACCCGCAACATCGCCTGGGATACCGCATCATTCCAGGCGCCTGGTCCCAAAATTCTCCCTCCACAGCTGGCGGATCCGGCATCTCGTTTCCTGACCCATGACCAGACCCTATTGGCTCTGACATGGTCATCCTACCCCTACCACGACCACGCGGCGGACGTCCTCGACCCCTTGTACTCATTCTTCCGATTGGCGTTTATCTGAATAGAAATTTTATGGATTATTAACTCTTCCCACTGATTGTCCACGAACAATCTTATGAAAAGTAGTTTTAAGAGTGATTCTTTCGAATTCGAACCTATCTACAGTTTCAGCCTCAAGTTTACCTCCTAAATCTAGAAACCACATACATTCACACCTCAACATACATATCACATCCATGAAGTCACATCCACCACATAAGGGTATTTTCGTCATTTCACTACCCAGGGGTTTTTTCCGTAATTTCATCCTACAAGGTTTCTTTGTAATCTAGCAAAATAAAGTATCTTGGGGATTTTCGAAAAAGAGGTATATATATATATTTTTAAAACAGGGGTATTCTGGAGAATTCAATTTCAAAAGAATAATAGTAGTGTTCAGGTGTTTGTGGTTTTTGGTTGTTGTTGTGTGTTTTGTGTGTGTGTGTGTGTGTGTTTTTAAATTCCGTTGACTTTGTAAATCGGGGTATTTTCGTAAATCTGGGGGTATATTTGCAAATCATGGGTATCTTGGTAATTTTCCAAAATAAGGGTATTTTGGTAATTTTTCCAAATCAAGGGCGTTTTGGTAATTTTTTCAAAACTAGGGGCATTTTAGCAATTTTGTGAAAAATAAGGTAGCTGGTCCCTTTCGGGTTTTAATTAGAAACTTTTGGCCCGTTAACAAGTCCTTACGGTTAAGGTGAACAGTCACTACGCACCAGGTAGGATTCTAGCGAAGAGGAGGTGAGTCACTAGGACTACTTAAGTACCAGGCTCTTCCGGATCCAATCCTAGACATGCGCATGCCTGTTTCCACACCCCAACCCAGCGACTTGTTCACGGGTTTGTTTAGTTGACTTAAGTCTTATGAGATTTAAGAAGTTGTTTAAGCTAAGCCTAGAGTCCATCAAGTTCTAATTTAAATAGTCTATTTCCCATAAAGCCCATCAAGCCCACATACATATATAACACACAGTGAGTTCAGAATACTTACCTGGCGAACTTGGGCCGGAGACGCAGGTGCCATGCCGAGAAAACCATCCTGTGTTGTTTATAAACATGCATGTTTCCAAAACCCATCTTTAGAAAACATTTTGAGCCCAAAACCCCAAAGTCGAGTTTTGAACCGGGCTCTGATACCAATTTGTAACACCCCAAACCCGGCCCAAACACCACGACCGGATCTGGCATGTCACTAAGAAGATTTAGTAAAACATGTCGCATTTTTGGAAAAACATTTGTCGAGTTTAAACATTTATACCGGAAAACTTAATAATTTGATAATTTATATAAGATATAAATTCTATATGATGCCTTTATGAATTTAAAACCAAAATTTAGTACATGCCTTAGTTCCAATTTTATCAGATAATTCAAGTGTCTGAAAGTAAAGCCCAAAACTGAAAATATAAAACTAATGGCCCATGGCCTTATTACAATGAACTAATAAACCAAGTTAACTAAAAATATTAAGAATAAATGATTTTAGCAAAGCCCTTCTTCTAAATCAAATAAACTCCTGCATGGCCACCTTGCGCTCCCTTCCAGCCCGGTCCAATGCACTAAGTGCTACCTGAAAAATGTTAAACAACGGGGTGAGTCACGAGACTCAGTGTGCAACCCTCGTACACCATCAGATTGGGCCTTAGCCCCACAGATCAGAATAACAGAATACCATATGACAGAAATTTATGCAAAGCCCAACCCAATCCTAGGTTTCCATCCGTTACACACCACCCTTACCTGCCAATCACACCGTTGGGGATTTCTACAATCAACCCACACCGCTACACACCATCGATGGCAGTCATGCTGCAGTTAGCTGCTCATCGTCAGAGTTGTGACATAGTCACCAGAACAGATCGTGGCAGAGCCACTACAACAGAACACTTCCCCTTTCATTAATCACCCAAACCCGTGCATATATAAAATCGGCATACATATAAAACATATCATCTCAACAGAAACATTCACTTATGAATGACAGAAATCACTAACCTGGTGAATCGCCTTTACCCTCCTCTAGTTTTCAACCGTTATGCCGGGATTTCGGCATTTAACAGAATATAAACAGATTTATATACACATACTAACAGACAATCTAAATGGTGTGAGAAGTTACACACCTGATAACGCGTAGTACTACTCTCTATGTCGATACCCTCGCTAATCGGATCTACTGCCCTTTGTCTACAACTTTGCTCAAAAACTGGAAGAACGCGAAGATAAGGTTCCCCCCTACAATCGGTCAAGGGGTTATAACTTGCCTAAATTTACATATTAACTGAATCAATCTCCTTACCTAAATCAATTGAATCTCGGAAGTAGGATGATTCGAGTGCTACCGATTTAGAAACCTATGCGATTAGATCCCTTTCAAATCCCGGAATGCCGCCCATGAAAGAAAACACAAGATCAATCCACCATGTAGCCATTCGGCTATGGTCTCCAAAAACCGGAAAAGATTGAAAGAATAACATAATCGACACTTACCTCTTCAAAAGGTTTCGGCTACCCCGTGTAGGAAGATTTGGCAACCACAAGAGAAGAGATCCAGGAATTTCGTCTTTTAAGAAAATCCCGAAAAAGAATGAATAGGGGAAGGTTGATGCGTTTTCGGCTTTTAGAAGAACTGAGTGAGGAGTTTCGGTTTCTGGCAGAAAAAGAGAAGAAGAAAAGAAAACAAGAAAGAGGCTTGGATATTTCGGCTAGGAAGAAAAAGAATGGAAAAAGATTTCGGCAGCAGAGAAAATTGAGAGAAAGCTTTCAGAAAAACTAGCAGAATTTCGGCATCTACTAACCCTATCTAGCCGTCCCCCCCTTTACACACACAGTCCAAATTTCGGCCACTTCTAGCCTCCTGGATAGCCTCTCATCTTTTCCCTTATCTTTATCAAACTCACATCCAAAAGAGTCCTGTATCACACCACTTCTTCCCCCCTTTATCTGCTTATTATCCTCATAAATGAACCATTAAAAATCCCTAAATTTTAGCCTTGTTGCCGTCCCCCTTGCTCCCTTTTAAGTGCCGAATTTGGCCCACTACTTGGGCCCCATGCGGCCAACTTGGGCCTCCTCCCTTGCCATTGACGGCACTCATAGCTTCCCCCTTGTTGCGCCCCTTGCTTTGGGCCATAAGCCCACCTTGATATTTAAACTACAGAAACTATCTTTAAAGCACTAGAGTGTCTACACAGAAATTTAATCAAAGCCTCGTCCCACTCCTTGAGCTCAATCTGGACCCCTAATCCTCAAATTAACATATTATGCATACATCACACAAATGCACAGGCCCACTAATTCAGGATGTTACACGTCTACCGCGTTCATGTCCTCTAGCGCTCATGTTTGCTAAGTTGATTTAATCTGATTAAGAATACTATGAATCAGTATGTAATTCAATGTTTATTAATCAACGTTTTATGTGGTGCGAGTATCAGAGTTATTTTCGCGAATCGTATTCTTAAAGTGTCAATCTCTATAGTTTTAGCTCTTAAGGCTAAAACTTCCAGTGTACTACTATCTCGCAAAATTTTCTTACTACAGTCATAATATTATCACAACACTAATCATATAATCAGAAGACTTACGGATTTGGTGCCGGATACTCGTGGTGCCATACCTCTACTAAAGATGTGCATTTTAAAAACCAAGTTTCAAACAACTTTGGAAAACATTTTTTTGAACCCACTCCACAGTCGAGTTTTGCAACCGGGCTCTGATACCATAAAATGTAACACCCCAAACCCGGCCTAGACGTTACGACCGGATCTGGCGCGTCACATAGAAAGGTCTTTTAAAAAATAGATTAATCACGTGTTTGGTTGAAAAGTTGGAACCTTCAGTTTAGAAGTTTGTTGGAAAAACTAAGCGATTGTTTAGAAAAGTTGCGCGTTGAAAATGTTGCGTCTCTTTTGAAAACTCTGAGCTTCATTTTTATTTTGAAAAGAACATAACTTGTTTACGGTCTGATTCTTAAATAAATTGTTATCATTTTGAAACTGCCTTAGTTAGGAAATCCGAATTTGAATATTTGTGGAATAGTGATATTTTGAAAAACGGTTTTTTTAACACTTCTAAGAAACTCTCGTATTAAGCATTTTAACGATAGATATTAAAAGTTCAACAGATTTAAGAAGGGAATTTAAGTCTAGAGGCCTTATTACAAAACATTAACCCAAATAGCAAAAATATTCTTAGAAAATAAAGCGAATAGAAAATTTACTAAGGTTTGCAAACGACGTTCCTAAAGCATGGCCTCATCCGAGTCATCCACGGCTCCAAATCCTTACTGCTGAACATTACCTGCGAGGTTAAAGAGAGAGGGGTGAGTTACAAGAACTCAGTATGTAATCCCCTTACCGCCACCCACTGGGCCTGAGTCCATATAACATCAATTTGGGCCTAAGCCCATTAAACCTAATAATAATGCAAATGGATTAATGCAACCCCACCCATCCATTCATCACACCCTCGACCAGCTAATCACACCTGTGGGGATCAAGTCAACCCACCCCGCCGCTCACACCAAAATGCAGTCAAGTTGCTAAACATAAGTTACTGGTGGCTGAGCCACTGGAATCATATTTACGTAGATACATATAAAAAATTGTGGCTATGCTACCAGGCTACACTGCTCTTCATTCATATTCCCGTCCCATGCAATGTGATAAGATGCAACAAACATATCAGAATATACAAGTGTAAAGCAGACATTCAACCCAGCGAGGTGTTTTGGTAAATCGGCCCAATAAGGGCATTTCAGTAAATTGGCCCAATGAGGGTATTTTAGTAAATTGGTCCATCAAGGGCATTTTAGTAAATCGGCCCGTTAAGGGCATTTTGGTAAATCGGCCCGTTAAGGAAATTTTGGTAAATCAACCCGTTAAGGGAATTTTAGTAAATCGGCCCGTTAAGGGCATTTTAGTAAATCGGCCCGTTAAGGGCATTTTGGTAAATCGGCCCGTTAAGGGAATTTTGGTAAATCAACCCGTTAAGGGAATTTTAGTAAATCGGCCCGTTAAGGGCATTTTAGTAAATCGGCCCGTTAAGGGTATTTTAGTAAATCGACCTGTTAAGGGCATTTTGGTAAATCGGCCCGTTAAGGGCATTTTGGCGATTTTTAGAGGTGGCATGGGTTAAGCGTGTTATTCGATTGTATACAACAATCCGGTTCATTAAACTTACGAGTAACGATGGTTCGATTTTACCAGTATGGTAGCGTATACGAAACTAAGCAGTTACGGTGTGAGATTACACACATGATTACGCTGAGAACTATACCCTCCTACTCTTTGTCACCTATACCAATCATATCACACAATCAACTATCAAAAGAAAGATCATTAATCCGAATCTAAGCGAACGATTTACAACACTTACCCTTACTATCGCGCACAACCACGATTTGCTTATTCGCACCTGATGTTGGTTCCCTTCCACAACCCAGTGGAAAATCCCGAACTGTAGACACTGCCCTATGTTTGAACTTGGGAACAGGGGTTACGGGACCACTCTCCTTGGGTTCCCCTAGCGTTACCCCCTTCAACCGATTATCACTTGCATCTATGAGGAAAACCCGATAAGTAAAGTACCACAATGAAATCGGCACACAATGGGTTTCGGCTCTTACCACTGTTTCCAAATGATCACAGAGCGGAACAGAACAAGTTGTTTAATCCCTAAAACAAACGGTTAGACAAAACTGTCGATCCGATTTAGTAGACTAACCGAATAGAGAGAAATAGAAATGAATCATATAAGAACCCCCTACCTTGATCAAAGATGAACCCAACTTCCACAGATTCGGCTTATACCTACGGATGAGTCGACAAGAGAGTGAGATTTGGCCACCCCACTAGAGCACTACAAAAGGAGAACGCAAGATGAGGGAGTGGGAGGAGATGGTGTTTCGGTTAATGTGATATAACCACCCAAAAGAATAAAAGAATGGTACACATTCGACCAAAGGAAGGGGAAAGAAAAAGAAGAAAAGAGAAGAACTCTCACTTACCAGATTTGGTCAAGGAAATAGGTGCTAAAACACGCAGAGGAAGAAAAGAAGGAGATGAAGTGTTGAAGAGGTTCGACTACTTGAAGAAAAAGGGATAGAGAGGGATTCGGCCAACAAGTGTTTGTCCACAACTAAGATGAGTTATTGACCAAAGAAAATATGAGAAAAGCAAAAGAAAAAGTCACTCAATGGTCACGGTTTCGGCAAGGAAAGATACACCAAAATGGTAAAAAGAAAAGAAACTCCTAACGCCCCAAATGCTCCACAAAAACTTAAGAAAATTTGGCACATCACTCCCTATCAAAACCGAATGCACTACTAACCCAAAAGACCTTTCTTGACCAAAATTCTCCCCCATGCAATTCCCCAAAATCAGCCACTACTCCCTCTCACCTCAATCCCATAATTTGCTCCTTGATTTTCTCCTCAAACTCCTCTCCATCACTCATTCAAATTCATTTGACTGAGTCTTCAATCCCTCCCTCAGAGTCCAAGCTGAACTCTACTACCCTCACCTGTTCAGCACAAAATAAGTTGAACAGTTTCAGTAGGTGGGATTCGAACTCCTCCCCCTCAGCTCCTACAAGTGACGCCACTCCACCTTGCCACTAGCTCCTCTGTGCTAACAATTTACCAACTTTTTCCCTTATGTCCTGACGCCACCTGCCTTCTCCCCCTTAAGTGCTCAAACACTAAAATTTTTCCTAGTCCCCACTCGACCCCCAGGCCTTCTTAGGCCTCTCAAACATCCTTAAATAACCCGCAGAACTAGCATAACATGAAATTACACAAATTTACCGACCCCTAGATTTTAGGATGTTACAAAAATTATATTTCTTTTGTTGAAATAATGACATTATGGACCTCTCATTGATTTATACATTTCTAGAAGTAAATGTCATAATATTACTTATATGTGGATACTAGATAAAATGAATGATAAAGAAATTATCAATTGTCACAATTTATATTGACATTATAGTTCTACTAGTTGTGAAAAAGTACAAGGCTAAAAAAAAATATAATGCTAATAAATATTATGATAAATATGAATGCACCATGTACATTCCTATAACATGTCTAAAACATTAAATTTTGCAAAGTCTTATATAAGAAAAAAAAAGATACTTCATAATGCATGATAATAAAATTTGAATAGAAATTATGTTTTAAGAGGTGGAGGTTAAAAAAATTTAATTTTAAACATCTATAGTTGTAGATTTAATATCTTATTATGACCTTATAATATTTTATATTCTATTATGTTATAGTATATAAAACAATTTATCTAACTGCATGCTTCTTAAAGTGCTTGATTAGTGGCATGAACTTATTCTTTGCTATGTTTAACATATGATTTATTTATACTTATTCCTTATATAAAAATATATTTTCTTTTATATGAATAAATAATTTTTTTAAGGATATGAAATTTTTATCATCTATGTTGAAAAGAATTGCAAAACTACATATTATTTAAAATAATTTACACATTCACTAATGTTATATGATAAAGTAATATTTTATTACATGCTCTTGAAGAGATAAGTAATATTGCATCAAACTGTAAAAGGATCTTTAAGAGCTAATACTTTAAGAAGATATATGTTGAAGGAAATCTTTATGTGTTATACATTAAAATCATAGATAGAAACAACATGAGATACTCATGTATTTGTATTATATATATTCCTCAAAGCAATACATTACACTTATATGATTGACATATGAGATAGTGAAAAGAAATTCACAGTATTGGTATGACCGGTTAGACCATCTTGAGTCAATGATGATGCAAAATAATTTGATGAAAATTTATACGATTTTATTGAAGAATTAGAAGTTATATTCATTTTAATAATTGTTATCAATACTAGTTCTTTGGACAAAATATTGAACTAACACTAGCTAAAGTTAGAGGTCGGTTGCATTTTTGGATGATATCTAAACAATATATGAGCTCAGTATCACATGTGTGCAACCCAAAGTTTGCAATATTATTTCTTGAAATAATTTGATTGTGCACAATCTCTATAGTATGCAATTTGAGCTAACAATGCTAGTGCATTATATCACAAGCTTGATTTTCGTAGTTTTAGTTGGGATAATATTAAGTTGTCTATGCCTATATATGTTATACTTAATGGTTAGCAAAACTATGTCTCCATTTAATTGCTCAACCATCAATATAAGAATAGCTTTACAATAAGCATATAATTTTATTTGCATCAAGCCAACATGTAAGAAATAATTATCTCATGAGAATTGATTTTCATTTATAAGCCAATAGACTTCATCTAAGAATATTTGAATGTTGCAATATCTATTTTATGTTCCACCACAATGCACTAAGATGAATCATCAAGTATGAAGTTAAGAAAAAATTAGAATTTTCATTAGATGCTAAAAGTTGAAAGAAGATATATTTATAATTTTGAAAAAAGTATTGTCATGTTCCAAATTTCTTAGTATTAAGGGGAGATAAGTTAGTTAAATAATTCTGTCATCACTTTTTGTGATCCTCACTAATATTATATGCACAAAGTTTGAAGGATAAAATTATTTCCCAGACTTGTTTAGTGATAACATTTAGAGATTAAATATACTATTTGATACATATGCCATCTAAAATGCTTCAAATAATTATATGTCCCAAAAAGACAATGTGATAAAAATAAGTCTTAAGTATGCTAGAAGTATGGTATATTATTTGATTTCATAAAACGAAAAATTCTTGAAAGAAAGGAAAAGAAATGAATATAGTCACATGATAAAGAAGACAAGTGCTCATGAAGAGACTCAATGCATAACTTTTGATAAAACCCCAAAAGAGGTTCAGGTACTTGAAATTATGAATATAATGGGATATCTCAATCAATTATGTCATAACTAAATATGATGGAGCTGATAAAAGGAAATTATTGTCGACGGTGATAATATACGTAAAACACATCAATATTATGAAAAAGTGAGGATCTTGAATGAAAATATATTTGAAAGCATTGATATGGGAACAACTCATCACAGTAAAGAGACACTTCTATTATAACTTATTAAATGTATCTCGGACTTGAAGTCCAAACACCTGGAAAGTGTAAAGCCAAGGGGAGTACATGTTAGCATAATAGCGAAAAAAAAATAAAAGTCATAATATATAGAATTGACTTGTAACAAGAACGTTCACAAAACACTTGGTTTTGGTTATGAAAAATGATTAATTTGTGGTGGATGCAACACCAAATAAAGTTATTTATTTACGTCTAGTGAATTTGTATTAAGCTAATATGAATTACTTGATAATATTAATGCCTAAAGCATAAATTCGAGTTTCATGAGAAAATTATTAAATGTGTATATGATTTTGTTCAAGAGTTTTTATTAATTAATGTATTTATACATATAGTTTATTATCATCATTGTTGATATTAATGTATCAAATATCATTAGAGTTCCTGAAGAATTTCCAAAAGATTTAATTATTCGATAGATAAACTTTAAAATGAAAGTACATCTAAAAATAAAAATTTGTCTCGACGTGAAGATCGAGTGTTCAATAAGGACAAATTGTTACACAATGATATTATAAAGAATTGTTATTGAGTATCCAATAGTGTATATAATCAAAATTAATCAGGCTAATTTTTCAAGTAGATTGGAGATATTGAAAAAGAATACAAATAGTCAAATAATAATGTTACAAAACGATGGTCCTAAAGTACCATTTCTTTATGTGTTCAATGAACTCATTGTATTGATAATAGTGAATGATACAATATATCATGCTTTAGAAAGTTGCTGGTGACATCTAACACATGAGAATGCAATTGAATTTTATTGCTATATTGATATGCATCAACAAAATTTGTTGTATATGTTGATAATTTACCATTGGTAAATAATATTGAATGTTTCAATTTTGAGTTATAAAATGATGTTCAAATAAGGTGGATCAAAATATGCATTGTTGTAACACCTCTCACCTGATGCGAATAATAATCGAGAATTCAATTAGGCACTCCCTACTGCTACACTTGAGAAGTTAATTTTCAGTATTGGATTGTGTCGTTTCAAAAATCTTAAGTGAAGCTTACATAAGGGGGAGTAAATTAGCACTACATTTTTCTTTTAGAGTTGTGACATATGTGTATCAAAAGATTATGTACTCTCTTTTCCTTCACTAGGTTTTTGTCTCATAGAGTTTTTCCTAATAAGGTTTTTAATGAGGCATATCCTTTATAGATGAACATTTAAGGGGGAGTGTTATGAATGCTATTAAGTGGATGTTCATTATAATCAACCTTTCACATTTCATCTTTTTGTAAACCCTTTCCTATTTATGTATTAGAAAATGAGGAATCTAGTCTCCCTATATATATATATATATATATATATAAGTATACTACTTGTAATGATGATGAAAAAGAAGAGAAATGCAATAGAAATCCCCCTTATTTTCATCTATTATTCTTGTGCTCTTTGTATTATTATTATATAACAACACTTAATTTTTTAACACTTATTTTTTTCAACATTTAATTTTTAATTTATCAAACATAGCCTAAGTCTCACCTTGCATGAAATATAATCCCTTAATGTAGTCTTTTAAACTCCACCAACGGAAGGTAATGTGTGCTCTATAGGATATAATAAAATAATTAAATTAAAAAAACGAAACACTTATCACATTTTCAACAAGTATAATAAAAATTTAAGTCGTTAAAGTGGTCAACAACCTCTTAACTTATTTATAAAAATATTTTTATTGCGGTATGAGAACTTGGGTTTAATCCGTATCAGCTTCATCCCTACAACTGTAACACCCCAAACCCGGCCTGGACGTTATGGCTGATACGAACCGGCTCGGGATGAGTCGAAACGTATGCGGGTTGCCCAATCGTCTACGAGGAGGACATCAAGCCTTCGGAATATTATCGGAAAATATGGATGAATTTGCGGAAGCTTTAAGTGAATAAAAAGGAGATGGTTCGGTGTAATGGAATGAAATAAAAATAAAATAGATAAAAGATAATTTGATGGAAATGGATAAAAGAACTTAAACAAGAATCGATTCAACACCAAAGAGTGTCACCCCGGGTTCTATAATGTTTAAGGTGGGAAATGGTAATCGATGATGGAAATGAAAATACGAACTTAACTTAAGAAAGATTCAACACTATATAACAGTGTCACCCCGTTTCTTATATCGTTAAGGTGGAAAGATGAAGATAGGTTGATGAACGCCACACCAAAAGGGAATTTGGTGATAAGTTCAAACAAGTCGAAGATGCCACAAGCAAGCTTGATAAGTCTAACGAAACTTGTACGAAAACGAAGAGGAGATGAACTCACTCAAATGAACAAAGTTCATGAAATTTCATTACCAAAATCTGAATTCCCCTTACAAATGAAATAACCAAACTATTTATAGCCGAATGGCTAAAATACCACACTTGAAAAAAATTAAATTCCCATAAAAAAAAATCAAAGCATTGCCGTCCAAAGTGGTTGTCCTTCTAAGCCATACACATGCTAATTATTTATTCCATGCCGTCCACATGTTTCCTTCACTCTTGTTTTTAATTTAAAAATTCCAAGGCCCTCCCATAATATTCCTTCCATAGTTGCCGTCCATCACTTAGCTTGTGTTCACGGTTCTTCAATTATTCGGCCAAGGGAATTGGATGATATCTGGTCACTTTTGGAGGCATAGTGATATGAAATAAAAAAAAAGAAGTAAAACATGGGTACCTTGGTTTTCTCCCCACGCATGCCACAAACATCCATTAACAAAAGAAATGTCTAGCATGGGAACACTTAAGACATGGGAATTTTTAATTCCCTTTGTCGTCCATCATAAGAGAAATGGTGCCATCAATTCATTTGTTTAATCCACCATTATCTTGCCATCCATTACCACTCAACACACATGGATTAATTTATTCACCCATAATTTCCATGTGCCTTCCAAGTCCATAATATTCCTTCACCAAGCCGTCCAAGCTTTTGAGCACCAAAGCTTTATGTTGTCCAACATGTATCCATTATCCCATAAGATAATCATGATTCCATTTCATACCATTTCATGCTCCAATGTGTCCACCGTCCATGCACCTTCAATTTAGCACATGTCTTTTAAAGGATTTTTAAATCTCAGCCCATGCTCCAATTAATTTAGTTATTCAAAAGTGTTGCCATTGTTTAATCATCCATTAATCTCCCACCTTGTGCCGTCCAAGCATATATTCCCTCAAACAAAACATTATTCAATTCCCATACTTCCTCCATGAATTTTGGCCTTCATGCTCATTTGTTTATTCCCATAATGCACATGCTTCCAAATGGCTGCTGCACCTATAAACACACGAACTATCATCAGTAAAATTCATTAATTTCAGTTCCACCTGCACAATTAAATCAACAAATTTATTTCATAAATTTGGCATCAAGTTGCATTCAATTTGGCTAAAACACATTAAAATAATGTAATAACTTCAAAAACACAATAAACACATGCAATAATTAACACACATTAATACTTGAAAGAAAAATATCCAATTTTATTAACACATTTATTTAATTAATTAATTTGGGCAGAATTTAATTAACTAAATAAATAATTTATTCACCCAATTAAAATGCATGAAATAAATTAAACGCAAATCAAACTCAATGAGCTGAAAACACGCTCATTTTGGGATGTGCACCAAAGGCACACTAGCTCTTTGGCTTTGATCCGAGCTGTTAAGTTGAAAAACGTTGATGCCCCGGGCGTGCTCGTATCACCCTCTCCCTCTTCAAGATGATTCGTCCTCGAATTGACCCGTTGGTTGTCTGAACAAAACTCCTTACTCGTCTTTCCTCGATCAAACGGGATGGATAATAAGCACGATACCTGAAAAAGATAACCAAGAATTTGCAAGATCGGTTTCAAACAAACTTGCAATTCGGATATGCGCATCACAAGACAAATAGCTCGCAAGCAAACAAGCATAAATACATTATCATACAAAAGGAACAATGCCTTGTCAAATTTGTGGAACAAAATAGGATAAGCTTCAAAACATACATACGATTTGAATGGGTTCCACAAGTCAAAATCATCATGCGAATAGTGAGTCAAATGATATTCATAAACTTCACAAGCAGGTAGATGATATTCACATGGCTCATAAACCTGTACAGTCATACCTTGCATGGTACGATGTTTGGACTCACCAACACATAAATGATTACAAGTGTCAAACACAAGAATCCTTTTGTCGGCCATTAAAACAAATAGACCATCAATAGGCCAAATAGAACGTTTAAGCATATAATGATCTGAATGATTCACAAAAGTTGATTCATTAATGCTAAGCTTAACATCATTCCAATTATCAAAATCGAGCATCTCTTTGTCAAACATCAAAACAGATAGATCATCACTAAGCAAAACAGGGCATTCAAATAATTCATGATCTAAATGCTTTACAAGATGGCAGTCATCATTACGAGCTCTTTCAACATCCGAAGAAAACAAAATGGGTTCATAAGTTTCAAGTGTCTTACCTTTGGGTGTTGAAAGAAAGAAATCGACTTTACCTTTACGTGCGGTATTACAAAAGTCATTCTTACCTTGCTTGTCTTCACAAGCTGAAATTCGAAGATCGAATTTACCTTGCTCGATCAGGACGATCCTTCTCTCCTCAAGCATGTAATGTAGTCGATGCTTTACTCGCGAATCAACCTTTTGTAAACAAAATGGGGACTCCATGTACACGAATTGCATGTACAAAATTTGCTTAAGGAACGAATAAAAATTGAAAACAAGGTTGACAAAATTCGTTACCTTATTCAGAAACCAAGTATCGAATCGATGGGAATTCCCCACACACGATTGTTGAGACTTGATTTTTCCACAAAATATACCGGATGATACAAAACATATTCCCGGCTTAAAAACATGATTTTGATTATTAAATTCAAGATGTGACAATGGTTTAGAAAAATCAAACATGTTAAACCAATAGGAATTGTGCAAACTCAGAATCGAACGATCAGAATTCTTGACAAGTTTCAAAATTGATTTACAAAAACTCAAAGATTTCGTATTAGACAATGAACAAATCTCGTAATAACCACAATCAAACAAATTGGGATTAAAATCATTATCGTACCTGAACAGATCTTGTATACACAGTACTCCACCTTCATACTTTGCATCACAAGGGATTTTATTAGACAAAATCGACTCACCATCATTGAAAACATCATATTGAATAGAGGGATGGTAAATATCGATATTGTCCACATGTTCACAAACATTAGAAAAATTTGGTGGAGACGAAGTCGTTTTGAAATACTTACCTTCCTTACCTTCTGGCTCGGGAGGTTCAACTTCACTTTCAACTTTACCTTTTTCAATCAAACAAAATCGTCGCTCGTCGGAAAGGTATTGAAGTTGAATGTCATCTTTCGTTTTGTCGGGAACCTGAAAAGAAGAAATAGAAGGAAAACAAACTTCAAATGAGTTAGTTAAATCAACACTCACTTCTACTTGCTCATCTCGTTTTCTCATTTCCTTTTCACACGCTCTTTCATTTTCTTCTCTCTCTTTTTCTTTTCTCTTATTTACATTTTCCTTTTTCTCGAGTTCGTTCCATATTCGCTC
Organism: Gossypium australe; assembly: GCA_005393395.2. NCBI lineage: Eukaryota > Viridiplantae > Streptophyta > Magnoliopsida > Malvales > Malvaceae > Gossypium > Gossypium australe. Next base: position 72,066,974 of record CM016615.1, read on the forward strand.
GTTTTCTCTCATGATCTTCTCTTGCCTTTCCTTCTTTTTTTGTTCTTTTTATCTCGTCTTTACATTACTACATGAAGAGGATACAAAAGAATCAAAATGAGTAAAATTTTGTTCAAGAGAAGGGATAGTGTTCTTATAGGTATCTCGATAAGTTCTTCGAGAACGTTTCTCCAATAGAGACTTCGTTGAAGCAAAAGAAGGATAACTTGTTCCTTCTCGTTCGTCGCCTCGAAAGGATTTGAACTCATATCTTTCTTCTCTCCGTCTCGAAGATCGCGTTGAGTAAGAGTCCTGGTAATAATCTCTTCTAGAATAGTCCTTGGTCGGGTATTGCCGTGCTGTTCTTAACTCCGTCCTTTGTGTTGAAGAAGTTCGCCCTCGATGATAGGAAGATGGGAGGTACTGCTTGCGCATCACTTCTTTTATTTCGGACCACGTTAATATTGGGTATTCTCCATTTCGTTCTCGACTCTTGGTGAATTCATCCCACCAAGTCATGGCATAATCAGTGAAACTATTTTCCGTCAGCCTTACTTTCTTGCTTTCCAAATAATCGTGGTACCCAAAAACCATTTCTACTCGCATTTCCCATTCCAGGTATGCATCCGGATTGGCTCTACCTTGAAACGGTGGAATGTTTGACTTGTTATTCTTTTTGACGTCATTAAAACATCCTTGATCTCTAAAGTTTTGATTTCTTTGATTGCATCGCCTTTCGCTTTGGTTGTATGATGGATCGAACCAATCTCCATCTATAGTACTTCTTCTTTCAAAATATAAAGACATGTTATTGTTGCTGAAAGAAATATGTTATCAAGAAATAAAATAAAATAAAATAAACATAAAAGGTTAAAAATACCTTACCACAAAAACTCACAAGTCACTCACAAAAAAAATAATCGCTCACACTCGTATTTTCACTCGTATAAGGTTTTTTTTAAATGAATCACTCGTGCCTTTTACCACTTAAACTCGTCTCACAAATTCGTACTTTGTTTTGAAAGACTTATTTGCGGCTTGAGGGTCGGCTTCAAAATTGGTACAAGGGAAAATGATGTTATGGGGTGGAGGTCGGCTGAAGAAAATTTTCGGTATAGTGGCGTTGGGGTGAAGAAGGGTGGCTTGAAGATCGGGAAAGAAGTAATGAAACAAAACTTGCAAACTTTCAAAAAAATTTCCACACACTTTTTTTTAAACTCTTTTTTTTTACTTCTCTTTTTTTTTTGTGTTCGTATATTTTTTTATACGAATTTTTTTTTATTTGAACCTTTTTTTTGTATCTTTTTTTTTTTTGAACTTCAAATATACTATAATATTCCTTCACCAAGCCGTCCAAGCTTTTGAGCACCAAAGCTTTATGTTGTCCAACATGTATCCATTATCCCATAAAATAATCATGATTCCATTTCATACCATTTCATGCTCCAATGTGTCCACCGTCCATGCACCTTCAATTTAGCACATGTCTTTTAAAGGATTTTTAAATCTCAGCCCATGCTCCAATTAATTTAGTTATTCAAAAGTGTTGCCATTGTTTAATCATCCATTAATCTCCCACCTTGTGCCGTCCAAGCATATATTCCCTCAAACAAAACATTATTCAATTCCCATACTTCCTCCATGAATTTTGGCCTTCATGCTCATTTGTTTATTCCCATAATGCACATGCTTCCAAATGGCTGCTGCACTTATAAACACACGAACTATCATCAGTAAAATTCATTAATTTCAGTTCCACCTGCACAATTAAATCAACAAATTTATTTCATAAATTTGGCATCAAGTTGCATTCAATTTGGCTAAAACACATTAAAATAATGTAATATCTTCAAAAACACAATAAACACATGCAATAATTAACACACATTAATACTTGAAAGAAAAATATCCAATTTTATTAACACATTTATTTAATTAATTAATTTGGGCAGAATTTAATTAACTAAATAAATAATTTATTCACCCAATTAAAATGCATGAAATAAATTAAACGCAAATCAAACTCAATGAGCTGAAAACACGCTCATTTTGGGATGTGCACCAAAGGCACACTAGCTCTTTGGCTTTGATCCGAGCTGTTAAGTTGAAAAACGTTGATGCCCCAGGCGTGCTCGTATCAATGGTCGAATCTAGCGACGTCACATGGTAGTGTTTTTAGAAAACTTAACTACATTAAATCCATTTGTAAATATCCTAGGTTTACGTCAAAACGTGTTGTTTAATCATTTAGTGACCATTTTCAAAACATTATACGTTGCGGATGCTTTTTAAAAGTAATTTGCGAATTCCTGTGTTTTTAATAAAACATTTGTTTACTTTGAAAACTCGAGTCTTGCCCTACTACTAGCAGTTCATAAAACAATAATACCAAATTTAAGTGAAAATACGTAAAGGCCTTATTACAAGAAATATACCCAAAAATAACCAAATCGTAAATTAAAAATTACACCGTAAATAAGTGTCCAAAGCTGTGGTCACCGCCGAGTCCTCCGTTGCACCAATCCGTCTACTCTGGGGATTACTTGAATAGATTAAACAGAAATGGGTGAGTTTTCGCAAACTCAATGTGTAATCCCCACAGAAAACATACACACAGAATATCAGATAACAGTCATATATTCACAGTTCGGGTTTGAGCCCATTACAGAAACGGTGTGGACCTTAGCCTACTCAGATACAGATTCAGACATATTCCTGAGCCTTGGCCCATTTCAGACAGAATATGCAGATAACAGAGTCCTATCCACCAGCCTCTACACCCCAACTCCGTCCAACCCTACACACCATGTGGGGATAAAATCAACCCACCCAGACCTACACACCATGTTGTACCGAATGCGGCACAAAATTAGAAATTTGCAGTTGAGCTGCCAGATAACAGGCTTAAAAGCCTTTTAGATACTTCCTCCAAATATCATCAATCCCACCTCGATGCAATGTAACATACATAAGATGTCATACTATTATGCAAACATAGTTCATACTTTCAGATATTAGAATTCATGCTCGGTACAGAAATCGAAAAGTCAAGTCACATAATTAGGGGTTTAGGTAAAGCTTACCGACCTTACATTAGGCCCACAGTCGACTAGGGCGACCTGTGCAACCTTACAGAACATTAAAGAAAAATGGGCTCACACGCCCATGTAGCCTGCCCGTCTGGGCCCACATAGCCCGTATTGGCCTTGGCCGTGTGGATTACACGACCTCTCTCGGCCCTCACTCACGCACGGCTGGGCTCGTCGATCACACGGCCTAGCCCAAAATCCCACACACCAGTGTGGTTCACCCTTGTGGGCCCACATGGCCCAATTGGTCGAGCTCGTGTGTCATACACGGCCTCGCCCAGCCGTCACACGGCCGTGTCACTAGCGTACGGCCTGGCTCGTCGATCACAAGGCCGTGTGGTGACTAACAGTCTTGCACACGGCCTACCACACGAGCGACCACACACCCGTGTGGCGTAGATAGAAATGTTTTCAGCTTTCGCCGAAACCTCGTTTTCTGCATTTTCAGGTACACACCTGTATCATTTTTGATGCGTTAGCACTCCTAAGCCCTCCAAAGCCTACAAATCAGCATACACAACCTCGATTTAGCAATTTAGAGACTAAAACTAACGAATTCGGCATTAAGGAATTTTCCCCAAACTCGACTTACCGCTAATAGATTGATCACTACTTCGAGCCAAATCGACGCAACGCTGATTCCAGCCTTTCAAATATCTCCTTCACGCAGCAAAAAACCTTTAAAAAAACATAACCATTCAAAGAAGCGACTAAGGTTAATTCAACCCACAAGTTACCGAATGCGCGTCTCAAATCTGAATAACAGAAACGATTGGATAAAAAGAACCAGAATACGAGGGAAAAGTAGCAGAATTTTGACAGCAAAATGGGAGATGGAAAGGGAATTCGGCAGCAACTGGAGAGGAAGAAAAAAAGAGATTCGAACTCCAGACCTCCACCAACCTCAACACTCCACTTAGCCACTAGACTAGCAGGCTCATTCTATTAATTACTTACACACTTTAACTTATAAGCCTACCAACCAGGGTTTGGGCTTTATTCATAAAAATACCAAAATTCACCAAAGTTGAGACTTGAACTTGAGACCTTCCACACACACTCAGAACACATATCCACTGAACTAAACACTCATTCATGCTAAAATTACCAAAAGCCAAATTTAAAAAAAAGGGGTGTTACAACAACCCTATCACAATTATCAAGAAAAAAAAAACTCTTCAAAGCGTAAATCAAATAATTATTATGTTTAGTACTTTAATTAATGCGAATAGACTAAGGGTTCGTTTCTTTACATGTAAAATTTTTTAGTAAAAATATTTTTTGTATTTTTCTATGTTTATTTCACAGAAAACAGCTTGGTCAATGGAAAATGACTTGCAGGTCAATGGAAAAATAAGCCCTTTTTCCTACAAAATTACTTACTCTTTTGAAAAGTGTAAGTTATTTTCCGGCTTCTCTATACATAATTTTATTTTTATATAAAATTAACTTAAATAAAGCTTAATATTATTATATTGATAATACATTTTATTTTTATTTTTAAAATATTTAAAATTATTAAAATATTATATTTTTTAATATTATTAAACATACATATTTAATTATTTATATTTAATCATATAATAAATTATTAATATAATAAATATAGTTTATTATTTTAATAAATTATTTAATATTTCAATTTTATTTTAATAAAAAAATTAAAAATAATAACTTTAAATAATATTATTCACATATTATTGAAAATATTCAATATTAATATTTTAATAATAAATATTTATTACAATTATAAATATATTAATAATAAATATTTTGTAATATAAAGGTTAAATATGTCATAAGTCTTATGTGCACTTCACAAATTTATAATTTAGTTTTTGTACTTTTATGTTTAAGAATTTAGTCCTTTTACTTTTCAAATTTAAAAATCAAGTCCAATTGTTGACATCGTTAAATTTTTTTTGTCAATTTTGTTGATATCTTATTTTTAAATAAAAATACTCACTTGGCAGTCATGTAATTAAAAAATGACATTATAATGAACCTGAATTTAACATAATATTTTTAATATATGCAAAAATAATGTAAAATATAAAATTATAGATAAAAATAAATTCAATTAAACAATAAGAAAATAAAAAAAATCTCAAATGTGTTTTTGTTTCATTAAAAATAATTTTTATGAAATATTTTTTAAAAAATCTACTAAATAACAAAAAATATTTTATATAAATTCATCTAAATATAATAAAATATTAATTTTTTTAGAAAAATAAATTATTTTCCAAAAATAGTAAGAGCCTAATATTTATTTCCCCGAATGTTTGAACCCGAATGCATTCTATAAATACGTTCAATTGGTGAAAAACCCTTCAGCACTATGTTCCACCGTAAAAGAGTTTTAAGTATATTATATTATATTATAATCAAGATTCATGAAACACGAGTTGGTGTTGACAGGTCAATGTCAATCTTGAATTTGACACGGAAGTTTTCTTTTGTCCTCTTTTTTATTTTTTATTTTTTGGGTTACCAAGTTTTCTTCTTTGTTCTAATTTCGTGCACTTGACGCCTTGACCCAAGTCATTGTTCCAGAATCACACATTTGCCCATAATCCACTACTCCACTCACCAATCATTTATCTCTTCCCTAACCCTCCCCTCATGCTTCTTTTACCTATATAAACTCACCCCCTGCATTTCATTGCTCTTGCACCAGCAATCACCGCTGTCACTACAAAATCACTGAATAAAAAAGAAAACCCATCCTTTTTTCTCCCCCAGAAACACAAAAATGCTTACCTTTGTTGCTTCTTTTATCCACTGGGTTTTTTCTGATGAAATCGCTTTAGGTTCCAACACTACTGCATCCAAGTTCATAAACATGAATAGGTTGAATAAGAATCCATATTCGCCCATCAAGAAACACTTCGATGATTCCTTTCCAAGTACAAAGCCATTGCTGGAAGTTAAAGATCACAAGGATATCAAGAGAAGTAGCCCCGGTTTTGATTCAAAAGCAAGTAATATAAGAGTAAAGGTGAAGATGACAAGGGAAGAAGCTGTTCGATTGCTTTCGAAATGCAAAGATGGAGGGGTTCTGGAATTCAAAGATGTAGCTCGTGAACTTGTGGACCTCCCAGAGAACCGAGTTAATATCGTGTCTCCTTGCCCTGATCACAATATTCCAGTGCTTTATCGTATCCCTGAAGAGTATTAGATAGCATGGCAATCTTTAAAGAAAATGTTTCAATTTTCTGGGTTTTTTTTTCTTGTTGGGGGGGGGGGTTTCAAAATTTTCACAAAGAGAAATTGGTTTAGGAAAATTTTATATCAACTAGGCTAATACAGTTTCTTAGTTATCGTTGTTTGATTGCATATGTAATTTTAGGTTGAAGAAGAGATACCATTTTCATGTACAAATTACTAGTACAATTTATTCAATGAAAAGTTTGGGTCTCAGATTCTTTTATAATATGGTGACACTCATATCTAAATTGAATAGATTCATCTATGTAATTCTTTATATGAGTTCATGTATAAATTAGTTACTAATGCTAAAATTGGAATTTATAAACTATAGTTTCAAGTGTCTAAAATGTCTCGAAATCATTTTATGTGACCTTATTCTTTTATATATATTTTTTATAAATATATTTGTTTCATCGCACACATTTCGTTACCCATTTTAATTTTCGATTGCTATATTGAATCTGTGTGTATTTATAGGCTAAATGGATTTTAAATATCATAAAATTGTAAGATTAAAAGTCAAGTTTAAATAAATACATATAGAATATTAGAAATATAATAAATTAATTTAATAATTAAATTTAATAATTTTTTTATTCCATTGCTAGACCAAAGAAAGTGGACAGTTTGTCTAATTTGTTATGGAAGATTCAAGGTTTTTTTATATAAATAATTTTAAAATATTAATTAATTATCAAAATAATTTGGAGAAATTTATATACAAAAATGTCCCATTTGTTATTGTGAAAATTGGTATTGTTTAAAGAACTAGTGGCACCACTCTTTTTCCTCCAATCATTATCCAATATCAGTGTTTTTTTTTTTTTAAGAATTTTTTCTTGTGCAGCTACTATGCCAGTCAACACTCATATGCATTTTTTTGAAATATTTGTGAAAAATGCGGATATTCATTGTGGAGAAAAAAAGAACAAAATTATTTTTTAATAGGTGTCGCTAGTCTGTCAGGCGGCACCACCCAAAAGATATAACCCCACCCAAGGCAAAAGAAACTGTACTTGTTGAAGGTTTTGGTTTTTGTTGAAGTTTTTGGTGTCTGTTTAAGAGAGAGAAAAAAAGGGAAGATTTATGTTTAGCGGGAGGAGAGAAAACAGAGAAAAAGAATAAGAAAGATTTGTGCAGGTTTTTTAAAAATCAAGTTAGAGTTTATAAGGTTAGTTTGTAATTATTTGTATGTAATTATATGTTTTTTTTAGTTTGAGCTACTATTTTTTTTAAATAAAAGCTTTTTTATTTTTTTATTTTCCAGATATTGTATTGATGATGAATAACTAATTATTTGTATACGTTCATCTCGAGGGGGTAATTTTACAAAGAGCAGTTAGTTGTATATTTGAATCTTGCCAGCAAATAGGAATAGGGTTTAATAAGAATGTAAAACTTGAAGATATGAAGCAAAATATTAGTGTAAAAATAGCTCGATATTGTGGGAGGAGGATGTCTAGACTATTCTACAAATTTCCAGTTTCATCAAATATTATTAAATTAGATGATGAAGACATAGAGACAATGATTGCTGTAACAGCCCGATTTTGGCCCTAATCGGAACGGTGGTTTTGGGACCACGAATCCGAGTTAAAAAAATATTTTAACATTATATCTGATACCTATGTTATATGTTTGAGCATGTGTCAAAATATCATGGGATAATTTGTCTGTTTGGGGTGTTTAATTTTGGAGAAAAAAAAAGAGGTTAAATCGCATAAGTGGTAAAAGTAGCCAATTATTAAATTTAGTGGCTAAATTGATTTGTCTTCTTATTGATGAGGATTTAAGTGGTAAATTGACCCTTTTTGGCAATATATTGGACGGCAATATGCTTTTATAAAGCATTTGCATGCTTATTTTATTTTAATGATATAATATTGCATGCTTATTTTATGATATAATATTGCATGCTTATTTTAATGATATAATATTAGATGCTTATTTTATGATATAATATTGCATGCTTATTTTATTTTAATGATATAATATATTAACTATTATATTATAAACTTATAAATAAAAAAGAAACATAAAATTTGCTTGCATGCTCATCTTCTTCAACCTCTCTTGACCGAAACTAAAAGAGAGAAAACATTTCAAGGGTTTGGCACCTTTCAAACTTGATTAAGGTATGAGTTTAGCTCGGTTTTTGATAATTTTTACGTTTTTGAGTTCGTTGCCTCAAATGCTATCTAACCCATGTTGAAATTTTTGAATTTGATGCATATTCAACATTCGGCCATTGATGAATGTTTATGTTTTATGGTGGTTGATGGTTTTAAATAAAATATATGTGTTAGATTATTAAATTTTGTGTTGGAAATTTTGATTAAATTGAGTATCTAGGACTAAATGTCAAAAATAAATTCTTGAGGGACTAAAATGTGAAAGAAATGTCATGCATGGACTTGTATGAAGCCTAGGAACATTCTGCCCTTAAGGTATTTATTCAAATTATGTGTATTTTGTGTTTTATGCAAAAAGGACTAAATTGTAAAAAGTGGGAAATATTAAGGGCAAAATGGTAATTTGCCCATTTATTTGTTTTTGCGCTAAATTGAATAAAAATATATTTGAATGAGTTTAATTTAAACATGTTTAGATCAAGAACATGTTTAGATCAAGAACAAAAGAAAACGGACTTGGATCGGGGAAAAGCGAAAATTATCGAATAGCCGGTTTTCTTCGTCCGTCAATATCCGAGGTAAGTCTTTAAGCAAATATATGTCGTAAATTATTTACGTAACTTGTATATGCTGAAATTTGGAACCATTATAACTATATACGAATTAGCCTAATTTGGTTAAGTAGAATATAAGTTTTAGTTAAATTATTTGAATGATAGAAGTTATTTGAATGTTCGTACGATGAGATTGCGATGAGTAAAAGGTTCGATATATGAGATGATTCGTGTGAGGAATCTTAAAATGTTTCTATTCAGGCTTTGAGCCTAGCAAGCCTTGGGCTGGTGAACTTGTCGGGCTTTATGCCCAGCAGGCTTATTGCCGGTGAATGATTATCAGACCTTGGGTCTAGCAGGCTTAGTGCCAGTGCGTGATTCAGGCTTATGCCTAGCAGGTTTTATACCAGTGATTTATAATACGAACTTACGCTTACGAAATGATTGAGTCATGATGGCAATTGAACAAGCTAAGGCTTATTTATATGAATTAGATTATTCGGCCGTGAGGTATGTATTTGATATAAGTATATGTTATATGTGATGCTTATTGGATAAGTAAGTTGTTACAAATGAGTTATATATATTCGGCAATTTGGATATGTGAACAAAATGATAATGAGTTGATATTGTTTACTTGCAAACATGAGAGTATGTGAATTCGGCTATGTGGTAATTTATATATATATATTTGTTAATTGAGGAGCAATTGATAAGTTTTATAATTAAAGAAAATAATGATAAATATTTTGTAATGTAAGGACATAGTCATTCGGCTATGATAATCTATATGGGTTATGTAATTAAATTAATATTATAAATTATTTGGTTTAATTTGATTGAATATCCAATTGATTTGTTAAGTTTGCTTAAGACTTACTAAGCTAAGTTAGCTTACTCTGTGTGATTTTTACTCTGTTTTATAGATTTTGGTCAAGCTACGAGCTCGGGGGATCGTCAACGAAGTCATCCACACTATCGACTTAATTTGGTACTTTAAAAGTTGGGATTTTGAATTTAAGGCATGTATAGGCTAGCCTAATACTTGGATGATGTTTTGATGTCGTAAACATAAGCCAAGCGAAAATGGCTTGTTCATCTTGTAAATCTTGGAATTTATATTTTGGCTTGATGATTATGTTTGGTTGTGTTTTTGGTTGATTTGGTTTTAGTATATATATATGTATGGTTAATGTATGGTTTTAGTATATATATATGTAAGGAGGTTATAAACTAGTTAATCATATTTTGCAATGAAACAGTTTTTAGTTAGCAACAGTGATGTGATTTTTAAAAATCACCAAAAATAGGATAAATTGAATTAGAAAGTAAATAAGATATAGAATTAAATATTATTGTGTCTATTTTGATATGAAAGAAACAGAGTAGGCAAAGGAATTTTATATAATGAGATATTTAAATTTTAGTGAGACTTGTTCTGAATGACTTCGTGATTCCCTGTTCTGTCTTGAAAAAATTGTTAAAAATTGTACGAAAATAATCATGGAGCATAGTTTATATTCTTAGAATCCTTAATGAGCCTATTTTTGATTAGAATAAACAAGAACATTATTGAAATTTTGTACAATGAGATAACTGAGTTTTTGTAAGATAGGTCAGAACCATCAAACAGTGAAATAGGGGAAGCTTTGATGAATAAACTGTACTAATTGACCATATTAAAAAATTCTAAAAAAATTATGGTAAGAAGATAAATGAGTCTAGTTTCAAGAAAAATTTACGGATCCAGATTTTGAGTTTCGTAGCTCAAGTTATGGTCAATTTAGTCAGCATGATGCAGTTGGACAGTTTTAATTTTTATGCCCCGAATTAGTAGTCAAGTCTAGTAATGCCACATACTCAACTCCGGCAAAGGTCTCGGGTAAGGGGTGTTACAATTGCACTTTATTGCTCGACAAGGAACGTGAACACTAAACCAGTTCGGCTGTTTGTTGAGTTAACGGATGTGGAGTCTGTTCTAAATGTCACTTTATTAAGTCAAAAATATAGAGTTGAAGACCCATGTACAAAGGTTCTGAGAGCGTCTGTTGATAGGCGATCGTCTGCACACGAGTTTGACTTTGATTTGAATGTTGGATGGGTAAAACGATGCGGTTATGGAGAGACATCGACATGGGTCGAAAATCCACACCATGATCCGACTACTTATAAAAACCCTAATCCTGGCTATCATGCGACACCAGGCTGGCACCCTGCCACCGACGTGATCAGATGGTTATGGGCTCACCCCACACATTTTTTTTAAATTTTTTTGGTTCCTTTTTTTTTCCACTCTTAGCTTTTTGATTAAACTAGTTTTTTCCCATTGTGAATACCCGCTAAAATATTTTTCACCTATTAATTTTTTTTTAACTTGATAGTAGTGATAGTGATAATGATAGTTGTAACAGCCCGATTTTGAGGCTAGTCGGAACGGTGGTTTCGAGACCACTGAACTGAGGTTAGTGAAAATTATTTTGATGTTAATTTATGTGTTATGGTATTAAAATATGGCCATGTGGAAATTTTGGTGCTTTAATTTTAGCAACATCATGCTTAATTGTGAAAAAGGACTAAATTGCACAAGGTGTAAAAGTTCTATCTTATAAGGTAGGGGTACCTAATAGCTATAGAATGTTAAATTAGAGGTCCTTAAAGTGTAATTAGGCCATTAGGAGGGTATGTCCGGCCATAGTAATGAAGGGAGACAATAGCATTAAATGTTGGTCAAATTTTGTGGAAATTAGGTGATAAAAAATGAATAAAATAAAATAAAAAGATGAGATATCTTCTTTTACTATTCATGCATCATCTCCACCGAAATTTGAAGAGAGAATAGGGGCTTTTGAAGTTCAAAATTTTAGCTACATTTCATCCTTGCTAGTAAGTCAATTTGATGATTATTTTTTTATGATTTTTGTACTTTTGGAGTCCCCAAAGCTTAAGCTAGCTAATGAGGGGACTAATTTGTGTTATGGTTGAAAGTCTAGGGACTTGCTATGAGAATGGTTATGTTATTAGCTGGGTTTTTATGGAAGAAAATGAATGTTAGGGAGATGAGAAACAACTTTGGTGAGAGGTGTAGTCATGAAAACACCTAAATGAGACCAAGTTGTAAAAGTTGTGATTTTGTAATAAATGCATGAAATAGATGAAATTGTGAGTAGTTGTAGAAGAAATAAATGTTCAGCTAGGGTTGTTTAATGAGAAAATTTGTTGAAAAATGATTTACGAGCCTAGGGGCAAAATCATAATTTTGCCCTAGTACCAGGGCAAAATGGTCATTTTTGCCTAAGTGTAGATTTTGGTGCATTATGATCATAGAATGATCTAAATGAATGAATTTTATTGTTATAGATAAAGAAGAGCGCAGAATTAACCTTAACTGGGGAAAAGGCAAGGTTACGGATTAAACCGTTAGTTGACGCATTTTGCACCGAGGTAAGTTTATGTGTAAACGATGCATTTTATATATACATTGTTGCTGCTAATTAGTGCATGGCACAATTGAGAACATGTATGATTCAAGTGGATAGAATGTGGTAGTTATTGAATAACTCTAGTATGAATGATGGAATGGATATGTAAGTGTGTTATATCAATACTTTACGGTGGGTTAAGTGCGATACCACCTTAATACTTAATTACGATGGGCTATGTGCGATACCGTCGTCTATTTATCATTTGGTGGGCTATGTGCGATACCACCGTAACTAACCTCTTTGGTGGGCTATGTGCGATACCACCCTAATAAAGACTGATGGTGGGCTAAGTGCAAAACCACTGAGTAATTTGATTATGAGTAGTTGATTAAGAGATTGTGATGTGTTGTATTATGTGACATTGTGGTGCTAAGTGCAGGGAGTCATGCTAATGAATGTCTACATTAAGCTTATGATATGGTTGGAATGTGGAAAGGGACAAAATGAGTAAGCATGATTATGAATGTGGATCGTTTCTTGTTTAGTATGTAATGCTATATAATTGTTTAGCACATACTATGATGTTATTTATTTACATGTAAACTTACTAAGCTTAAAGCTTACTCCCCCTTTCTTTTCCCTTGTTTTATAGAGTTTAAGAGCTGAGCCGGGATACGTGGATAACCAGAAGATCGCGCACACCATCAGCTCACCTCGGTATATCTAGACTTAGTGATTTTGTGTATGGCATGTATAGGGGCTAGACTAGTTAGATTATTTTGTTATTTTGGCCAAAAGTGTGTTGGCCCCTTTTTAAAACAAACTATTTTGTATATTGCCATGGTTGATGGCTCACCTTGTCATTTATGAAAAGATATAGTTATTTATGGAAGTTTAGATTGCAAAATATGAGTTGTTTGATGATATGTTGAATGGATCCATGTTGTGTGAGCTAGAGGGGTGAAAGGAGCTTGGCAAATAGCCTTGTTCTTGTCCACACGGGTAGGCACACGGGCGTGTGTCTAGGCCGTGTTTGACACACGGTCAGCCCACGGGCATGTGACTTGGTCGTGTGTCCCCTGCATGTTGGTGTTGTAAGTCAGTGTTGACAATGGGCTAGCCATACGGGCGTGTGCCTAGGTCGTGTGACCCTTATAAGGTTGCTGGCGTCACAAACAGAATACCCAGGTTTTTACACACGGGGCGAGGACACGGGCGTGTCTAGGCCGTGTGAAAACCCCTGTAGGTTCGTAATGAAAATAAATCCCACACGAGGTAGGGACATGGGCGTGTGTGACCACACGGCCTGCCCACACGGGCGTGTGGCCCCTGTTTAGGTGAAAAATTATTGAGATCACAAAAGTTTCCGGTTGGGTTTCGAAACCTCTCGTAGGTTCGTTTAAGGCCTTGTAGGTCCTAATGAGATGTGTTGTGATGATGAAAGAGAAATATCAAGTTGGGACTGAAGTTGTATGATGAAGTAGATTAAGTCTGGTAATGCCTCGTGCCTGGTTTCAGCGTAGAATACGAGTAAGAGGTGTTACAATAGTGATAGTGGTAGTGGAAAAAACTTCACGAGACGCTAAGGACCGTTATTCCATAAATTTTGATAGTGAAAATATTTTTTTAAGCTTAACAACGTTTATTCTCTTTTGAGTAAACTGAAAATGTATTTTTTTTAGTTATTGTAATTCTAGTTACATGAACAATGGATAGAAATACGATGATCCCCACTATCATTTTAACTTGTATGATAATGATAGTAACTATAGTTGGAATAATCACATGATTCAGTAGCGGTCACGATCACCTCATATTTTCTTCTTCTGTTTTTTCTTAGTGTTCTTTCACTTTTTTTTCTCACTCTAACCTTCCTTTCATGCACCACTTTAATAACAACAACCGCTATTGCCCTGAGTCGCATTCTAGCTTGTTTCCACCATCATTGCCACTTCCTCCGCCACCGGTCTTCTTCCCCTCACCTTTGACACATGTTTTGGACAATGAAGTTAAGGATACTATTTTGATGGAGAAAAAGAATAAGTTGATTAAACTATTTTCCCCTATGATTATGATCTCAAAATTATGTATGAGATTATAAAGCATCCTCTTCTGGTCGCATGAAACTTGATCGCATAACCACCGTCAACTGCTAAGGCTTTTCATGTGTAGGTTGGAACACTATACTTGAATCTGTGACCGCATAACCACTGCCAATTGGGAGCCTGAGTTCAATGCTACATCTTCTAAGGTGATGGTGCACTCCCCTCATAACAAATTAAATGTGTGGATCTCTGAACGCTGCCACATCACCGTGAACTCAAACATATCTTAAAACTATCATAATTTCTCCCTAAAACATCAAAAAAAATAAAATATTTCTCCCCAAATTTCGATCACCCAACACACAAAAAAAAAATTTCTTTCTATTTTCTCCCATTCTATTGAACATTGATATTTTTTTTCCTTTTTTCTCCCTTACTAATAACCACAAATCTTTCTTCCTTCTTTTCTTCTCTTCAACAGAAAAAAGTTTTCAAATAAAAACCAAACACTTCAACATATACAAATTTTGCACCGGAATGAGGGATATATAATGGGTGGTGCCGCCTGACAGCGTGGCTACACCAATTAAAAATATAATTTTTAAAAAAATCACTGATGTCGCTTGACACACCGTCAACACCTATGAAATTTTTTTCCTGACAACCACTATTATTGCCTAATAAAGTAGAGGCACTGATAAAAAAATATTTTTTTCCTTTTTTTTCACTGACATCAATATTTTTAATAATTAGACTGCTACCTCCTGACAGACCGAAGACACCCATTAAAAAAAAATTCTCTTTTTTTCTCCACCGTGAATACTCGTATCTTTCACAGGTATTTCGAAAAATACATATAGTGATGGCACAAAAAAATATTTTAAAAAAAACTGATGATTGGGTAATGATTAGGGGGAAAAGAGGGGTGGTGTCGTTGATTGGTCAGGCGACACCGACATCCACTGTAGTAAACGGGTCATTTTCGTATATAATTTTTCTTCTTGGTCATTTTCGTAATTAATTAATATTTTAGGGTTATTTATATAAAACAGCCAAGATTCTAATATTTAAATACATAAGACTTATGTAAATATTATGTTTTTAAATGATAGATTTGTATAATATTATCTTTGTATTTGAATAATTTTAAAGTTATAATAAGTCCTCAACTATGACGGTGAAAACTGGAAAGGGTCACAATGAAAAATAATGACAGTTAATTGGAAAATAATTTTTTAAAAATAATTAGGAAAATTCTATTTTTATAAAAAATGCCTACTTAAAAGAACAAATGGATAATTCATAAAGTAAATTATACGTAGATTGTAACAGCCCGATTTTGGGGCTAGTCGGAACAGTGGTTTCAAGACCGCTAATCCGGGGTTGAGGAAAATTATTTTGATATTATTTTATGTGTTATGGCATTAATATATGGCTATATGAAAATTTTGGTGTTTTAATTTTAATGATTTCATGCTTAATTGTGAAAAAGGACTAAATCGCATAAAGTGCAAAAATTCCCTTATAAGTGGTAGAGGTGTCTAATAGCCAAAGAATATCAATTGGAGGTCCTTAAAGTGAAATTCAGCCATTGAATTTTTGATGGTCGGCCATATAGAGGCTAGGGAGACAAGACATTAAATTTTGGTCAAATTTGGTGGAAATTAGGTGATAAAAATGAGTAAAATAAGATTAATAAAAGATGTTGTCATCTTTTACTATTCCTTCTTCTCCTACCACCGAAAATTAAGAGGAATAAGGATTCTTGGAGTTCAAAATTTTCAGCAAAACAAATCTCTTGCAAGTAAGTGATTTTGGTGGTTTTATTTGACAATTTTTGTACTTTTGGAGATGCTAGCTAATGGGGGGACTAATTTGTGATATGGTTGAAAGTCTAGGGACTTGCCATGTAACAGTCTAGTTTAGACCCTAGTTGGAACAGTGGTTCCGTAATAAAAAATTCGAGTCTGAAAAATATTTTAATATTATTTTCTGTGCCTACTGTATGTGATTTAGCATGTGTGAAATTTCTGTGAATTAATTTGTCCGTTTGTGTGTTTAATTTGAGAAAATGATTAAATAGCATAAAAGGTAAAATTGACATACTCTATATTAATGTGCTTGAATGAGTTGGCTTTAAAAAGTAGAGGCTTATGAGGCAATTAAGCCATTATTTATTTAGTGGATGGTTAATGGACAATTTTTGTCCTTATTGTATAAAAGTTAATTAAGTTTATTAAAAGGCTAATTTTGTAAAATGGTTAATAAGGTTAATATAATAAAAATAAAGCTTAAAATAAGCCATTATCATCCTTCACCTTGTCGAAGATGTTCTTGTAAAAATTAGCTGATAAAACTATTAGAATTCCTAGGGGTATTATCGAAGATGTTCTTGTAAAAATTGATAAATTCGTTTTCCCAGTAGATTTTGTTGTCTTAGACATGGATGAGGATAATTCAATTCCCTTAATTTTAGGAAGACCCTTCCTAGCAACTACCAAAACTAAAATTAATGTTGCCATAGGAGAACTCATACTTTGTGTAGGTGACAAATCAATCAGTCTTCAAGCTCTTGACTCGGCCAGGACAACAATCGATGAAGGTAAGAAAGACAATTCAGGACAACAATCGATGAAGGTAAGAAAGACAATTCAGTTGATAATCAATTTGTGCAACCTTCATCGCAGGAAACACCACAAGGATACAAACCTGAGCCGAATCATGGACCTAATACCAACAAAGAAGAATCACATAAGGAACAAGGCCCCAGGGTCAACAAACTAAAAGAGCAGGAAACACAAATCAAAGAAGAACATGAACCGCACGAAGTAAAACCTAAGGAGCCCCCAGAAGAGCTCATAGGAAAATCAAACCACTTCAAAATAGGAGACCAGGTATTGTTAGACAAAGCAGATCCTCGCATCACCACATCAAACCTGAAAGCAAATGAAGAAATTCCTCTAAAGGTACACAATATCTTCCCACACGAAACAGTCGAGGTAAGCAATCCAACATTCGGCACTTTTAAGGTAAATGCTTCTCGACTTAAACTTTATCAAGAAAATAGAACTGTAAGCATGAGGGAAGATATTCAAACCTTTAAACCTCCCTAATTTTTTTACAAGGAAAGTCTAGCTTAAGACTATAAACAAGAGCTTCTCGGGAGGCAACCCGAGCACTAACCCTATTTACTTTCGCATTTATTTTTAGTTTCTTTTCTTTTCTTAGTTCTAAAAATTTAGAGCCACACGGCCTTGCACACGGCCGTGGCCGTGGCCGTGTGGACCACCAAAATCTCCGTACTGACATAGCAGAGGCCGTAGGAATCAGTCCCAACTAATTTTTGAAGTCACGGACTCAACCACTCCCCCATGGGCACCGACATAGTGGCACGACCGTGCCCTACGACCGTGTGAAGCTACTGACTTACCAACCACGGGCAGAACACGCTCGTGCCTCCCAACCATGCCAACATACTAACTTGTGACCAACGGGCGCGGCTGGCTGAAAAACGGGTATGGAGAATCAACATGCCTAGACACACGACCGTGTGAAGTGGCTGTGTGCATCGACACGCCCTCGGCCCACGGGCGTGGGCAAGTACCAGAATTGAGCCTCTATTTAAACCCAACCTCTCTTCCCCATTCTTTCCACCCACTGTTCACTTCTTTTCTTCCCCCCTTATTCTCAGATATGCCTCTCCATAACAAAGTCTCCAGACTCTTGAGCCACAAATATCAATGTCGAAGAAGTGGACGAAGGCAAGCGTAGTCTCCTTAGGGAGATCGACATTCATAAGCTCATGCCTGCCGCTTCATCCAAACAACAAGCCAAGGGTCTTTAAGACCATTTAGTTTTTACTTTTCTTTGCTCTTTTGCTTCAATTTCCTTCTCTTTGACAATCTTATGCTTAATTTAGTTTAATATATTTCAATTTCTTAGTGTTAGGTTCTTCAGGCTGCTAGGGAATCACACATTGGGAATCACGACCACCACCACCGCAGCCTGAGGAGTTCTAAAGGCTACTTGGGAATCACACCACTTCCGCCACCGCCAGCACCTCAGCAGCCCTAGAGGTCACACCCACCTCTTGAACCATCCATTAATAAGGACTCTTCCGTCCATCCACCTTTTCTTTTAACTTTATTTTACTTTTTATTTTCATGTTATTTAGTTTTCTTATCTTTAAATATATATTTAGTTTATTTTAAATGTGTCTTAATAACTCCTGGCTAATTCTCTACGAGCTCCCCAATTTCTTCATCTAGCGCAGAGCTCGGTAGCAGCCACCACCCCTATCGACTTCCAACTCCGGGAAACCATCCAAATTCAGGAAGTTTCACCTCTTCCTCTCTATTAAATTTTATATACATCTTTTTACATTGAGGGCAATGTACACCTTAAGTGTGAGGGTGAATATTTATTTGAAGAAAGGGCCTAACTTTTTGCATTATTCTCAAATCCCTGAATTTAGTCTTGTTTTTAAGTAATTTCCTCATATTACTAATTAGGATGAAATTTCTGATGGTTTATGGTTTTTATTGATATGTTTTAGATTAAGTCATAGTTAATTGTGCATTGATGATTAAATTAGAAGAATATTAGAGAATCAATCATGATAAATCTATTTTTCAGAATTAAAATCCTTGCTAGGTTGTCGAGCTGAATCTGAATATTATTTGGAAGTTTGAAATTCACAAGGTTGATGTCAAAACACCCAAAATTTTTGTGAGATTTTGAGCCTATATTCTTGTCCATGCTCACTTTATTGTTTATGAGTGTGTCAACTATGAATTGTTATTCTAGAACTTGCCTCGATTATACATGTTGAGACCACACATATGATTTGAGATACAGAGATGATAAAGGCACCTAGGGTTTAACCTACTGACTCCACTAAAAAGCTTACCTTCATAATTAACTCCTAGTGAACCCAGTTGATCCTAACAACCCTTTTTATTGACTCACCAGCTAATGTACACCATTCCTTTTGACTACCCTTTGATCGAGATATGATTTGATTAAGTTACCTAATTAAATTAGTTCAGTAGTTGAATTCATCTTTTGTTATTGTTTTCTGGAAAAAAAAACAACGAAGTATATTCAGTATTAGTTCTACTAAGTGAGCTTACATGTTGAAATTCCACATCTTGAGGAAAAAGCTCGTATTATTAGTTTTCAATTGATGTAATTATTTAGGATTATTTCATTTTTTTTCTAAGTTAGGAAATTTGTCAGGTCAGTATCGATTCTAACCTTCTAATTCAACCTATATCCACACCTTTAACCCTAGCCCCGTTACAACCCTGATAAAGACCTTTTGATCTGTTTATCATCTCATTTTACAGTGGTGGAGATTTGATTTTCAGGCAAGCCTATGGGATTAACTTTTCAGGTTCGACTTTTGAGAGCTTAATTTTGAACCTTAAACACCTCGAGTGATTTGAGTGAATCTTTAGTGAGGATGTCAACCCTTGTCGATTTTGAATCAAAGGTAATTATTTAGATAAGGGGAGACACCAAAGTTTTTATGCTACAAATGTATGACTTTGACTGTTTGAATCTTTAGGACTCTTCGAGTTAAATCATCCATGTATAAATTATCTATGAATTATGATGAGACATTGTTGATAGGAATTATGAATCATGGAAAGTTTGTTTTAATTGTAAGTTGAGAATTTTGCTTGAGGACAAGCAAAAGCTTAAGTGTGGGGGTATTTGATAAACCGTAAAAGTAACATATTTTAATCCCATATTTAGTATGCTTTTGGATGATTTAAGCATCGATTTATGTAAAAAGGTGCTCTTAATCCTTTCTTTTCATGTCTTATACCCAGGAAAGCACCCGAGGACGAAAAGAACATAAAACGGGCCCAAAACGGAGTAAATGGGCCATATCACGAAATCCACACGACCTGGACTTAAGCCCACACGGCCGTGCTGCATTAATCATCTAGAACACGGCCTTACCCCCGATTTACACGATCGTGCCTCATTAAAGAAGTCCGAACACGATTTGAAGACTAGTCACACGGGCGTGTGACATGGCCGTGTCCCTGTCGAGGCAAATAGCAATTTCATTCAGATTTGGATAATTTGGGGCGAAGAAACACATTCCAAGAGCCTATATAAACCCCCTAAGTGTTACCTGAAAGAGGGCGGTTAGATAGGCCAAGGAGCCAAGCCGAAAAGGTCAAAGTTGTGGGAATCACTCGAAGATAGCCGGTTGATCCATCTCTAGAAGCCGGAATTCTACTCAAGACGGCGGATCTCTCCTTCAATTCCTCTATGGAATTTTAGGGATTTCTTATGTTTTGTTTTATCTTTTCTTCTGAGATGTTTTCTTTATTTGTTATGAACTAAACCCTTCAAATACCTGAAGGGAATGAAACCTAGATGAATCTTGTTATTGTTTTCTGAACTATAAGATAAATACTTGATTTGTTCTTAATTATGTGCGCTTAGTTCTCATTATTGTTTTTTGAACTATAAGATGAATCAAGTTAAGTGAATAAATCGTATGGTTCAGGGTTAAATAACAAGTGAAGTCTAGGTGGATTCTTCCTGAGGGTATCGTCTTAAATCAACTGAGTCTTCCTTCAAGTTATTTCTCAATTCATTCTTTCTGTCTTTGCGTCTTTAGCTTAGTAGTAGTTAGATTAGATTTAAACAACTTCACTTATTTTAGGCTAGATAATAAAAAGAAGGTTAGTATTAGTACTTTTAGTTCCTTTGGGTTCGACAATCCGGTCTTGCCTGAGCTATACTACTTTCGATAGGTACACTTGCCTTTAATTGTTGTCAGAGTTAGTTTGCAGGTTTGATCATTCTCTTTATAAATTTTAAGACTCTGATTCCAGTGATCATAGGGGTGTTACATTTGATTGGTATCAGAGCTACGGTTTAGTCGATTCTCAAACTAACGTAGAGTGAAAGAGTCTAGCTATACATGCCATATATTTGAACTGTGATAGTGTGATGAATCCTGACGTGTAAAATGTGTTTATCGTATAGTAATGGATCCCGAAAGAGCCATAGCTGACGATGTAGAAAGCAATGCGCCTGCTCCCGCCCAAAGGACAGCGCCATCTGATTTGAGACCAGCTACGAGCAGCTAAGCAAGCTTTCTTCCAAATGATGAGTGAGTGGTTCACTCAGTTCGTAAGAAATGATCCGACTGTTACACAACCTCTGCCTTCGCCTAATCCCCCTCAGACCTCAGTTGTGCCTCCGGTAATGGGTATAAATCTATTGAATAAGCCTCCGATCGACAAAATCCGTAAATATAAGGTTGAAGAGTTCAGGGCTACTAGTGATGACGATGCCGAGAAAGTCGAGTTCTGGTTAGAGAACACAATACGAGTGTTTGATGAAATGTCAGTGACTCTCAAAGAATGTATAAAATGTGTTGTATCTTTGTTACGAGACGCAACCTATCAATGGTGGAAGACTCTGATTTCTGTGGTTCCAAAGGAACATGTTACTTGGGATTTCTTTCAATCTGAGTTCTGAAAGAAATATATCAGTCAGAGATTCATTGATCATAAATGAAAGGAATTCCTGGAATTGAAGCAGGGCCGCATGTCTTTCATTGAATACGAATGAGAGTTCATGAGACTAAGTCAGTATGCTTGGGAATGTGTATCGTCGAAAGGAATAATGTGTAAGAGATTTGAAGATGGCCTTAATGAAGACATCTGTTTTTTAGTTGGAATCCTAGAAATAAAAGAGTTCGTGGTGCTTGTTGATCGAGCGTGCAAAGCTGAAGCACTCAGGAAAGATAAAAGAAAAGCTGAGTCTGAAGCTAGAGATGTGAGAAAGAGATTTCCGAGTAAATCATTTCAGTCTGCATCAAAGAAACTCAGGGATGAACATAGCCGTTCCAGGGCAAATGTGGGGCAATCAAATAGAGGTCGAGCTAGATCACAGTCGAATACCAAAGCTCCAGTAACTTCGATTGCTAGTGTTGGAAATGTCCGATTCGAGAGACCTGAATGTAAACATTATGGTAAAAGGAATCCAGGAAGTTGTAGATTGAATGACTGGGCTTGCTTCAGATGTGGATCGTTAGATCATTTTATTCGAGACTGCCGAGAGTCTATTGAGCAAGAGATTATTTAGAATTCGAGGTCCGATAATGCTGCAACTAGAGGTAGACCCTCCCGAAACGCAAGAAATGTCAGTGGTAGTCAGAGATCTACGAGGGACACTGTTACGAGATCTGAAGCTACAGCACCTGCCAGAGCGTATGCCATCTGAGCTCATGAAGAAGCTTCATATCCAGATGTTATAACGGGTACATTTACTCTTTATGATACTTCTATGATTGCATTGATAGACCCTTGTTCTACTCACTCGTATGTATGCATGAACTTAGTATCCAGTAAGACTTTGCCTGTAGAGTCTACTGAATTTTTTATTAGAGTATCGAAACCCCTTAGGTAAAAGTGTCCTGGTTGACAAAGTATGCAAGAACTGTCCGTTGATATTTTGTGATGTCTGTTTTCCTACTGATCTGATGCTATTACCATTTGACAAGTTTGATATAATTTTGGGTATGGACTGGTTGACATTGCATGATGCGGTTGTGAATTGCAAAAGAAAGATCATTGATTTGAGATGTCAGAATGATGAAATAGTTCGGGTTGAGTCAAATGATTTGACTGGTTACCTGCTGTAATATTTATGTTGAAAGCTCAGAGTTATGTGAAAAAGGGTTACGAAGCTTATTTTGCTTATGTAATTGGAACGGTGGAAATGTGCAAGTGTACACAATCGTAACAAGTAATAAAGTGACAAGGAAATGTCGAGTTATTGTACCCACAGGGACTGTAAAAGAATTATTTATGAAAATGATTTCAAACACTTTGGTGACAGAAAAATATTTGGTTTTGAGGAATATTTAAAAACTAAAAGAAAAACAAAGAAAAATAAAATAAAACAAAGTTCTAATGCATGATTTCAAAAACTGATTTTAATCAAGATGACATAATTGTGTTGGATTAATCACATTTCTCACCTTAGAATTATTAAGCTCGTGTTTATACTTGTTAAAACATGGCAACTCGATAATTTGCTAATTTATGAACATACTTACAAATAAAAATCCATTCATCTCTTGTACATATTTCTATGCAAATTCGAACGATTAAACAGACTTCTACAAGTAAGCATGTTATTGTACATACATACTTATTAAATTAAACAATCTCTCGCATATTCCTATGTCGATTCAAACAATTAATTCAACCTAATAAGCATATAAAAGATCATGTGAAGTAACAAAGTATTTTTACCTTGAAACAATTTAATCACAAAATCCTGCAAGTTATGCAAGGCATATGTATCGTCAAATACAATGCTAATTTAATCTTCAGCTACCTTAGAAGAATTAAACATGCACATATCAAGTATTGTGTCCATTAATTATAATTTCAATGCATTTAAATAATTAATTCATTAGCTATCTAAACAATTATAATGACAGATAACTTAGCATGATTTTACTGAACCAAACACTTTACCAAGGCCTTTAACAACATAAACACAATTTTAATAACTTAAGAAATCGAAATGCAATCAAAATAACACTTATTAAATTCAAGCTAAATTGATTAAATTAATCATTCCAACAGCATAAATGTTCATAAACATGTTCGTCAAAACAACAACGAAATTAAAAGAGATAGGGAACAAGAAGCAAATCTGGTGTTTCTCCGTGGCTTGACTGATTGCTCCGTTCTTTGTTCTTCGTTGGCCTTGGCTATCAAGGTGGCTTATGAACACTCCAATTGCTGCTCCAAATGGATGGGAAAACACCTCTTTTCCAAGAGGTGAAATCGGCACAAGAACACACCAAAAGAAAATGGAACAAAGGGAATTGAGAGAAAATGAGAGAGGAGAATGTTGGATGCTTGAGGTATGTTTTGAATGAGCAGCTAGGGGCTGTATTTATAGGTGATCAAGGCTGCTAAAAATAGAAAATACCAGCAGCAAAAGAGGCTCCATTGGCCGGCCATCCCATGTGGCAAAGTTGAAAGATTCAACTTTGCTAAATATAGCATGGGCAAATCTTTAAAGCCATGAATTTTGGAGGGGTTTGAATGAGGTTTTGAAAGATCTTCAAGGACTCCTTTGCAAGCTGAATTAATCAGATAATAAGCTGATTTGGGCCATCATTGTGGATGGTTTGGGTTGCCCAATTGGTGGCTGGTTCGGTTCAATCGGTTCGGTTCAACTAGTGCAGTTCAACTAGCCCTTTTTTCCCATAATTAATTAATAATAATTTATTTATCCCAAATTAAATTGGGGATAAATTAAAATTAATTATCTTATGATTAAATCTTCATAATTGGACCGTCTTGGGCTGGAAATAAATTTGCCTTGAACTTCAAATTGCTTCTCGGTTTTGTTCTTCGAGCAGTGTCTGCCGAGCCGATTTTCGCCCTTTGTGCGAATCTGTCGAAAATAGTCAAAATTAAGCAAAATTTACTATAAAATTAATTAAAATTCACCATGTTCATATTCTTAGCACGATTTAATTATTTTATAATATTTAATTATTTTCTGACAAGAATTTACTCAAAACCACATGAATTTGGGTCAAAAAGGGCATGAAAAAGTATATAAATTTTCGTGTTTCCACACCCCCAAAGTTAATTCATTGCTCGTCCCGAGTAATGCACAAATTTGAAAAGAATTTTCTCGAAAACACCTTTGAAAAACTTCGTCAGAACAATTTTTTTCTCAAAATTATGAATTGAATATACTTAGGCTCAAAGATAAGAAATTTGATAGTTATGCTACTTTAAGCATTCACATCGTTCAAATTACCTCCAACAATTATTATACAAGCAAAATTAGACTAAATGTTTCTTAATAAAGACATGTTGCTCGCAACCAATTTGATTTTAATTCCTTATTCAAAAAGTAAACTGCAATCATTAAGCTTAACTAATGTCTTCATATGTTGAACAGAGCAATTTCTCTCCACTAACGTAGGTAACATTGGAATTTTGAATCAATAGGTCTTTAATAAGGCTGTAACGTGGCTGGGCTTAGGGGTAGGTAAAAGATAGACAAATTTTTGGCTTAAAAACCCTAGATTCAGCTTAAAATCCAACTTTCGGAATTTTCACCCTTGATACACCAACTTTTGCTCTTTCGACAACTTATTTTGAGTACATGTTTTTTTTTAAAATTCAAGCTCAAACTCGAGCACTTGCTTCATGTACAATTTTTCGAGCCATTGATACTTCTTTTCAACTCCCCCAAACTTATTTTCAAACAATCTTCTGAATAGTACTGAGTCTAGTGTTTGGGACAATTTTAGAAGTAATGAAGAGAACATTGATGGCTAAATATTACATAGGTCAAAATAAAATTAGGCCATATAGTCTCAAAATTGGGTTTCAAAGGATAATTTTATCAGGGTCAGCTTGAAAGGCTCAAACTGTTCAAACAATAGTTGCCTAAATCATTTTCAATATTCCATGTTTCCTAGGATTTCGCCTCAAGAAATTACTAAGTTAATTCTAAAGACTTAAGCTTTCATGCATGCCTAATTTTTTCATAGGAAACTAAAAATTTTATGGTACGAACTTGCATGCTTTATTAAAAATACACTTATATCATTATTAAGCTAACATAATAACTTATTGAAATAATAGAACTTTATTAATACTGAAGTTTAGCATGATTAACAAAATTTCCAGTTATTGAACAAAAATATATCCTAATCATAACTAAAAGAAAATTTTATTCTAAGTGGAATCAATTCAAATTTTCGGTCCCCCCTACTTAAAATGAACAATGTTCTCATTATTTAAAGTGAATAAATACTATACACCAGGTAGGATAATTAGAAAAGAGGAGGTGAGTCAAAATTGACTGCTTAAGTACCAAGCTCTTTTTAAAATCCAATCCTAGACATGTATATATCTATTGCCACACTTTAGCCTTTGAGACTTGTTCAAATTTTATTCATGCTTCCTATCTCTTATTTTATTGTGCAAAAATAAAAATTCCTAATCCTAAAATAACTTAAGAATAAAAATAAACTAAAGTTGAAGTCCTCCCCTTTTTTATTTGTTCGCCGATCCTTCCAAATTTGACTAATCTTTTACTCCATTAGTATTATCTTTGCATGAATCGCCTTGCTTCCTCTTCGATGATGACACCCATGGTTCAAATATGAAATCTGGAAACTCAGGCACAAAAATAAATGGGTCATTATAAATTTTCTTGAGGGCACTCCTCATCGAGTCATCCTTTATTTTTACATATCTCCAGTAAGCTTGTTACTACCATTGCATGTGTTGCATTAAGTCCATCAGCTTCAACAGCTCATCACGATGATCTGGGCTAGGCGGTGGAGCTCTAAACATTGAGGGTTCGATATCAGGTTCAGCTTCTGGTTCCATTGGTTCTGCCTCACTAGGGACTTCAGTTGATTGCTCTGGTGGGATTTCTGTGGGTTCATCTTCTGCTTCTTCGGGATCCTCGCTTTCTTCAATTCGTTGCTGAAGAACAGAATCTCCGGCCACTCGGTAAAGATCCCAATCGGTGATTGTGCCTTGACTATACTCTGTCTTCTTTACGTCCGCAATGAGTTTTGCTTTTAAGCACAGAATTGTGATCGTAAAGAGGAAATAGGCAGGGCTAGAGCGTCTAAAGGCACAATTTCACATTTCTCTCAGGATGATTTTACCCACATCAATGGTCTTTCCAGTTAGAATCGAGTATAATAGGACCATTCGCTCTAATGAGATTGTAGTCTCATGCGAACTAGGCATAAGGCTGAAACGAATGAAATAGAACCATACCTTCGCAAGTGGTGTCAAATACTCTCTTCGACACGTGTGGATTCCTTGCTTTGACACAGTCCACTTAGAACCTGGAACTGTGAGTTCCTCGAGGATTTCTTGTAGATTTTCAGGCTTAATATTGCTCAATAGAGAGGAATATTCATCGTTGTCGGAATCAGGTAATTCAAAGAACTCATTAGTAGCATTAGAATTTATTGGTACCTTGATTTCACGGACTGGAACTTCAGTCAATTCACTTGAGGTTAAGTTCGCATAGAATTCATGAACTAATTCCTCATCCACACTTGGTCTCTTTTCACAAAATAATTCCCAATTGAGGGCTTCAGCAACTTGATGAATACGCGCCATAAAGTCTTTGTAGTTGCTCTCCTTCAATGTGAAGCCTTTCTCTGGATGCATCTGTTAATTTTTGAAGATATTTTCGTATCTTACTTTGGCTTCTTCACAGTGAAATTTGCTTTGTGTTTTGTCGATTTGGGCGGAGGCACGAGTTCTTTTGCGAGTCATGCTTAATCACCTTCCTCGTAAAAATTAAGAACTCTTAAAATAAAATAACTAATGAATAAAAGATGGAAAATTAAAGAAGGCTTTTGGCTTAGGTTGGGTGAAAGAGGAGGGTGCGCCTAGGCACACAAAGCAGCAAGGTGTGATGGGTGCTGGGCAGGTGGCGCGCAAGGTGCAGCGCAAGGCAGGCCACGGGCTGGTCGGCGTGGGGCGTTGGCGTGCAGCAAGCGCATGGGGCAGAGGCAGCAGGAGTGAGGCCCCGACCTGGGCAGGAGCTGGCGCTAGCGTGC
This sequence comes from Gossypium australe, assembly GCA_005393395.2. Classification (NCBI taxonomy): domain Eukaryota; kingdom Viridiplantae; phylum Streptophyta; class Magnoliopsida; order Malvales; family Malvaceae; genus Gossypium; species Gossypium australe. The sequence goes on from CM016615.1 coordinate 72,095,029, forward strand.
GGGTGTGCTGGAGCGGACTGCTTGTGCGATGTGTGCTGGAGCAGCTGCTGGCCGAATGGTGGCTTAGGGACTAGAGACCTTGCGGCACTTGGTGTTTTGGTGAATAGGAGTTTGAGTGATGAGTGAATGGGGTGAATCAATGGTGCAATTTATAGAGGGAAGAGTATAAACTAGACTAGAACTCTTAGAACAATTAAGGAATTAAAAATAAGAGTTTAATTCTAGTTTTACTCATGATAAACAACAACGAATATATAAATTATCAATTGCTATTTAATTATTAAGATAAGTATGAAATAAAATTAACTCTCATCCTAAGCTAAATTGATAAAAGCTAATATATAAATTATAATGAATATAATTATATATTAAAGTTTATCAATAATTTATACGTATGAAAATAAAAATATTTATTTTAGATGCCCTTTAAAAATATTTACAAGAAGAGGCACCTACTTTTTATTATTTACGAAAATAGCAACCAAATTTTGAAAATAATTCAATTAAGTCCTTAGACTTAATGAAAATTTGAAATTGAGTTGCAAGTTAAGACTTGGGTCAAAATTGACCTTTTTATTGAAAAACTAAAAATTTATTTTGTCATTTAGGGGCTAATTCCTTGGAAAATTATGCAAAAACCAATTCCCAGGAAAGATTGGAGGGGTCACAGCGGTCCCTATTAAGTTCCAATCTCCTAGACAGAATTTATTTGAGCATAATAAACCCAGAAATATTCCCTAAATAATTTATTGAAAGCAATAAAAACTACGGGTTAGATAAACTGAATGAGATTTTATCCCATTCAGGGGTTCCTCCATAATAATATTTCAAACGCTGAGCATTGACTTGAAAATTACCTCTCTTACCTTGGAGTTCAATAATCCGTATGGATAGACGTGATGAATTGTAAATGGACCAGACCAACGTGACTTCAACTTACCAGGAAAGAACTTTAATCTGGAATTAAATAACAGGACTTGCTAACCTGCTTCAAATTCTCGAACTCGGATATGCTTGTCATGCCATTTCTTGAGTCTTTCTTTGAGTAATTTGGCATTTTCATATGAGAACATTCGAAATTCCTCTAGCTCATTGAGTTGGAGCATTCGTTTCTCTTTAGCAAGCTTGAGATCCAAATTTAGTTATCGAAAAGCCCAGTAAGCTCTGTGCTCTAACTCCAGAGGTAGATGACATGCTTTCCCAAAGACCAACCTGTAGGGTGACATTCCTAAGGGTGTCTTGTATGCTGTTCTGTAAGCCCATAAAGCATCATCTAGTCTCTTGGACCAATCTCGTCGGTTCGGGCAAACTACCTTCTCAAGTATGCCTTTGATCTCCTTATTTCCTAGCTCAGCTTGTCCATTTGTCTGCGGATGGTAAGCTGAAGCAACCTTGTGTTTCACTCCATGTTTATCTAGCAACCATTTTAACCACTTGTTCACAAAGTGGGTCCCTTCATCGCTGATAATAGCTCTTGCGGTTCCGAATCTCGTGAACACATGTTTCTGCAAGAATTTCATCACAACCTTGGCACCGTTTGTCGGATAAGCTTCAACTTCGACCCATTTGGACACATAATCTACTGCTACCAATATGTACTTGTGACCAAAAGACGGAGGAAAGGGACCAAGAAAGTTAATACCCTAAACATCAAACAATTCTACCTCAATGATATTTGTTCGAGGCATCTCATTTCTATTGGTTACGTATCCAACTCTCTGACATCGATCATAATTCTTTACGTAAGTGTATGCATCCTTGAATAGTGTTGGCCAAAAGAATCCCGCTTGCAATACTTTGGCTGCTGTACGAGTACCTCCAAAGTGTCCCCCACTCGGAGCTGAATGATAGTGGTATAAAATCTTCGGTATTTCATCTTCTGTCACACATCTCCTAATCATCTGATCTGCACACTTTTTAAACAAATATGGCTTTTCCCAAAAATAATACTTCACATCGTGAAGAAACTTTTTTCTTTGCTGATAAGTTTTATCAATCGGCATCAATCCACAAGCTAAATAGTTAGCAAAATTAGCAAACCAAGGAATATTATGGACATAATTTACCTTCAGTATATGTTCATCTGGAAATGTCTCTTGGATTGGTAAAAGTGGAGAATTTTCCTCTTGCGGCTCAAATCTGGATAAGTGATCTGCTACTTGATTTTCTACTCCCCTTCGATCTTGAATTTCTAGATCGAACTCTTGAAGTAGAAGCACCCACCGGATCAATCTCGGGTTAGCATCTTTCTTGGCTAATAAGTACTTAATCGCGGAGTGGTCCGTATAGACAATCACTTTGGTACCTACAAGATAAGATCGAAACTTGTCGAAAGCAAACACAATAGCAAGTAACTCTTTTTCTGTTACCGTATAGTTCAATTGAGCTCCGGTTAGAGTTCTACTTGCGTAGTAGATAGGATGGAAAACTTTGTTCCTTCGCTGGCCCAAGACAGCTCCAATGGCGAAGTCACTTGCGTCACACATCAACACGAATGGTGAATCCCAGTCTGGTGTGACGATTATAGGTGCCGTGAATAATAGACTCTTTAGATCGTCGAATGCTTTTAAGCATTCCTCATCAAACTTGAATATCGAGTCTTTCTCCAATAGCTTGCATAAGGGTTTAGCCACATTGGAGAAGTCCTTGATAAATCTTCAATAGAAACCGGCGTGGCCCAAAAAGCTCCTAACACCTTTTACAGATGTTGGAGGTGGGAGTTTCTCAATAACATTTACTTTTGCTTTGTCCACCTCGATCCCATGTCTCGTTATCCGATGACCTAGAATAATTCCTTCTCGTACCATAAAATGGCACTTTTCTCAGTTGAGTACGAGATTTGTTTCTTCGCATCGCCTCAGTACCTTAGCTAGATTGGCTAAGCAATCATCGTAAGTATCTCCAAATAATGAGAAATCGTCCATGAAAACTTCCAAATACTTCTCAACCATGTCAGTAAAAATAGACATCATACATCTTTGAAATGTAGCTGGTGCATTACATAAACCAAATGGCATGCGTCTAAATGCAAATGTACCGTACGGACAAGTGAATGTCGTTTTGTGTTGATCTTTCGGTGCCACTGTAATCTGATTATACCATGAGTATCCATCAAGAAAACAGTAGTAATCTCGTCCTGCGAGTCTATCCAGCATCTAGTCCAAAAACGACAGAGGAAAGTGATCTTTCTTAGTCGCCTTGTTCAGCTTCCGGTAATCGATGCAGATTCTCCATCCCATAACTATTCTCGTTGGTATCGACTCGTTGTTCTCATTCTCCACGACCGTGATACCTTCTTTCTTCGGCACGCACTGGACTGGACTCACCCATGAACTGTCTGAGATGGGGTAAATTATATCCGCATCCAACCACTTGATAATTTCCTTTTTCACTACATCTTTCATGATGGGGTTCAATCTCTGTTGTCCATCAATCGTTCCTCTCTCGTCATCTTCTAATATGATCTTATGCATGCATACAGATGGGCTAATACCACGAATATCGGCTATGGTCCACCCGATAGCCTTCTTGAATTGTTTCAACACTATGATAAGTTTATCTTCTTGTTCAGTAGTTAATTTTGCTGAAACAATCACAGGCAGAGTAGAGGCGTTACCTAAATAAACATATTTTAAGTGTGACGGTAATACCTTGAGTTCTAACTTAGGTGGCTCCTCGATTGATGCTTTTAGCTGGCTGTAATCTCTTTTCTTTAATTCCAAAGATTCAAAATGGGATTGCAGATTAAATCCCTTTTGATTAGCTTCTAGCAAAGCTAAGTATTCATCCTCCTTATCCTCATTTGGGGGATTGGATGTCAAAATTCTTTCCAATGGGTCATCAACACAGTTAAGTTCCTTTTCTACTATTAATTCCTCTAAATCGGCTACTGTAGAACAATCATCCATTGTGTCAGGAAATCGCATTGACTTAAAACATTAAGTGTTACCTGATCATCCTAAACACGCATAGTCAGCTCGCCCTTTTGCACATCAATAAGGGTCCTTCCAGTTGCTAAGAATGGCCTTCCTAGGATAATTGGCACTTCTTTGTCTGCTTCAAAGTCTAGAATTACAAAGTCAGCAGGAAAAATAAACTTATCTACACGTACCAATACATCCTCGATTTTTCCTTCTGGATGCTCTAAGGATTGATCTGCTAGTTGAAGTGTAACCGTAGTTGGTCTAACTTCTCCTATCCCCAACTTCCTAAATATTGACATAGGCATCAAGTTAATACTTGCACCTAAGTCACATAATGCTTTACCACAGTATGTTGATCCAATGTTGCATGGTATGGTGAAACATCCAGGATCCTTCAATTTTGGGGGTAGTTTCTTCTGAAGATATGCACTGCATTCCTTCGTCAGAGCTACCATCTCAAATTCTCCAAGTCTTCATTTCTTTGACAAGATATCTTTCATGAACTTGACATAGTTCGGCATTTGCTCAAGTGCTTCGACCAACAGGATGTTGATGTGAAGTTGCTTGAGTACATCAAGGAACTTCTTGAATTGAATCTCCTGCTTCGGCTTTTGAAGTCTTTAAGGGTAGGGTGGTGGTGGTTTCATTACTGGAATTGATTTTGGTTGATTCGCCTTTGGTGGTAATTCTGCATCTAACGACGTTGTTGGTTGATAAGAATTAACTGGTCCTGAGGTTTCTTTGCATGGTTTTGCAGATTTTGATTCTAGTGAAACTGGGGTTTCAACACTTGGTTGAACTTCTTCTGAGTCTTGAGCATCAGCTTGCTCCTTTTTAACTTCGACAGTGTTGGGCTCTACTATCTTTCCGCTCCTCAATTGCAATGCTTTGCAATGCTCCTTTCCCAAATTTCTCAGATTTTCCTTGTCACTAGGTAGAGCACCTTGTGGTCAGTTCCTAAGTTCAGTTGCAAGCTGGCCCACTTGATTCTCCAAATTCTTTAATGTAGCTGCTTGGCTCTGGATTAAAGCATCATTCTTTGCTAGGTATGTCTTTAGCAAACTCTCCAGGCTATTGGATGCTTTAGCTTGAACTGGTTTCTGAACTTGTTGCGGAAAATTAGGCGGCTGGGTTGGTCTGGGTTGGGTGTAAGTGGTACTGGTTCCAACCCCTTGGTTACTCCAGGAAAAATTCGGGTGGTTCTCCACGATGGGTTATAAAAGTTGGATTGCAGCCCTTGCCTTTCTCGATTTTGGTTCTGATTGCCCATGTAGTACACAGTTTCTGGGTTCGACGGGCATTCTTCAAACAAATGTCCTTCCCCATAATAGACACAAGCTATATTCTCAAATTGATTAGGTGGCTGTGCTGCAAAATTATTAGACCCATTAGTAGTAAGATTTTTAAGCATTGAGGATATCGATGATACTTGAGATGCGAGTGAAGTAAGAGAGTCTACTTCATGAATTCCAGCAACTCGTCTTCCTGACGCTACTCGGTTGGTTGGCCGCTGATAGTTGTTTCTGGCAATCCTCTCGATAATTTCATAAACCTCGTTATAAGACTTAGAAAGGAGAGCACCATTAGCAGAGGCGTCCACTACCATCCTTGTAACACCCCAAACCCAGTCAATACGCCTTAACCGAATCTGGCATGTCACAGAGGAAAACGTTTTGAAGAAAATCGAGTTAACGATTAAATTTTAGAAAGCAGGTGCATAATTAGTTAAAAAACGATGTTTACTTTTAAAATACCGTAAGTAAATCTTTAAAACTTAGTTGCATTTTAGAAGAACCCGAATGGTTAATTTGAAAACCGTTTCTATTTGAATTTGGAAACCTAAGTTTGGAAACCGTTTGAGTTGTCGAAAACAATTAAGTTGTTATATACTTATCAAGTGATTTAAAATACCCGATGGTAAAGTTTTGAAAAAAATCCTTTGCGTTTTGTAGTTTAGAAAACTTTTGCGCTTATATTATTAAATTAATCAAGTGATGTACTTAATCATGTTTAGAATAAATCCAAAGCATATAAATAATCCAAAAATGTAATTTAAATGGCCTTATTACAAACCCAAAATAAAAATGAAACCAAATTTAAATAAAGTAAAGTACCCAAACCAAAGTTCTTGTAGAACTGAATTTATTTAATGCACGGCCACCTCGAGTTCATCCGGCTCCTCATCCGCGAGCTACGAATCACCTGAAAAGATAAGGGAGAAGGTGAGTCACCAAGACTCAGTGCATAAATCCTTCCCCCGAGTGATGCAACATACTTACACAATTTATAATCAAGCAATATATATATAATGCACCCAATCCTAGCCATCCATAACTCCTTTTCTACCTCGTGTGGTACCAAACAACTGGTGGTGCCAAACCACTGGTGACCCAAAGTCACGATATCCAATATTGTGATTCCAAATCACTGGTGACCCAAAGTCACGAATAATCAAGTTGTGGGGCCAACCCACGTGTGATACCAAATCACTGGCGACGAACCCAATACATCAAATGTGGGGCCAACCCACGGTGGTGCGAAACCACTGGGACGAGTCGCTATGAGGTGCCAAACCTCTGGTGTCCCAAAGACACAAAATATCAACGATCCAGGTGTGGGGCCAACCCACGTGTGATACAAAATCACTGGCGACGATCCCAATACATCAAATGTGGGGCCAACCCACGGTGGTGCGAAACCACTGGGACGAGTCGCTATGAGGTGCCAAACCTCTGGTGTCCCAAAGACACGAAATATATTGTGGTACCAAACCACTGGAGGTGCCAAACCTCTGGTGTCCCAAAGACACGGATATCAAATCCTTCCCCCTCCTCTCATATCACCCAAACCAATGTAACATTTGAACAAATCATGCCATTATATTTTATTAGAAATCACTTGGCAAATATATCATAAATCGTATCATCATGCATCATATTGCAAAAGTCATATTGAAACGGACTTACCCGATTCATTGCTCATACCCTTACGGTATCATATCAAGATCTCACAGTTTCCCACTTTAATAACATGATTAGTATATTTATAAATATATATCACCGAATTATAAAGTGTGTAAGATACACACCTGTCACTAACGCAAGTTCTAAATCCTGAAGACCCGATCTACTGTACTATATCTCCTTGCCCTACCTTCGGCCAACACTTAGATCATTACCATTGACCATTCGGCCAACAATAAGCCTTATTCACCATAGCCTTCGGCTTTACATCCATTTAAAAAAAAATAAAGAACCAACACAAACTTACCATTTGACTTACCGAAATTGATTGCTTCCAAAATCCGAAGAGCCTAAAAGAAATAAGTCCCTATGGTTAGAATCTTACTATCACATACTCAAAATTTGGCTTTTGCCCTTATGAGAATCAATAGAGAAAATAGAAAAGAATTTCGGCCAAGACACTTACCTATCTTCCAAAACCGATTATAGATGAACACTTAGAAATCTACCCTTGATGATTTTCGGCCAAGACAAATCAAAAAGAGAATGGGAAGTTTCGGCAATATGATCAAATGGTCAAAGGAATTTCGACTATGGATGATTTGTAATAACAAAAAGAATTCGGCTAGAGTGGAGAAAGAGAAAGGAAAAAGGAAGAAAAGGAAAGAAATTGTAATGGGAGAGGGATGTTTTCAGTTTTGAGCAAAAGTGGAAGAAAAGAAAAGAGAAATGGGGAGAAGGAAGATTCAGCCAAGAAAAGTAAAAAGAAATGTGATTTTGAACAATATCAAAAGAAAGAAAAGAGAGAAATGGGAGTAAGAGGTTCGGCCAACACCTAGTTTACCCAAGAAGAAAAGTGCACAAAGTTCAAATGTAGTTTCGGTTTCAAGAGGAAAAATGAAAGAAAGAAAATAGGATTTGGTTCCAACAAAAATGAGAGCTAAAACATAGCAAAATTGCACCTAAAGATCAAGGTACATTCGGCTAAGGAAGAATATTTTGGAGAGGAAAAGAAGAAATGCCAAATGGTGCAAAAAATGCAAAAATACCAACCAATTCCCCCCAAACTTCCTATCAACATTCAGCCACCCCCTAGCCACACATGCCGTCCACATTCATGGACTAATGGCCTTAGAATAGTTTCCAAAACACTCTCCATCATCCAGGCCCTTTGTCCCCCCATCCTACCATAAATCTTAAGATTCTTATCCCAAAATACTAGCTTTCCTAAACTAAAATTCAACTTGCCATAAAAATTGAAAGTCTAACCTACCATAATTAGAGCTTGACCGACACTAAATGCTAAGGTGCATAAAAATTAAGTCTTCCAAATGCAATTCATGTAACTCGAACCTCTTCCCTCAAGCAACCCTTCATGCATCTTAACCACCTTGCCACTAACTCCTCATGTGTTAGAACTTAACACTTAAATTAACTTAAGTGTCAGGTTCACCTAATCCACTTCACTAAATATACAATACTAAGAATTATTCTAGCTTCATAAATAAAATCAAGCCTTCACAAGACTATGCTAAACACACAAAATTCATACCCGAGCCAACACAAATAATAAGATAATACTCTAACTTTTAGGATGTTACAATCCTTGTGTGAGCGTTGAGACCATTATAGAATGTCTCAAGTTGAATGCAATGAGGAATTCCATGATGAGGGCATTTTCGTAATAACTCTTCAAATCGTTCCCATGCCTCATACAAGGACTCATCATCCATTTTGTGGAAAGCAGTGATCTCGTTCCTCAGCTTAGTATTCTTACTTGGTGGAAAATACTTCATGAGGAATCTCTCGGCTAACTCTTGCCATGTAGAAATGGAGTTCGGTGGCAATGAATTCAACCAGGCATGAGCTTTGTCCCTTAACGAATATGGGAACAACTTCAATCATAAGGCATCTTCGGAAACTCTGACTAACTTGAAAGAATCGCTCACTTCCATAAATAGTCTTAAGTGAAGATGAGGATCTTCAGTAGGCATTCCGCTGAATTGGCCCACTGTCTGAAGCATCTGGAAGATGACTGGCTTCAGCTCAAATTGTTGTGCCTCGATTTCGGGTCTCCTAATACCCGGATTAAGATCGTTAAATACTGGCACGGCATATTGTCTTAAGGCTCTATCCCTATCATCAACAATAAGGATAGGATTCTGAGCAGGGTTTGCTCCGTTTCCTTGGTTCATATTCTCGAAATTCATTCCTTCGGTCTTTCTCTGGTTCACTTGTCTTCTTCGTTGACGAAAGGTTCGTTCTATTTCAGGGTCCACAGGGAGTAAATCAATAATCTGGTCAATACTCATAAACACCTGAAATAATCACAGAAAAACTGAGTAAGTAAAAATACGTAAAATGAATAAACCAAAATGCAAAACAGATTCACAAATAATGACTTTGAAAAACAGTCCCCGGCAACGGCGCCAAAAACTAGGAACGGTGGAAATGTGCAAGTGTACACAATCGTAACAAGAAATAAAGTGACAAGTAAATGTCGAGTTATCGTACCCACAGGGACTGTAAAAGAATTATTTATGAAAATGATTTCAAACACTTTGGTGACAGAAAAATATTTGGTTTTGAGGAATATTTAAAAACTAAAAGAAAAACAAAGAAAAATAAAATAAAACAAAGTTCTAATGCACGATTTCAAAAACTGATTTTAATCAAGATGACATAATTGTGTTGGATTAATCACATTTCTTACCTTAGAATTATTAAGCTCGTGTTTATACTTGTTAAAACATGGCAACTCGGTAATTTGCTAACTTATGAACATACTTACAAATAAAAATCCATTCATCTCTTGTACATATTTCTATGCAAATTCGAACGATTAAACAGACTTCTACAAGTAAGCATGTTATTGCACATACATACTTATTAAATTAAACAATCTCTCGCATATTCCTATGTCGATTCGAACAATTAATTCAACCTAATAAGCATATATTTTTACCTTGAAACAATTTAATCACAAAATCCTGCAAGTTATGCGAGGCATATGTATCGTCCAATACAATGCTAATTTAATCTTCAGCTACCTTAGAAGAATTAAACATGCAAAGATCAAGTATTGTGTCCATTAATTACAATTTCAATGCATTTAAATAATTACTTCATTAGCTATCTAAACAATTATAATGCCAGATAACTTAGCATGATTTTACTGAACCAAACACTTTACCGAGGCCTTTAACAGCATAAACACAATTTTAATAACTTAAGAAATCAAAATGCAATCAAACCAACACTAATTAAATTCAAGCTGAATTGATTAAATTAATCATTCCAACAGCATAAATATTCATAAACATGTTCGTCAAAACAACAACGAAATTAAAAGAGATAGGGAACAAGAAGCAAATCCGGTGTTTCTCCGTGGCTTGGCTGATTGCTCCGTTCTTCGTTCTTCGTTGGCCTTGGCTATCAAGGTGGCTTATGAACACTCAAATTGTTGCTACAAATGGATGGGAAAACACCTCTTTTCCAAGAGGAGAAATCGGCACAAGAACACACCAAAAGAAAATGGAACAAAGGGAATTGAGAGAAAATGAGAGAGGAGAATGTTGGATGCTTGAGGTGTGTTTTAAATGAGTAGCTAGGGGCTGTATTTATAGGTGATAAAGGCTGCTAAAAATAGAAAAATACCAGCAGCAAAAGAGGCTCCATTGGCCGGCCATCCCATGTGGCAAAGTTGAAAGATTCAACTTTGCTAAATATAGCATGGGCAAATCTTTAAAGCCATGAATTTTGGAGGGGTTTGAATGAGGTTTTGAAAGATCTTCAGGGACTCCTTTGCAAGCTGAATTAATCAGCTAATAAGCTGATTTGGGCCATCATTGTGGACGGTTTGGGCTGCCCAATTGGTGGCTGGTTCGGTTCAACCGGTTCAGTTCGACCAGTGCGGTTCAACTAGCCCTTTCTTCCCGTAATTATTAATAATTTATTTAGCCCAAATTAAATTGGGGATAAATTAAAATTAATTATATTATGATTAAATCTTCATAATTGGACCGTCTTGGGCTGGAAATAAATTTGCCTTGAACTTCAAATTGCTTCTCGATTTTGTTCTTCGAGCAGTGTCTGCCGAGCCGATTTTCGCCCTTTGTGCGAATCTGTCGAAAATAGTCAAAATTAAGCAAAATTTACTATAAAATTAATTAAAATTCATCATGTTCATATTCTTAGCATGATTTAATTATTTTATAATATTTAATTATTTTTCGACAAGAATTTACTCGAAACCAAATGAATTTGGGTCAAAAAGGGCATGAAAAAGTATATAAATTTTCGTGTTTCCAGTAGTAGACTCAAAAGTATGTGAAAAGAAAGTAGAATCGGTGCTAGTTTTCTATGAGTTTCCCGATGTAATCCCTGAAGAATTACCCAGATTGCCTCCAATACGTGAAGTTGAATTTGACATTGATTTGTTACCTGGTACGACCCCTATTTCGATAGCTCCGTATAGAATGGCACCAATAGAGCTGAAAGAGTTAAAGTCACAGTTGCAAGAGTTGACTAAAAGAGGGTTTGCAAGACTGAGTTTCTCACCTTGGGGTGCTTCCGTTTTGTTTGTGAAAAAGAAAGATGGCATGATGAGAATGTGCATTGACTATCGTCAGTTGAATAAAGTGACTATAAAGAATAAATATCCTCTGCCCAGAATTGATGATTTGTTGGATCAGCTGAAAGGAGCCACTGTGTTTTCAAAGATAGATCTGAGATTGGGATACTACCAGTTGCGAGTCAAAGATTTAGATATTCCGAAAACTGCTTTCAGAACAAGGTACGAGCATTATGATTTTTTAGTTATGCCTTTCGGGCTAACAAATGCTCCTGCTGTTTTTATGGATCTGATGAACAGAACTTTTAGACAGTATCTAGATCGATTTGTTGTCGTATTCATTGATGACATTCTGATTTATTCATGTGATGAAACTGAGAATGCCGAGCATCTGAGGAATGTGTTACAGACTTTGCGAGAAAAGCAATTGTATGCAAAGTTTAGTAAATGTGAATTCTGGTTGTGTGAAGTTGGCTTTTTGGGACATATTGTGTCAGCGTCGGGTATACGGGTTGATCCGAGCAAGATTTCAGCTATTCTGGAATGGAAACCTCCGAAGAATGTGTCTGAAGTTCGTAGTTTTCTGGGACTTGCTGGTTATTATCGAAGATTTGTGAAAGGCTTTTCGATGATAGCTACTCCATTGACTATATTGCTTTAGAAAGATGTGAGATATGAATGGTCCGATAAATGCCAGAAAAGCTTTGATTAGCTGAAAACCTTGTTGACTGAAGCTCCAATTTTGGTACAACCAGAATCGGGTAAAGAATTCGTGATTTATAGTGATGCTTCATTAAATGGTCTAGGATGCGTTTTGATGCAGGAAGGTAAAGTAATAGCTTAAGCCTCGAGACAATTGAAGCAGCATTAAAAGAATTACCCGACACATGATCTTGAGCTAGCTGCTATTGTGTTCGTATTAAAAATTTGGCGTCATTACCTGTTTGGTGAGAAATGTCACGTGTTTTCCGATCACAAAAGTTTGAAGTATTTGATGACTCAGAAAGACTTGAATTTGTGACAGAGAAGATGGTTAGAGCTATTGAAAGACTACGAGCTTGTGATAGATTATCATCCGGGTAAAGCAAATGTCGTTGCTAATGCATTGACCCGCAAATCATTATTTGCATTACGTGCAATGAATGCTCATTTAGACTTGTCTGATGATGGTTCAGTTTTAGCTGAATTAAAAGCAAAACTGTTGTTTTTACAGCAGATATGTGATGCTCAGAAAGTTGATAATGAAATGCTAGTGAAACGAGCTGAGTGTGATTTGAACTCTGATTCTGAATTTCAAGTTGATGTTGATGGTTGCTTGAGATTCTGAGATCGAGTTTGCGTTCTAAGAAACCCAGAGTTGATTCAGTTGATTTTGAATGAAGCTCATAATAGTCGTATCTCTGTTCATCCGGGAAGTACAAAGATGTACCATGATCTGAAGCAACACTATTGGTGGTCCGGTATGAAACGAGACATTTCTGACTTTGTTTCGAAATGTTTAGTCTGTCAGCAAGTTAAAGCCAAACATCAAGTTCCATCTAGCTTGTTACAACCAATTTTGATTCTTGAGTGGAAATGGGATAGAGTAACGATCGATTTTGTTTCTGGACTGCCTCTAACTCCGAGAAAGAAAGATACAATTTGGGTTGTAGTTGATCGATTGACAGAATCCGCCCATTTTATTCTGGTGAGATCTGATTACTCACTTGATAAGTTAGCTAAACTTTACATTTCTGATATTGTGAGATTGCATGGAGTGCCATTGTCTATTGTGTTTGATAGAGATCCGAGATTTACTTCACGATTCTGGAAGAACCTACAAGAAGCTTTGGGTACTAAATTTCATTTCAGTATAGCTTTTTATCCACAGACGTATGGTCTGTTCGAACAGATTATTCAGATACTCGATGATATGTTGAGATGTTGCATCCTTGAGTTTGATGGTATATGGGAACAGTACCTGCCATTGATTGAATTTGCGTATAATAATAGTTTTTAGTTGAGCATCAGAATGGCACCTTATGAAGCTTTGTACGGACGCAAATGTTGAACACCTCTGTATTGGACTGAGCTCAGTGAAAATAAAATACATGGGGTTGATTTGATAAAAGACACTAAGCAGAAAGTGAAAGTGATCCATGATAGTCTGAAAGCAGCGCCTGATCGTCAAGAATCTTATGCGGACTTAAAACAAAAAGATATTGAGTTTGAAATCGGTGACAAAGTGTTTTTGAAAGTGTCTCCGTGGAAGAAAGTACTCAGATTTGGTCGTAAAGGCAAATTGAGTGCGAGGTTCATTGGACCATATGAAATTATTGAGCATGTTGGACCAGTTGCATATAGATTGTGGTTGCCACCTAAGCTAGAAAAGATTCATAATGTATTTCACGTATCGATGCTTAGACGATACCGATCCGATCCATCACATGTGACTCCCCTGTCTGAGATTGAAATTCGATCTGATATGACTTATGAAGAGGAACCGATCCATATCTTAGCTCGTGAAGTGAAATATTTGAGAAACAAGAAAATTCCATTAGTGAAAGTGTTGCAGCATCGACATGGAGTGGAAGAGGCTACGTGGGAGCCTGAAGATTCAATGAGACAGCAATATCTGAATCTGTTTAACTGTAAGATTTTTGGGGACGAAAATCCCTAAAGGTGGAGAATTGTAACAATCCAGTATAGACCCTAGTCGGAACAGTGGTTTCAGAACCACAAATTCGAGTTTAAAAAATATTTTAATATTATTTTCTGTGCCTATTGTATGTGATTTAGCATATGTGAAATTTCTGTGAATTAATTTGTCCATTTGTGTGTTTAATTTGAGAAAAGGATTAAATCGCATAAAAGGTAAAATTGACATACTCTATGTTAATGTGCTTGATTGAGTTGGCTTTAAAAAGTAGAGGCCTTATGAGGCAATTAAGCCATTATTTAGTTAGTGGATGGTTAATGGACAAAAATAGCCTTAATGTATAAAAGTTTATTAAGTTTATTAAAAGGCTAATTTTGTAAAATGGTTAATAAGGTTAATATAATAAAAATAAAGCTTGAAATAAGCCATTATTATCCTTCACCTTATCGAAATATCAAAGAAAAAGGAATAAATAAAGCTTCTTAGGGTTCGGCCATTGAAGAGTTTGATTTAAGGTATGTTTTGCTTCGGTTTTTGATAATTTCTACGTTTCTGTAATCGTTGCTTCGTGTTCTTCAAAACCCATGTTTCAATTTTTTGAATTGATGAAGATTTTGAAAAGTCCCATTGATGAATTCATGAGCTTTGTGATGTTTGATGATGAAATATGAAATATATGTGTTTAATTAGCATATTTTATCTTTGGATTTTTAGTGAATTTGAGTATTTTGGATTTAATTGAGGAAATAATATTTTGAAGGACTAAATTATGAAATAAATGATATGTGTGGACTTGAATGAGCATGGGTGATATTCGGCCAATCATGAATATTTATGAAATTTGGTGTATTTTGTGATTTTGTGTAAAAAAGGACTAAAATGTCAACATGTGAAAATGTGAGGGCTAATTTGTAAATTGCCCTAAATATGTGTTTTTGGATTGAATTGAATGAATTAGTGAATAAAAGGGATAAATTTGAATATGTATAGATCAAGAATCAAAGAAAACAGACTTAGATTGTGGGAAATCAAAAATAGTTGAATAGCCATCCTTTTCCGTTCCTCCTATACGAGGTAAGTCGATATACAAATAAATGTATTTGAATTGAATTATTTGTGCATATATGAAATTTGGATTGCTATGAATATCAATTGAGATGAAATGTATATGAAATCCGAGGATATATTTATGTCGACAAGTTGATAATGTCTGAGAAGTCCCATTTGAACCTAGAGATAGATAGGATTGTATATGTCATGACATAGGTGCACGATATATGATATCATGTAAGACCATGTCTGGGACATCGGCATTGATTCGAGATTTCGTGTAAGACCATGTATGGGACGTTGGCATCGATATGATATTTACGTGTAAGACCATGTCTGGGACATTGGCATCGTATTGATTCATGTAAGACCCTGTCTGGGACAGTGGCATCGGAATTTGGTTATATGTAAGACCACGTCTGGGAAGTTGGCATTGTACAATTATTTCGAGCATTCTGAGTATCCTATTTAGTTCCGAATGGTTCAACGGGCGAATCTAAGAAATGAATGATTGTATGTGATATCTATCTGTTTCAGGTACTTCTGAAGTATATGCTTTGAATAAGCATATGAGTTAAGCTAACATGTACATTGATGCTATGAGCAAAGTGTGATATGTGTATGTTTGATATATGAGCAAAAGAGATGCTAGAGATATGATGTGTTGGAGAGCAATGGCAAACCAATTGAGCCAAAGAGAAACTTATGTGTATGGAATGAAGATATATTTATGAATTTGATTTGCCATGCTTATAATTGGTTATATGTTAAGTTTATTTGTATATGGCTTACTAAGCTTTTGAAAGCTTACTTTGTGTGTGTTTATTCTGTTTTATAGATCGTCAAAGCTACTGAAGGCTCGGGCGCCGTCGAGGATCGTCACCACACTATCAAACTTAATTTTGATACTTTTGAAGATGTATATAGCGAAATATGGCATGTATAGGCTAGTCATTTTGGAATATGTTTGGGTTGTAAATAACCATGTGATGTGGCTAGATAAATGTTGGTAATATGCATAAGTGATTATGGTATATGATGCATGTTTTGGTATGGCTTGATGGCAATGAAAAGGTCTTATGAATGGTAAGCTTATTGATGGATTGATGCCATAGTGAATTGGTGAAATTGTGGATGAATCATGCTTGCTTTTACATGTGATTTAGTTGTGCTAATTGGAATGTTTAGAAATGTAATTGAGTGAGATGATAAGTTGAACATTTGACATGATTTTGGTTTCCAATTGTGTATGGGATAAAGCTTGTTTGAGCTTGTAGGGATGACCCAAGTGTGGGTGGCATTTTGGCCTTGAAAATGGCCTATAATTGCCCACACGATTGAGCACACGGGCGTGTGGCTCAACCGTGTCCCTCGTGGTTGAAATTCTAAGCAAGTTAAACTTGACCACGGGCTGGAGACACGGGCGTGTGACTGGCCATGTGGTGCAAGTCAGTAGCGACCACGGGTGAGGCACACGGGCATGTCCACGGCCGTGTGGACAAGCCAGTACGTATGCCCTGTTTTGACACGGCGTTGACACACGGGTGTGTCTGAGGCCGTGGGCGTGTGACCTCTGTAACTTTGAAAAGTTTTAAATTTCTGAGAATTTTTGTATGTGTTCGGTTTAGTCTCGGCCCTATTCTAAAGCATGTTTAAGGTCTCGAAGACCTATTTAAGGGACACTTTGATGTTAACTGTCGAATTTTTGTTTTGAAATATCTGTAAAAGTTTTCGATTGTCCGGTAATGACTTTTAACCCTCGACCGACGACGGTTACAAGTTAGGGGTGTTACATGCCATGAGAGTGTTTATGTTAACTGAAATTTTATGGAAGAAAATGAATGTTAGGGAGATGAGAAACAACTTTTGTGAAAGGTGTTAACATGAAAACACCTAAATACAACTTGAATGCAAAGATTAAAAATGTGTAATAAATGCATGAAATAGTTAGATTTGTGAGTAGTTGTTAGAGGGATAAATTTTCAGCGAGGCTTGTTTGATGAGAAAATGGATCGAAAAATGATTTACTAGCCTAGGGGCAAAATTGTAATTTTGCCAAAGTGTAAGGGCAAAATTGTCATTTTTGCCTAAGTATATATTTTGATGCATTATGATCATAGATGTTTTAAATAAGTGAATTTTGTTGTTATAGACCAAGAAGAGCGTGGAATCAACCTTGACTGAGGAAAAGGCGAGGTTATGGAATAGACCGTTGATTAACGCGTTTTACACCGAGATAAGTTTATGTGTAAACGATACATCTTATATACACATGTTGTTACTTATTGGTGCATTGTATGATTGGGAACATGTATGATTCAAGGGGATTGAATTTGGTAGGTATTGAATAATTTTCGTACGAAAGACGAAATAGATATATAAATGTGAAATAACATCAGTAGTATTAAATGGTGGGCTGTGTGCGATACCACCTTATTACTTATCCATGATGGGCTATGTGCGATACCATCGTATATATTATTTGGTGGGCTAAGTGCGTTACCACCGTAAATATTCTTGTTGGTGGGCTATGTGCTATACTATCCTGTTAAAGATTGATGGTGGGCTAAGTGCGAAACCACTGAGTGATTGGTAGTATTATGAATGGTTTATTGGGAAAATTATGATGTGTTGTTTCTTGTGATCATGTGGTGATAAGTGCAGGGATGCATGTTAAATAATGTGGGCATTTGGCTTGTGATATGGTTGGAATGTGGTAAGAGATGAAATGAGTAAGCATGATCATGGAATGTGGATTGTTTTTGCTTAGTATGTAATGCTATTTATTGTTTAGCACATACTATGATGTTATTTGTTTTCATGTAAACTTACTAAGCTTAAAGCTTACTCCCCTATTCTTTCCCCTTTTTTATAGAGTCGAAGAGTCGAGTCAGGATATGAATATAATTGGAAGATCACCCACACTATCAGCTCCTCTCAGTATATCTAGACTTAGTGTTTTGAGTATAGCATGTATAAAGGCTAGACTAGGTAATTTGTTTTGTTATTTTGGCCAAGAATGTGTTGGCCCCTTTAAAGGTGAATTCTTTTGTATATAGCCATATTTGATGGCTCACTATTATATATGAAAAGATGAAGTTATTCATGGAAGCGTATATTGCAAGGCTGAATTGTTTAGTAATTTGTTGAATGGATTTATGTTGTGTGAGTTAGGGTGGTGAAAAGAGCTTGACAAATAGCCTTGTTCTTGTCCACACGGGTAGGCACACAGGCGTGTGTCTAGGCCATCTGTGACACACGGTCAGTCCCATGGGTATGTGACTAGGCTATGTGTCCCCTGCATGTTAGTTTTGCAAGTCAGTAAGCTTTATAATAAACACACGGGCAGAGACACGACCGTGTGTCTCAGTCGTGTGGGAGGCATGGCCACAAACATGGGTGTGTGCCCAGGCCGTGTGAAGTCTGCACCTTAAAATTGGAATTTAATTCGACACATGGTCTAAGGACACGGGCGTGTGCCTTGACCGTGTGACCATAGTGAGATGATGACGTCATAAACAGAATGTCAAGGTTTTGGCACACGGGCTGAGACACGGGCATGTCGAGGCCGTGTGAGGGACACGGGCTAGGGACACGGCCGTGTGTCCGGCCATGTGAAATAAGTTAGTGTCGACCACGAGTGATGGACATGGGCATGTGTGACCACACGGCCTGCCTACACGGGCGTGTCCCATTTCACACGGGCATGTGGCTCCTGTTTAGGTGAAAATTTTTAAGTGCACTAAAGTTTCCGGTTAGATTCCGAAACCCTCCTTATGCATGTTTAAGGCCTCATAGGTCCTTAATGAGAATGTTTTGATGGTGAAGGAGATATTTTAAGTTGTATGACCAAGTGAGTTAAGTACGGTAATGCCTTGTACCCGACTCAGGCGTAGTATAAGGGTAAGGGGTGTTACACAGATACTATAGATTAAAGACTTTGTCACTCCCATTTAAGGACATAATCACATCTTAATATAGTAAAACAAGTTAAAAGATAAGTAGGCTAATTTCTCAATTTTAGCATATACTTAAGCTCAATAATAACCAACTCGAAGAAGGAGTAGCATGGAGCAGACTTCATGAGGATGAAGCTGGAAAAATAGGAAAACCAACAAGCAGGTAAGGTTCTTAACCCTTCTGTGTATGTAGGATAAAGTTATGGACACGAGAACTATTTTAAGGGTTTTGTATGTTTCTAGAAAATAGGTTTAAGATAAGAATATTGAGTATAACCCAAAAACTAGATACCGCCTGGAGACTAGAAGCTTTGGTGCTCAAGAGAAAGAATAAGCTAAAGAAACGATAAGGGTTTAGGTGAGTTTTAGACTCCAAACCTGTCATTAGGTTTTATGTTGTTTAAGTATGCCATGTTTGCATGAACATGTGATATTATGGCATGAGCATGCATTGCATGATTGTGGGTAAACCTCAAGGGGTTAGATGAAGATAAGAAGGGAAATGTGGAGTGAACCGATTAGATATCGCCTCGGGTGAACTTATTAGGGAACACTATGGTGTTCAGGCATAAAATTTAGGTGGTGTAAATGAGGTAATGGGTAGAGGATTCGGGAAATCAAACAATGGAATGGTATTTACCGCGACGGTGATATTGACTAGTCCTTCAGGGCAACACCGTGATGACAATATATGGAGTAAGACCACGGATGAAAGACGTCATGGCGAAAGGTACAAGGTAATCAGTGTAAGACCATAGATGAAAGACACTATGGTAGCCAGGTATGATGAGTAAGACTAGATGAAAGACGCTATGGGAGCCAGGTATGATGAGTAAGACTAGATGAAAGACGCTAAGGCATCATAAGGTAATATGCTAGGATGGCGAAGCGGTATAAGACCATGGATGAAAAACTCCATGGCACGAAATAGAGTAAGTCCACTGGGACAGTAAACACAAAACAAGATAAGTTCGTCTGGATAGTAAAAATGGAACATGGAAGTCTGCCGGGACAGTAAACACGGGTAAGTCCGTCGGGATGTGAGAAAGCGATAAGGAGGGTGTAAGACCATAGCTGGACTATGGCATCCGATAGAGTCAGCCAGAGAGTAAATGTGAAAAGTACGCCAAAACCTCAAGTGAGGAGTATAGGCCTGTTCACCAAGTATGAAAGTCAATGCAGGTAGAAGAAAAGTAAATAAGGTGTAAGTATTTGTAAGTGGACCATGAGGAATCTGCCAAAAAATGGTGATAGAGATGGAAGCCAATAAGGCATGGGCAAAGATCCAATAAGAATTAAAGAAAGATAGGTCATGCAAGAGTGAGCCTAGTTATGGAAAAATAAGAAGGGAAAATCATTTAAGGATCGTAAGTAGGGATCTGTCATGAATAACCATTAAGGGTAGCTCAATGAAGTTATACGGGAGAAGTGAATCTCATAGGAATATTGGGAGATGTACTCCCAGGATAAGGATTCTGTCGAGGGAATAGAATATCTATTAAGACCATTCTTTCTAGAGAAAAGTATATTGGGGGTGTACTGCCAGAAGGATAACTCTGTAGGGAGGAAATGAGTAAGTAATATGGTAGACTCACATAGTCGTCAGAACAATAAACCATGGGTTCGCCAGGAGGCGGGGCCTACTGAAGGTTAGCATAATATAAGGATACCGATAAGTCTTTTGGAGCTAGTGTATATGAAGAGGGGGTCCACTAAGGACGGGTTTGACCAAGGAAGTCCGCAAAAGAATGCATGACATAAAGACCCTTAGGAAAAAGACAAGTGAGTGCAACCACAAACGTACAACATGTTAGACGAACGTACAACCTTACACACCATATCATGCCATTATGACACATATCAGATAATGTGCAGCCATGCTGCCAGGATATAGGCGATGATCACCATACAGAACACTTCTTCCACATATACAAACCCCACCCTAAAATAGATACAGAAAGCAGATACAAAAATAACAAATTAAACATGTTTAACATGCTCATATACATATAACGGAATAATTAGACATGCATAGCAATGTCATACTCAGAACAGAATATCAGACTATCAAACCTATAGTTTTTGGGTTTGGTTAGCCCTTACTGACCCTACGGTAGGCCCATAGTCGATCAGAACGGTCCGTGCGATCCTAGGAAAAATTTTAGAAATATGGGCCCACATGCCCGTGTGGCCCATACGGTTTGGCCCAGAATCCACACGCCCGTACAGCATGCCCATGTGGGCCCACACGCCCAACTTGGCCTAGCCTGTGTGGCCTACATAGCCACACTCCAGCCATGACACGGCCGTGTCTTGTGGACGGCCCTGCCTTCACTAACCAGATGGCCGTGTCTCGCACATGGCCAACCACACGGGTGATTACACGCCCGTGCGGCATTGACAGAATAGCTTTTTGGCTTTTTCTGAAACTCGTTTTTATGTATTTTAGGTACACATCTGGTGCAGTTTAGATGCAAAACACCTCTGGGCCACTCAGCACTTTCGAACAACAACGATGATTTCGCACAACTAGAGTGCCAATTAGCAGCAACCAGCCCCTTGAACTTATCCTAAACCACAAAACGAGCCCCATCAACCAACGATTTGCAAACCAAAATAATTGACCATACTTACCAAACACACCAAAAACACCTAAATATCAACATACGGGATCACGATAGCAGACAAAAAGACGAGAAGTAGAATTGCTGGAAAGGAAAAAGGAAGAAGAAAGTGACAAAGATTAGGCAGAAAATTAACATCAGAGTTCTTTTGGAAATTTCGGAAGAGAGAGAGAATTTAGAAAAAAGAAAAAGAAAAGAAAAATCAAATCAAATCAAATAAAAATCAGATAAGTTATCAGGAATCCCTCAAATTCCTCCCCACTATCACTGACAACCACTTCTTAGAATCCAACTCTATCGAAACTCTATCAGATAACAGAGCAAAAATATAACACCCTCGCTAACGCAAGGATTCAAACACAAGACCTCTACTATATCAACACCCTTACCACTCGAACCAGTAGGCTCATTCTGATATGAATTAGCATACAATTTTATAAAAGCCCACACATCAAGGGTAGAGTTAGAATTAAAAAAATAACAAAATTTTGCAAAAGTGAGACTTGAACCCAAGACCTTATTCACACACCCAAAACACTTAACCACTAAAGTAGATACACACTTGCATCAGATATTTACAAAAACAAGGATAAATTAATTAGGGGTTACAACTCTACCCCCTAAAAGAAAATCTGACCTCGAAATTTACCTGATCAAAACAAATGTGGATACTGTTGACGCATCAAGTCCTCCGGTTCCCACGTGGCCTCTTTAGTACAATAATTCCGCCATAGAACCTTCACCAAAGGAATGGACTTTTTCCTCAGAACCTTAATATCACGATCCATAAACTAAACCAGCTCCTCCTCAAAAGTCAAATCTAGCCTAACCTCAATCTCCTCAACTGAGACAACGCGAGATGGGTCAGACCGATACCGCCTTAACATTGAAATGTGAATCACATCGTGGATACTGTCTAACTCTAGAGGTAGCTCCAACTAATAAGTAACTGGTCTCACACACTTCAGAATCCAATACAGCCCAATAAACCTAGGGCTCAACTTGCCCTTATGACTGAATCTCAGAACCTTCTTCCACGGAGAAACCTTGAGAAAGACGAAATCCCCCACAGAGTACTCAATATCACACCTCTTCAGATTTGCATAAGATTTTTGCCTATCAGAAGATGCTTTTAAACGATCCCGAATCAGTCTAACTTTATCTTTGGTCTTAGAAACCAGCTTAGGATCCAAAACCCGACGTTCACCCACTCAGTCCAACATAGCAAAGTACGACACTTACGACCATATAAAGCCTCGTAAGGTGCCATCTGGATGCTAGCCTAGAAACTGTTATTGTAGGCAAACTCAGCTAGCGATAGATAATCCTCCCAACTACCACAAAAATCAATCACACAAATCCGAAGCATATCCTCCAGTATCTGAATCACCCTCTCAGATTGACCACCAGTTTGAGGATGGAACACAGTACTGAAGCCCAATCTCGAACCCAGAGCCTCGTGTAATTTCTTCCAAAATCGAGATGTGAAACGAGGATCCCTATCAGAAATTAACGATACAAGAACCCCATGCAGTCTTACAATCTCAGAAATATACAGCTTCGCTAACTTTTGCAGAGAAAAGCCTGTCCGAATCGGAATAAAATGAGTGGACTTAGTCAATTGATCCACGATGAGCCAAATAGCATCCTTCTTAGTGGGTGTCAAGGGTAACCTACTAACGAAGTCCATCGTTACTCGTTCCCATTTCCATAAAGGAATCTTAATGGGTTGGAGCAAACCCGAAGGCAATTGGTGCTCAGCCTTAACTTGCTGGCACGTCAGACAACGAGCAGCAAAATTTGTAACCTTACATTTCAAACTCGACCATCAATACAGTTCACGGAGATACCGATACATCTTATTACTATCGAGATGTATAGTATAAGGGCTACTATGAGCCTCCCTCAGAATCAACTACCTCAAATCAGAATCATTAGGTACACAAATCCGACCTCGAAAACATAGAACTTTATCTTTATTCAACCCAAAATTGAAGTACTGTCACTCTCAACTTTACGAAACTGCAAACCTACAGACTCATCCCCTAACTGCTTATCTCAAATCTGATCGATCCAAGTTGGCTTAACTTGTAGCTCAACTAAAAGACTCCCATCATCAAACAGACT
This sequence comes from Gossypium australe, assembly GCA_005393395.2. Lineage (NCBI taxonomy): Eukaryota > Viridiplantae > Streptophyta > Magnoliopsida > Malvales > Malvaceae > Gossypium > Gossypium australe. The sequence continues at coordinate 72,118,886 of CM016615.1, forward strand.
AAGATGAGCGAAAATCACCCTCAAATCAGTCATAGCTCTTCGACTTAGAGCATCGGCCACCGCATTGGCTTTACCAGGATGATACTCTATCGTGCAGTCATAATCTTTGAGCAGCTCAATCCATCGCCACTGTATAAGATTCAACTCCTTCTGAGTAAGGAGGTATTTGAGGCTCTTGTGATCAGTGTAGATAATACACCTCTCACCATACAGATAGTGCCTCTAAATTTTCAATGCAAAAACCACCGCAGCCAACTCGAGATCATGTGCCGGATAATTTCCTTCATGTCTCTTAAGCTGACGGGACGCGTAAGCCACAACTTTTCCATATTGCATCAATACATATCCCAATTCGATGTGCGACGCATCACTGTATACCATAAACTCTTTTCTAGATTCAGGCTGTATCAGAATAGGAGCCTGAGTTAAGACAGATATGAGCTTCTCAAAGCTCGATTACTACACATCAGTCAAGATAAAAAAAACACCCTTGCGCAATAGCTTAGTCAAAGGAGCTGCAATCAGAGAGAACCCTTCGACAAACCACCTATAATAACCCACCAGACCCAGAAAACTGCGGATTCCAGATACACTCTTAGGCTGTTTCCAATTAAGCACTGCCTCAATCTTTCTAGGACCAACTCGGATCCCCTTAGCAGAAACCACATGCCCTAGAAAAGTTACCTCACGCAACCAGAACTCACACTTGCTCAGCTTAGCGTAGAGCTGTTATTCACAGATAATCTGAAGCACTACTCTAAGATGCTCATCATGCTCATTTTTGGTCTTAGAGTAAACCAAAATATCGTCGATGAAAACCACAATGAACTGATCCAGATATGGCTGAAATATTCAGTTCATCAAATCCATGAATGCAGCTGGAGCATTCGTTAGACAAAAAGGCATAACTAGGAACTTGTAGTGTCCTAAATACAGTCTTTTAGTCCAAAAGAAAAAGAAGAAGAAGAAGTAGAAGAAAATGTTTTTTAATCCAAAAGCAAACTCGCAAGAAGCAAAGTTAAGAATCAAAATAATCCACAAAAGAAAGACAAAGAAAGAGAACAAGTAAGAAAAATTAAGAAAAAAGAGCTATATTAAATCCAGTCAAGGTTTGGTCAGCAAGCTCCAAGTAGCGGTTTGATGATCCAAACAGTGAAAGAGTCGCTTCGATTTATTGGGTCTAGTGCCCCAATGGCTCGTGGGCCCCACACGGATAAAATCCACGTTAAGTGGCAAATACTGGACTGGGCTATGTAGTTCGCATAGCCGTGACTAAATTTGGGCTAAATGGGCCACACAAGCGTGTGGGCCCACTTGGGATGAATATTGGGCCTTGGGCCTATTTACACCGTAATGACCGTAATACCTCATATAGGGTAAAATGACCGTAATGCCCCTGTAGGATAAAATGACCTAAGACCCCTGTAGGGTAAAATGATCGTAATGCCCCTATAGGGTAAAATGACCATAATACCCCTATAGGGTAAAATGACCGTAATGCCCCTATTAAGGTAAAATGACCGTAATGCCCCTATAGGGTAAAATGACCATAATACCCCTGTAGGGTAAAATGACCGTAATGCCATTGTAGGGTAAAATGACCATAATGCCCCTGTTAAGGTAAATGACTATTTTGCCCCTCGAGGGTAAATGACTGATTTGTGCATGATTTGACTGATTTGACTATGATTGCATGACTATGATTTGATTGACTTAACTGTGAATGATATGATGAATTGTGGGGAAGATATTCTGCATACATGACATACTGCATGGGGTTGGGATATTGGTTATGGAGGAAGTACTGTTCTGATAGGGTCGCATGGGTCGAACGAGACGACTGTGGACCCAGTAATGATCTGTTAAGGTCATATGGGTCGCACGAGACGACTGTGGACCTACCGATGGCTTTAAGCCAGTTAATCTAATTATGGCTCTATGGCAACCTAATTATGGCTCTGTGTCATCTTGATTATGACTTTGTGTCGATCATACTTACCCATGGTTGTGTGTTGGTTATATTACCGTAGCTGATGGCTATGCGTCAGTCTTATTACAGTTACCGACGACTATGTACCAATTATAAGACCGTTACTGAAGGCTTAAAGCCGTATATATAGTAGCAGCTTTGCTGCGATTTCGGTTAGGGATGGCGTGGGTGATTTATTCCCCACAGGTAGTGCAGGGTTAGACGAAGGCAAGTGCAGGGTTGGATGGGTTTGCATGCATCATGCATCATTCATGCTGAGACTATTACTGTGATGGGCTAGGCCCAATTGATTCTGTTATTAGCTGTGACCCAAATGACATTGTTTTGGGCTTTGGCCCGCATATACTCTGAACTGAACTACCCTGTTACTGTTAAAGGGCTCAGGCCCAGATTGATTTCGTTTCTGTATACTGACTGTTTCTTTAATAAGAGGATTACACACTGAGTTTTTGTAACTCACCCCGTTTTTAACCTTTTAAGTAATCCCCAGCATTAGACGGCTCGGAGCTGCGAGGGACTCGGAGAGGGCCACACAACTGCACATGTTTTTTTTTCTGTTTTGCTCATTTACTTAAGCACTTTGATTTTGATTCGGGTTGTAATAAGGCCTCTATAATTTCTGGATTTTAAATTTGGGATTTTTTTTATTGTGATTTATATCTGTTAGAAGTAGAATACGATTTTCCAAAACAATAACATTTTCAAACACTACGTTTCCGCAACTTAATTTTTAAATATCACGTTTTTGTAAATCATTTTTTTTAAATTAAGCTTCCGCAATAATAAGGTTTTAAAGGTAAAAACGTTTTAAAAGGGAATAAATTTTTAATAAACCACGATTGAAAATAAACAAACGCAAACTGAGGTTTTGTACAAGTTTTAAATGGCAAGAAGTTTTAAATTTCAAGTAGGGTTATTCAATGTAAACATGGTTTTCGAAAAAAACTTCAATGTGACACGCCAGATTCGGCCATAACGTCTCAATAGCTCTCTATAGAATGGCACTGTAACATCCTAAAATCTAGGGGTCTGTAAAACTTGTGTAATGGCATGTTATGCTAGGTTGGTGTCTTATTTAAAGACGTTTAGGGGCCTTAGGGAGGCCTGGGGTTGAGTTTGAGCCCTGGTGAAATATTGGTTTTTGGGCACTTAGGGGGGGTAAGCTGGGGAAAGCAGGGCATAAGGTTAATTGAGTGTGTTTGCTAACACAAATGGACATATGGTGAAGTAGTGGTGGCGTCAACATGCATGCAAGGGGAGTGAGGTTCGAATCTCACAATTAACACTTGGAGAGTTTAATTTTTATGTTCAGGAAAGGAGGAAGTTGAGTAGAGTTCAAACTCTGCAGGAGAGAGAGTGGACTTGGTCAACCTTTTCAAAATGGGTGATGAAGAGTGGATTGTGGAGGTAATGGGGGAGAGAATCGTGGAAGTGAACGGAAAGGAGGTAGTGGCCGAATTTTGGGAAGTGCATGGGGTGTATAAGGTAGTAGATTCGACTTTGAGCAAGAGGAAGGTGGGGAAAACCGAAACCTCTTAGAGAATTTGTGTCAAAAATTCCATTGTGTCTCTAAGCATTTTATTTTCATTTTCGGCTTTTGCTACTAAACATTTTCGGGTTCTTTCTTCTGACATTTGCGTTTTTCTTCTTGTTTTCTCTCCTTAGGACTTAGCCGAAACTCCTTTTTGTTCTTCTGTAGTGTTCCTACTACTCATCTTTTCTCTCTTTCCATCTCCTACTATTTGTTTTTCTCCACCATAGTCGGACCTCCCTTGTTATTCCATTTTGAATCAACTTCTCTCTTGTGTGTTCACCATAGCCGAATCTTGTTCTTCTTCCTTGCTTCTCTACTTTTTCTCCATTAACCAAACTTCTATCCTTTTTTCCAATCTAAATTGGTGTTTCTCTTCTATTGCTAATAGCCAAATCTAGAGTGCTTGGGTCTTGCTGCTAGTGCCAAATTTTACCATTTTATTCGGCTCACTCCTGATATCGAGGTAATGATTCTTTCTTTTTCATTCATGTTCTTTTTTATCTTTCTTCTCTTGGTTTGGCTAGGCCGAACTTGAACCACTCGTTGTAATCTAAACTCCTTTTGTTCTCTTTTGGGAAAAGTCGAATCTCTCTTCAGTCGACATCGGATTTGGATAAGCAAATCATGGTGTTTTGCTCTAGTAAGGTTAAGTGTTAGTAAATCGTACGGTTAGTCGTGGATTATAGATCTTCCATTTTGGTTGCTGTAAGCTAATAGTGTGATGTGTTGGCTAGGTGACGTCGAGCGGGAGTGTTTAGTTCTCCACGTAATCAGGTGTGTAATCTCACACCCTTATTCATTTGTTATGTACTATTCTGTTGGTCGGCTAAAAGCCGAAATACCCTTAATGGGTAAGCTATGAGATACCCCTAGTGGGTGAGTTTGGAAATGGCCCAGGTGAGGAAATTTATGATTATACCCTTTTGGGTAGATTTAGCATGACTGTGTATTCTGATTATCTGTTATATTGGTACGTTCATGCATGCACTAAATTATTATGTCATCATATGTTGCATGGGATTGGGATATGATATTGATGAATGGGGAAGTTTAATTCGGTGGCTCTGCCACATATTTCGATGACCCTGTCACATTTTGTATGGTGGATATGCCACATATATTTCGTTAATCTGGTGGCTTTGCCACAATTTCGGTGATGAGCAGCGAGACTGCCATTGAGGTGTGTAACGGATGGAGGGTTGATTGTAGAAATCCCCACAGGTGTGTTAAGCTGGTACGGGTGGTGTGTAACGGATGGATTATTAGGCTGGGTTGGGTTGCATTGCATGCACTTATCTGCTTTAGCATGCTAAAAGGGCTCAGGCCCAGTTCGTTTCTGTATGGGCTTCGCCCAGTTTGTTTCCGTTAGGGCTAAGGCCCAGTTTGCATCTGAATGGGCTTGGGCCCAGTTAATGTTCGATAGGGGATTACACACTGAGTTCTCGTAACTCACCCCCTCTGCTTAATTTTTCAGGTGATCCCCAGCATTGAGGATTTGGAGCCGAGGCGGACTCTGTGGTGGCCATACATCGTAACGTCAGTGAATTCCGTTTTACTTTACTATAAAATTTACCTTAATTTGGGTTTATGTTTTGTAATAAGGCATCTGGGATTTTAATTTTGGTTTTGATTTTTAATTCGATTACTACCTATTGTTAAATGTTCAAAATGGGGTTTTCCTAAAACATTAATAATTATTTTCCAAAGTGATTAACGAACAGTTTGCAAACTATATTTGATGAAACTCTAGGTTCTCTCAAACGTCAAAAGTTACTTTCAAAATATCACACTTCTGAAATTCATTAAATCTAAATTCTGTTTTAAAACAAGTTTAGGAAATAATAATAGTAATATTAATAACACTTATAACAATCACAACGTTGCTCCTATTTATTTGGAAAACCATAACAGCAAATGCTAAATTATACAAGCAACACAACATGAATTTTCAACGAACGCGAAGATTCTTTAACAACCATTCCATGTAACATGCCAGATCCGGTCGTAACGTCTAGGCCGGGTTTGGTGTGTTACAGGCACCGACAAAATTGAAAGAGTTGAAGTCTCAGTTGCAAGAGTTGACTGATAGAGGATTTGTTCGACCAAGTTTCTCACCCTGGGGTGCTCTTGTGTTGTTTGTGGAAAAGAAAGATGGTACTATGAGGATGTGTATTGATTACCGATAGTTGAATAAAGCGACAATAAAGAATAAATATCCTCTACCACGAATTGATGATTTGTTTGATAAGTTAAAAAGAGCTACAGTGTTTTCAAAAATACATCTGAGATCGGGATATTATCAGTTCAGAGTTAAAGAATCAGAATGAGGAACGGACATTATGAATTCTTAGTTATGGACATTACGAATTTTTAGTTATGCCTTTCAGACTAACGAATGCTCCTTCAGTATTTATGGATTTGATGAACCAGATATTTAGACCATATTTGGATCGATTTTTCGTTGTGTTTATTGACGATATTTTGATTTATTCTTGTGATGAGACACAACATGCTGAGCATTTGAGAATTGTGTTACAAACTCTGCGTGAGAAGCAATTGTATGCAAAGTTTAGTAAATGTGAGTTTTCATTGTGTGAGGTTTGTTTTCTGGAACATATAGTGTCAGCTGCGGGAATACGAGTTGATCCGAGCAAGATTTCAGCAATTTTAGATTGGAAACTTCTGAGAAATATGTCTGAAGTCTATAGTTTTTTGGGACTCACAGGATATTATAAACTGTTTGTGAAAGGCTTCTTGATGATTGCAATTCCGTTGACTAAATTGCTACAGAAAGATGTTAAATTTGAGTGGTCAGAAAAGTGTTAGTAGAGTTTTGAACAGTTAAAAGTATTGTTGACAGAAGCACTAGTGTTAGTTCCACCTGAATTAGGTAAAGAATTCATCGTTTACAATGATGCATTGTTGAATGGTTTAGGCTCTGTGTTGATGCAAGAGGGCAAAGTTATAGCCTATGCTTCGAGACAGTTAAAACCGCATGAAAAGAACTACCTGACACACGATCTTGAATTAGCAGCTATTGTATTTGCATTGAAGATTTGGCGTCACTACTTATTTGGTGAGAAGTGTCACATTTATACTGATCACAAGAGCTTGAAATATTTGGAGATGGTTAGAATTACTAAAAGACTATGAACTAGTAATCGATTATCATCCGGGAAAAGCTAATGTTGTTGCTGACGCTTTGAGCCGAAAGTCTTTATTTGCTTTACGAGTAATGAGTACTCAGATAGATTTGAGTGATAATGGTTCGGTTTTGGCTGAGTTGAAAGTGAGGCCAATGTTTATACGTCAAATTTGTGATGCCCAGAAAAGTGATGTTGAGATAATGGCAAAACGAGTTCTGTGTGGTTTGAATTCTGATTCAGAATTTCGAGTTGATAGTGATGATTGTTTGAGATTCCGAGATCGGATTTGTATTTCGAGAAATTTAGAGTTGATTCAGTTGATTTTGAACGAGGCTCATAATAGTCGTTTGTCTGTTCATCCAGGAAGTACGGAAATGTACAATGATCTGAAACAGTTTTATTAGTGGCATGGTATGAAACAGGATATCTCAGAGTTTATTTCGAGATGTTTAGTTTGTCAACAAGTCAAAGCTGAACACCAGGTTCCATCCGGTTTGTTACAACCAATCATGGTTCCTGAGTGGAAATGGGAGAGAATCATAATGGACTTTGTGTCGGGGTTGCCTTTATCTCCTAGAAAGAAAGATGCAATCTGGGTGATAGTTGACAGATTAACGAAATCAACTCATTTTATTCCAGTGAGAACAAATTGTTCACTTGATAAGTTAGCCGAATTGTATATTTCTGAGATTATGAGATTGCACAGGGTACCATTATCTATTGTGTTTGACAGAGATCCGAGGTTTACTTCACGGTTTTGGAAGAAACTGCAAGAGGCTCTAGGTACGAAGCTGCATTTCAGTATTGCATTTCATCCGCAAACGGATGGTCAATCCGAGCGAATCATTCAGATTCTCGAGGATATGTTGAGATGTTGTATCCTTAAGTTTGAAAGTACATTGGAAAAGCATCTACCATTGATTGAATTCACGTATAATAATAGTTTTCAATCAAGCATTAAAATGGCACCATATGAGGCTCTTTACGGTCGTAAATGTAGAACTCCATTGTATTGGACTGAGCTTAGTGAGAATAAGATTCAGGGGGTTGATTTGATTAAAGAAGTTGAGCAGAAAGTGAAAGTGATTCGTGACAGTTTGAAAGCAGCGTCAAATCGTCAGAAGTCTTATGCAGATTTGAAACAAAAAGATATTGAATTTGAGATCGGTCATAAAGTGTTTTTGAAAGTGTCTCCGTGGAAGAAAATACTTCGTTTCGGCAAAAAAGGCAAATTGAGTCTGAGGTTCATCGGGCCGTATGTGATTGTTGAACGTATTGGGTCGGTTGCTTATAGATTGTTGTTGCCACCTAAGCTAGAAAAGATCCATAATGTTTTTCAAGTATTGATGCTTAGGCGATATAGATCCGATCCATCACAAGTGATTGCCCCTACTGAAGTTGAGATTTAGTCTGATCTATCGTATAAAGAAGAATTGGTTCGAATTCTGGCACGTGAGATCAAAGAGTTGAGAAATAAGAAAATTTCTTTAGTGAAAGTGTTGTGGCACAAACATGGAGTTGAAGAGGCTACATGGGAGCCTAAAGATGTTATGAGGGAGCAATATCCGAATCTATTCACTGGTAAGATTTTCGGGGACAAAAATCCCTAAGGGGGGAGAGTTGTAATAGCCTGGTTTAGACCCTAGTCGGAATAGTGGTTTTGAGACCATAAATTCGAGGCCAACAAATATTTTAATATTATTTTCAGTGTTTACAGTATGTGATTAACCATGTGCGAAAATTCTGTGTGAAAATTCTATCGTTTGTGTATCGATTTGCAAAAAAGGACTTAATGGCATAAAATGCAAAAGTTGTGTGCTAATTGTTAAAGTGCTTAATTACCATGGCTTATTAAATAAAAGGTCCTTATGTTGATATTAGACCGTTGATATTAGACCATTGATAGTGGAATTTGACATAAATGGCCATTAAATGAATGAAATATTAATGCTTTATTAAAGGATATTTTAGTAATTGATGAAATGATATGTTTAATTAATGAAACAAATATGAAAATGAAGCCATTATCATCTTGTTCGTATTGAAAATTCAAAGGAAAAAGAAAAGAAAAAGAGTTTTAGGTTTCGGCTAGCATATAGTTTGATTGAAAAATGTTTTGAGCTCGGTTTTTAGTGATTTTTACGTTTTTGTGATTGTTGCTTCGGTTTTAGCTAGCCCGTGTCCTAATTTTTGAGTTTGTTGGTGATTTTGTAAAATGCCATTGATGAATGCTTGAGCTTTGTGATAGTTGATGATGAAATATGAAAGATATGTTGTAACAGCCCGATTTAGGTGCTAGTCGGAACAGTGATCTCAGGATCACTAATCCGAGGTTAGAGAAAATTATTTTCATGTTATTTTATATGTTATAACATGTTCATAAAGATGCATGAAAATTTCGGTGCCTTAATTTTAGTGATTTCATGCCTAATCGCGAAAAAAGACTAAATCGTATAAAGTGCAAAAGTTCTATTTTGTTTGCTAGAGGTGCCAAATAGCTATAGAATGTAAATGGGAGGTCTTTAAAATGCAATTATTCCTTCCTATAAGTGATGGACGGTCAAGGGGACAAGGAAGTAAAAATTTGACAAGGGTTGGTGACATTAGTTGACTAAATGAATAAAATAAGATGAAATAAGCAAAGGCTATCATCTTTTCATTTTCTTTTCTTCTCCAACCGAAAATGCCAGCAAAGAGAGGGTTTTGAAAGATTGAAAATTTTAGCAACTCATCTTCTCTACAAGTAAGTGATTTTGATGGTTTTAGTTGATAATTTTTGTACTTTTGGAGTCCCCAAAGCTTAAGCTAGCTAATGAGGGGACTAATTTGCAATATGGTTGAAAGTCTAGGGACTTGCCATGAGAGAGTTTATGTTGTTTGCTAAGTTTTTATGGAAGAAAATGAATGTTATGAAGATGAGAAACAACTTTTGTGAAAGGTGTTGTCATGAAAACACCTAATTAAGACTAAGTTGTAAATGTTGCAAATTGGTAATAAATGCATGAAATAGTTGAAATCTTGAGTTGCTATAAAAGGGAATATGAATCGGCTAGGCTTGATTAGTAAAGAAGTTGGATGAAAATTTATTTACGAGTCTAGGGGCAAAATCATAATTTTGCCAAAGTTTAAGGGCAAAATGGTAATTTTGCCAAAGTAGAAATTTTAAAAATGTGTTGATTAGTATGGTGATTAAATGAGTAAATTCTATTGTTCTAGATCAAAGAAAACGAGATTCGGACCTAGAACGGGAGAAAAGAGAAATACGGACAAATAGGTCCCTTTTTACCTTTTTCGATATCGAGGTAAGTTCATGTGCTTTATGCAACTCTAAGTGAAGTATTTAATATTTCAATGTTGTATGAATTGTTTATTGCTCCATGTATACTATAAATACGTTTTGGCGGGATGTCAAGAAATGAAAGTCTTAACTTAATCTAAGACTAGTGGGAATGCAAATAGCATGATATGATGATAATTCAGGTCCCGTGTAAGACCATATTGGAATATGGCCTCGGTGTGAGATTTCGTATAAGACCATGTCAGGGACATGGCATCGATATGATATTTCATGGAAGACCCTATCGAGGGTATGATGTTGATTTGAAATTTTATGTATGAAATTTCAAGAGTATTCTTTAGCATTTTGAATAATTCAATTGAAAATGAGAAAGTATGTGGATATGCTATGAGAGGTACAGGTATGTGCCTAGAACTCACTTGCGGTGAATTCGGTATATGAGAAAATTATGGTGAGTTATGAGTAAACAATGCACCCTAATTGCATATGTTATAATTATGAATATATTCCGTGAATGCTAATGATCATGGCAGAAATCTAATTAAGAATGATAGTGTGTGAGGATGCTCCAGGATGAACATTTGAAATAGGGAAATGTATGTGGATAAATATCCGTGGATGCGTAATAATGGTGGACTATATGCGATACCACCTTATAAATTGGAAATGATGGGTTGTGTGCGACACCATCGCCAATATTATTAATGGTGGGCTGTGCGCGTTACCACCTTATTATTTGTTACCGATGGGCTGTGTGCAATACCATCGTGTTTAGTATCAAATGGTGGGCTATGTGTGATACCACCCTATTAAAGATTGATGGTGGGCTAAGTGCGATACCACCGAGTGATTGGTATTATGAATGGTTTATAGAGAAACTATGATGTATTGTATCATGTGACTAGGTGATGTTAAGTGCAGGGATGTATGTTAATGAATGTGAGCATTAAGCTTGTGATATGGTCAGAATGTGGTAAGAAACAAAATGAATAAGCATTATTGCTTATTTTTATATGCATATGAACTTACTAAGCATTATTGAATGATTGAATGTGTAATCATGAGCTTAAGAGTAAACCTCTTTATAACACCTGTGTGGTTGAGGATGATTAATGAATGTCAATAGTTGATTTTTATATGCATATGAACTTACTAAGCATTATTGCTTACTCCTCTTCATTTCTTATCTCTTATAGGTTAACTTTACTAGCTCGGGTTGGAAACCGCCGGAGAGGCTTTCATACTATCGAATAGTTATTTGGGTATGAGGTTTCAAGTCTTTATGAGTTATGGCATGTATAGGGATCTTATTTTAAGTTGATTAAGTCATAGTTAAAGTGACAAATGTGTTGGCCTAAATGAGTTATGGGACGGTCGCGTATAGCTATAGATGATGGCTCAAGTCGATTGTAATCGTGCAAGAAATAGTTCTCCTTCTGTATGGGATGAAGACTTCATTTTTATGATTCAAATGTGATAACCCAAGAGTTATGATTGATGATGTGAAAATGTTATGTGATGATGAGTGAATGTGTACAAGTGAGGGTGGCTTAATGGCTTGGAAAATAGCCTTAAATTGGTCCACATGGGTGGACACAAGGGCGTGTGTCTAGGTTGTGTGTGACACATGGTCAACCCTATGGGCATGTTGATCGACCGTGTGTCCCCTTGCATGCTAGAATCGCAAGTCGGTATGCCCTATAGTAAACACACGGGCAGAGACACGGTCGTGTGTCTCAGCCGTGTGGGAGGCACGGCCCAGGACATGGGTGTGTGCCTAGGCCTTGTGAAGTCTGCACATTAAATGTGGAATTTAATTCGACACATGGTCTAAGGACATGGTCTAAGGTTTTGGCACACGGGCTAAGACACGGGCGTGTCGAGGCCGTGTGAGGGACACGGGCTAGGGACACGAGCGTGTGTCCGGTAGTGTGAAATAAGTCAGTGTCGACCATGGGTGGAGAACAAGGACATGTCTTTGGGGCACACGGGCGTGTCCTTAGATCAACAAAGGCGTGTGGGCCCTGTTTTGAGGAAAAGTTTTCCAAGTTCGTAAAAGTCCCGGTCAAATTCCAAAACCCCTCGGAGGTATGTTTAGAGCCTCGTAGGCTGAGATTGAACAAGAGATGGGCTTAAATGACATTTTATAGCCCAATGTGCCATGTTTAAGGGAGATAAACTAGGTAATGCCTCAAACCCGGTTCCGGCTTCGAATACGGGTAAGGGGTGTTACATATGTGATAGATTAACATATTTTGTCCTTGAAATTTTGATGAATTTGAGTATTATGGGCTAAATTGTGAAAATGAGAAATTGAAGGACTAAAATATGAAATAAATGGAATACGTGGGCTTGTATGAGCTAGGGAAAATTTCGGCTAAGCTTGTATAAAATGAAATTATGAATATTTTGTGATTTTATGATATAGGGACTTAATGTCAAAATGTGAAAATGTGAGGGCTACTTTGTAAAATTCCTTAAATATGTATATTTGGATTGAATTGAGTGATTTGGGGAATGAATGAGCTAAATTTGAATATATATAGATCAAGAAAAGAGAAATTCGGACTTAGATCGAGGCAATAACAAAGTGCTCGATCGATCGACTTGAATCGTTATTTCTACGTCCGAGGTAAGTTCGTGTATAATAAAAATTGTTTTTGTAACACCCATTGCCCTATTCAACTTCGAAACCGAGTACGAGGTATTACCGGACTTAACTTGCTTGAACATAGAGCTTTGGGCTTTAAAATTTCATTTCCAACTTAAAACTTCTCATTCTTAAGCTTAACATCCTTATTATGGGCTTACGAGGCCTCAAACATACTTACAGAGGGTTTCGAAATTAAACCGGAAACTTTTATGCACTTAATAGTTTTTACCTAAATAGGGGCCACACGCCCATGTGAAATGGGACGCGCCCGTGTGAAATGGGACACACCCGTGTGGGCAGGCCGTGTGGTCACACACGCCCATGTCCCAAACCCGTGTGGAATTTATTTTCTAATTCAAACCTACAGGGGTTTTCACATAGCCGGACACACACCCATGTCCCTGGCCCGTGTCCCTCACACGACCTAGACACGCTCGTGTCCTCACCTTGTGTGAAAACCTGGGTATTCTGTTAATGACGTCAGCAACCTCATAAGGGGCACACAGCCTAGGCACACGCCCGTGTGTCTAGCCCGTGGTCGACACTGACTTGCAACACTAACATGCAGGGGACACACGGCTTGGTCACACACCCATGGGACTGACCGTGTGTCACACACGGCCTAGACACACTCTCGCGTGTCTACCTGTGTGGACATTAAAAAGGCTATCTTCCAAGCCAAATGCCACCCTACATAGCAACCATACTTATACCAACTCAATTCAACATATCTCATGACCCTAAGGCACTTTCAAGAATTCAAATCCAAGCATCCATACAAGCATAAACTTCATAATTTCATCATCATTGAGTATATACAAAACTTATCGAGTATTGGCCAACATCCAAAGGCCATTTACAAAATGAATTAATTAACATTAGTAGCCAACCTTTTGGCTAACAAATATGACATAACAAAAAGACCACGTCCTATACATGCCATACTCAAAATAAAATATAACTTTGTTATACCAAAGAGATGTCGATAGTGTGATTCCAAACTCCGACGTCCTACAATCCTCGAGTTATCTTGGCAAAACTACAAGGAAAAGGGAAATGAGAGGGGTAAGCATAAAGCTTAGTAAGTTTGCATGAAATAAATAGCAACTTAAAACTCATAATATTATCCATCCATATCACTGAATAAAACACAAACCTTAAGCTCATTTCCATAACTTAATCATACTTACTCTTACCAATTGCATAACATGCCACGTATCATGAACCATTCTCGTGAATTACTCACATATACGTATATTACCTCATCACTTGGTATTAGCATTAATCTTAACTCTAGCATAAACTTAACGATAAACCATATGGAAATTACTTGAGATATTCAAGGACATATAATCATTCTCATTCACAAATTACGACACCAATGCCACATCCCAGATGTGATCTTACGTGGGGTCACTTCTAGATGCCGATGCCATATCCTCGATATGGTCTTATACGGGACCTCATTTCAATTGTCGATACCACATCTCGGGTATGTTCTTATACGATTTCCATATTCAATGCCAATGCCATATCCCCTATACGATCTTAAACAGGATTTCCATTCGGTGCCGAGGCCATATCCCAGACATGGTCTTATACGGGAGCTTACCAATCTCATGTTTCGTTAATATTATTCTCACCTTTACCATAGTCCAATCGGGACTTCTACTACTTTACAATTTTCATCATTTTTCTCATTCAACATCATAACTCGAAATTCATAGAAATATTGTACAACATTGCTAATGTCAATCATTTAGAAAATTAATAACATGATGTTGAATTTATTGCACACAAACTTACCTCGATTTCAAAATAGGCTAAATTGTCAATCTAGTCCGATACTTTATTCTTTCCCCGGTCGAGGTTAATTCTTTGTTCTTCTTGATCTATAATAGCCAATTAGCTTATTTAATCATCACATTAATAAATGCATTTCAATAATCATGTTTTGCCAAAATTAATATTTTGCCCTTAGACTTTCACAAAATGACTATTTCACCCCTAGGTTCAAAAATCAATTCTAATCAATTTTTTTCTTTAACGAGCCTAGGTGAACATTTATTTATCTTATGGCAACCATCAAAACTCATTATTTCACACATTTATCTCACATTTTACAACCTTTACAAAAAGGTCATTTTTGGTGTTTTCATGGTAACACCTTTCACAAAAGTTGTTCATCTTATAACTAAGACTCATTTTCTTCCATAAAAATGCAGCAAACAACTTAAAAGATCTCATCGCAAAACTCTAAACTTTTCACTATTTTACAAAATAGTCCCCTCTTTAGAAAGCTTAAGCTTTAGGGGTTCCAAAAGTACAATTTTTATCAAGAAATGATCATGAAATACTTACTTGTAAAGAGAGAAGCTTGCTGAAATTTTTGAGCTCTCAACCATATTTTTGCTGCTAATTTTCGGTGGAAGGAAGGAGAAGAAAAGATGATATATTTTCTTTCTTTATTTTATTTTATTTTATTTCATCAATTTAATCCACATACTACACCCACTTTGACTAATTTTGACCTCTTTGTCCCCCTATGGCCGGCCACCTCTTAAAACAAGGCCTAATTGCACATTTGGGACCTCCAATTAAGATTCTATGGCTATTAGGAACCTTTAGCTTATAGAATTGTACTTTCGCACTTTATGCGATTTAGTCCTTTTTCGTGATTAAGCATGAAATTGCTAAAATTAAAGCACCAAAATTTTCATGCACGTACATAATCATGCTATAACTCATAAAATAACATGAAAATAATTTTCTTCAACCTCGGTTTAGTGGTTCCGAAACCACTATTCCTACTAGCCCCTAAATTGAGCTATTACAGTTTTAATCATATTCATATCTTATGTAATGAATGAAAATGTGGTGATGAGTTAGTAATGCTAAATGTGAATTTGAAAAAATGTGGCACTAAGTGTGCGCAAATAG
Source organism: Gossypium australe (assembly GCA_005393395.2). Lineage (NCBI taxonomy): Eukaryota > Viridiplantae > Streptophyta > Magnoliopsida > Malvales > Malvaceae > Gossypium > Gossypium australe. The sequence goes on from CM016615.1 coordinate 72,134,447, forward strand.
CACTGATACAGTGGTGAATGGCACTAAGTGTGCGAGATAAAGAAAGCATTGATTATATTAGATGGCACTGTGTGTACTATACCGAGTTAAATTTGGTTTAATGTAAAGGCACTAAGTGTGCGATAATATTAAAGTCCCGGCTAAGTAATTGGCACTAAGTGTGCGAGTAATTTGTATGGTCAAAGAAGATTGAATGATTTATGGCATCGAGTATTATGTGATATATGTGATAATTGAATATGTGATGGAACAGGTACGTACAGAACCTATGTGGTTGATTACTTTATGTATGAAATAGATGGTTGAGTATATGAATGAGAAGTCAAGGAGGATTAGATTATAAAGTATTATAATTGCTCATATATGAATCTTGAGATGTGGTATAAATGTTAGTAATGGCTTTGGATGAAATTGAATGGTGATGAGAATTGATTATTGTGTTAGTTAAATTTTGCATATTAAATTCAAAAGGTTGAGCTACTTGTATTATAGTACAAACTTACTAAGCTTTAAAGCTTATTGTGTGAAGTTTTTCTCTGTTTTATAGTATCATTAAAGCTAGCTTGGATTCGGGGATCGTCAACGACTCAATCACACTATCGGCCATCTATTTTGGTACTTTTGAAAGTTGTATATTTGATATATGGCATGTATAGGCTAGTGATTATAGAAAGTTTTGAGATGTATAGTTCTTACCATGTAATATGGCTTGATAGTTGAAGGACTTTAATATGTGTTTTGAATATGTGAAAATGATAGTTATAAGGTGTATATGTGATGTTGTGTGCATGATCATATTGATATGTATTGGTGATATGTGAGTGGTTAGTTTCATGCCCTTTCTTTATTTTATCTTATTTAATTCATTTAGTCACCTAATGTCACCAAACATTGACCACTTTTAATTCTCTTGCCCCCTTGGCTGGCCATCACCTTTAGGAAGGCCTAATTGTACTTTAAGGACCTCCATTTTAATATTCTATAGCTATTAGACACCTCTAGCTTGTAAAATAAAACTTTCGCACTTTATGCGATTTAGTCCTTTTTCGCAATTGAGCATGCAATCACCAAAATTAATACACCAAAATTTCCATGCACCCAAATAATCATGATATAAAACATATAATAATATTAAAAATAATTTCTTTGGTCTCGGATTAGTGTTTCTGAAACCACTATTCCGACTAGCCCCAAAATCAGGTTGTTACAACTCTCCCCCTTTAGATATTTTCGTCCCCAAAAATCTTACCGGTAAAGAGGTTTGGGTACTATTCTCTCATGGCTTTCTTCGGTTCCCATGTAGCCTCTTCTACACCGTGTTTTTGCGACAACACTTTCCCTAAGGCTATACTTTTGTTCCTCAACTGCTTAACCTCTCGAGCCAAAATCTTATTGGTTCCTCTTCATAGGTCATATCTGGTCGTATCTCAATATTGGTCGGAGGAATCACATGCGAAGGATCGGAACGATATCGTCGCAGCATCGACACATGAAACATGTTGTGTATTCTCTCTAACTCTACCAGCAAAGCCAACCAGTAAGCTACCGGTCCAATCCTTTCAATAACCTCATACGGCCCTATGAATCGCGGACTCAATTTACCATTCCATCCAAATCTTAATATTTTCTTCCACGGAGATACTTTCAGGAATACTTTCTCACCCACCTGAAACTCAATTTTCTTCCTTTTCAAAACTGTATATGACTTTTCTCGATCTGAAACAGCTTTTAGAATCTCACGGATCACTTTCACTTTCTCTTCATTTTCTCTAACTAGATCAATCCTGTGAATTTGCTTCGCACTAAGCTCGGTCCAATACAAAGGAGTCCTGCACTTGCGACCATATAATGCTTCGTACGGTGCCATCCATATACTCAACTGGTAACTATTGTTGTAGGCAAATTAAACCAAAGGTAGATATTTTTCCCAACTACCTTCAAACCCTAAAACAAAACATCGGAGCATATCCTCGAGAACTTGAGAATCACTCTTTCTGATTGGCCATCGGTTTCCAGATGGAACGTGGTACTGAAATTCAATTTTGTACCCAAGACTTCTTGCAACTTTTTCCAAAACCTCGAAGTAAACCTTGGATTCCCATCCGAAATTATGGACATAGGCACTCCATGTAATCTCACAATTTTGGCAATATACAATTCAAAAAACTTGTCAAGTGAGTAATCAGCACGTACCGGTATAAAGTGAGCCGATTTCGTTAATCTATCAACGATAACCCATACATCATCTTTCTTTTTCGGAGTCATAGGTAACCCCGTTACAAAATCCATTGTGATTCGGTCCCACTTCCACTTGGGAACCATCACTGGCTGAAGTAATCTCAAAGGTACTTGATGCTTGGCTTTCACTTGCTGACAGATCAAACACTTTGTAACAAACTCGGAGATATCTCTTTTTGTACCCAGACACCAATACAACTTCTTCAAATCATTATACATTTTTGTGCTGCCCGGATGTACTGACAAACAACCATTGTGCGCCTCATGTAAAATTTTCCTAACCAACTCATCATATTTAGGTACACAAACTCTATCATGAAACATCAAACAATCATCTAAACCAACCCAAAAATCAAAGTCTTTTCTCGATTCACACTGAGCTCTCTTAACTTGCATTTCACTATCATTCTTTTGAGATTCACGTATTTGCTGAAGAAATAATGGTCTAGCCCTTATCTCGGCCAATATAGCACCACCATTAGACAATGCTAAGCTCGTATTCATAGCTCTCAAAGCATATAGGAATTTTCTGCTCAAGGCATCCGCAACCACATTCGCTTTCCCAGGATGGTAATCGATTACTAGCTCATAATCCTTTAATAATTCGAGCCACCGCCGTTGTCGCAAATTCAAATCTTTTTGGTTCATCAAGTATTTCAAACTCTTGTGATCGGTGAAGATTCGGCATTTCTCACCATACAAATAATGACGCCAAATCTTTAAAACAAAAACAATAGCAGCCAACTCTAAATCGAGAGTCGGATAATTCTTTTCATGCAGTTTTAGCTGTCTCGAGGCATAAGCTACTACTTTTCCCTCTTGCATCAACACACAACCAGGACCATTAATTGACTCGTCACTGTAAATTACAAACTCCTTTCCCGACTCCGGTTATACTAAAACTGGGGCTTCAGTAAACAATGTTTTCAGTTTCTCAAAACTCTGTTGGCACCTCTCGGTCCATTCAAACTTAACATCTTTATGTAACAGTCTCGTCATCGGTGAAGCAATCATGGAGAACCCTTTAACGAACCGTCTGTAGTAACCTGCTAGACCCAAAAAGCTCCTAATCTCTAACACATTCCTCGACAGTTTCCACTCAACAATAGCTGAGATCTTACTTGGATTAACTCTAATTTCATCACCTGACATAATGTGTCCTAAGAATCCAACCTCTCGGAGCCAAAACTCACTCTTGCTAAACTTAGCATACAACTGCTTGTCTCTTAGAGTCTGCAAAATAGTTCTCAGGTGCTCTGTGTGCTCACTCTCATCCTGAGAATAAATTAATATGTCATCAATAAACAAAACTACAAATTTATCCAAGTACGGTCGAAAAATACGGTTTATTAAATACATAAATATCGCAGGAGCATTCATTAAGCCAAAGGGCATGACAAGGAACTCGTAATGGCCATACCTTGTCTGAAATGTAGTTTTCAGCATATCTTGCTCCTTAACTCTCACCTGGTAATAGCCAGACCTTAGGTTTATCTTAGAGAACACTGTAGCTCCCTTCAATTGGTCGAACAAATCATCAATCCTTGGCAAAGGATACTTATTATTCACTGTCACCTTGTTGAGTTGTCTGTAGTCTATACGCAATCCCATCGACCCGTCTTTCTTCTTCACAAAAAGTACCAGAGCACCCCACGGTGAATAGCTCGGTCTTGCAAAACCCTTATCCGTTAACTCTTGCAACTAAACCTTCAACTCTTTTAACTCGGTGCCATCCTATATGGGGCAACTGAAATAGGTGCTGTACTCGAAACTAACTTAATGCCAAACTCAACCTCTCTAACTGAAGGCAATCCAGGTAACTCTTCCTGAAACACGTCCGAATATTCATATACCACAAGCACCGATTTAATCTTTACTTCCGACTCTTGGGCATTTAACACAAATACGAGATAGGACTCATACCCTTTTCTTATGTATTTTTCAGCTACCATAGACGAAATCACTACGGGCAAACTATCCGATTTACCTGATTCAACCTGAATGATATCTCTATTTACACATCTCAGTTCAATAAACTTACTACCACAGTTTACTAAAACATTATGAGCAGTCAACCAATCCATACCAAGAATCAGGTCAAATTCATCAAACGGCAACAGCATGAGATTAGCAGGAAAACAATGACCTCTAATTATCAAGGGACAATTTCTAAACACTTTATCAACTAGCACATGTTTGCCTAACGGGTCTAACACTTTTATCACAAATTCTGTAGACTCAACAATCATATTCATGCTAGACACCACTTTCATATAAATATAGAAACGGGTAGACCCCGGATCAATCAAAGCAACAACAGAGATATCATAAAGAGAAAAAGTTCCCGTTATCACATCTGGAGATGATGCCTCTTCACGAGCGCGAATTGCATAAGTCCTTGCAAGTGCTCTACCTTCTGATCTCACAGCAGAATCTTTAGGCGCACCTCTACTACTAGTCCCACTCCCTGGGTTCCTTTGTGGTCTACCCCTCGAAGGTGCATTGCTCGCTCTTACTTCTTGTTTTCTGTCTTTCTCATCCTTTTTATAACAGTTTTGAATGAAATGGTCTTGTGAACCACACTTGTAGCAAGTTCGATTGTTTCCCCAAAACTCCCCAGTATGTTGTCTACCACAATTTGGACACTCCGGTTTAATTGACTTCGCATTGCCCACACTTGCCATTGAGATGGCTTGAACTCTCGAGCCCGAATATGTGTTACCTCAATCTCGGTGTGAATACCCAACTGAAGTGGTCGCCTGAGGGTTCATTTCTTTGGACCTCTTTGATTGGGTTTGGACCGACTTACTCATCGGCCTCTTCCTTGCGTCTCGGGCCTCAATCATAGCTTTTCTCTTTTCCTTATTCAACTCTTCATCCTTACAAGCTCTATCGACCAATACTACAAATTCCTTCAACTCCAAGATCCCAACTAGCAATCTGAAATCCTCATTCAGCCCATCTTCGAATCTCTTGCACATAATAGCTTTTATAGATACACACTCTTGAGCATACTTAGTGAGTCTGACAAATTCACGCTCATACTCATACTTACTGAGCATACTCCTTCCATATTCTGATCAATAAATCGCTAACTTATGTACTTCTTTCAGAACTATTCTAAGAAAAAGTCCCATGTCACTCTCTCCCTTGGAACTACAGATGTTAGTTTTTTTGCACTAGCGGTATGCCGAGTCCCTCAGTAATGACACAACACATTTTAAGCTTTCCTCGGGTGTGCAAGAAAGTTCATCAAACACCCTCATAGAATTTTCGAGCCAGAACTCTGCTTTCTCAAGGTCATCACCTATGTTGGCTCTAAATTCCTCGGCCCCTTGTTTTCAAATCTTATCGACTAGGGATTTGGTCATTCTTACCAAATCTATACCTGGAGGAGCCACGGGGACTGGCTGAGGTATAGGTAAGGGTGGAGGAGGTTGAGCATTAGGGTTTGCTCGTACAAACTCAATGTACCAGTTACTCATCATATTGAGAAAGGCTTCCCGAGCCTCTTCTCCTTGACCCAAAGTCTCGGGACTACTTTCTACAGGCGCGGTTCCTTGCGCGGGAGCCGGCACATTACTAGCAGCGTCATCAGCAGCAGCTCGGTCAAGATCCATTTATTATATAAAAACACAGTTTAAAATTGTCAGGATCACCACACTATCAATATATTTTTATGGCATGTATAGCTAGACTCTCACACACGCTACGGTAGTCCGATAACTGACTAAACCATAGCTCTGATACCACTAAATGTAACACCCCTTACCGGTACTCAATGCCGGAACAGGGTACGAGGCATTACTAGACTTATTCGCAAACAATTATACAACCCGAGACATGATTTTCCACTCAAATTTAAAAACTTTTCATATCACCTCTTAAACAAGCCTACGAGGCCTAAATAACCCTTTAGGAGCAGTTCGGGATCAAATCGAACTCTTTTAAAAATCTCTAGAAAGACTTAGAAAATTTTCATTAAACAATCCACACGCCTGTGTGGAGGAAGGGACACGTCCGTGTGACATATCACATGCCCTTGTTCCACACCCGTGTGGATTTATTTTTTTCAATTCAAACCTACAGGGGTTTTCACACGGCCGAGCAAATGCCCGTGTCCATGGCCCGTGTCTCTCACATGGCCACGACACGCCCGTGTCTTAGCCCGTGTGAAAATACCTTGGCATTCAGTTTCTGACGCCATCACCCCATAAATGTCACACGGCTAAGGCACACTCCCGTGTCCTTCGACTGTGTGGCGAATTAAATTCTTAATTCAGGTGCAGACTTCACACGTCCTGAGAACACGCCCATGTCTATGGCCGTGTCTTCCACACAGTTGAGACACACGGTCGTGTCTCTGGTCGTGTGGTTACTACTGAGCATACTGACTTGCCAACCTAGCATACAAGGGGGACACAAGGCCTAACCACACGCCCATGAGGCTGACCGTGTGTCACACACGGCCTAGACACACGCCCGTGTGTCTACCGGTGTACACAAGAACAATGCTATTTGCCAAGCTCTTTCTATCACCCCAACTCATACAAACATAAATCACTCCAAACCATCAACTCATTCATGCATAATTAAACCAAGTAAATCAACCATGCAACTTACACATTCATGAATAACCTCATCATTTCATAGATTAATAAGAAAGAGCCATCAACTATGGCCTTATACAAAAGAGTTCATCTTTGAATGAGCCAAAACTTTTGGCCACTATACATGCCATATTCAAAATGCTAAATCTAACTATACCAAGATGTGCTGATAGTGTGGGTAATCCTTTGATTATCTCTGTATCCCAAACTGGCTCTTCGACACTATAAAACAAGGAAAAAAATAAGGAAGTAAGCTTTAAGCTTAGTAAGTCTATATGTAAACAATATCTATCATAACACATCTTTATCAATCAAGAACATCACATACTAAATAGAAACAATTCAAGTCCTCATAACCATACTTACTCATTTCAAACCTCACCATATCCCATACATATATTATATAACATTGTTCACATTTACTAACACTTATACCCTGCACTTATCACCACAAAGCAACATTTAATTTCACTTAGACAAGTTTCTCGATGAACCCTTCGGAATGATACAAGACACCCAGTGGTTACGCACACAGCCTGTAACACCCCAAACCCCGCCTAGACGTTATGGCCAAATCTGGCGTGTCACATTGAAGTGTTTTTTGAAAACCATGTTTTCACTGAAAACCCTTCTTGAAATTTAAAACTTCTTGCCATTTAAAACTTACAAAACCTCAGTTTGCGTTTGATTCTTTTCAATCGTGGTTTATTAAAAAGTTATTTCCTTTTAAAACATTATTACCTTTAAAACCTTATTTGTTGCGGAAGCTTAATTTAAAACAAAAGATTTACGAAAATGTGATATTTAAAAAATTAAGTTGCGAAAATGTAGCATTTGAAAATAGTTATTATTTTGGAAAATCGGGTTCTACTTCTAGCATATATAAATCACAATCAATAAAATCCCAAATCTAAAATCCAGAAATTATAAAGGTCTTATTACAACCCAAATCAAAATCAAAGTGCTTAAGTAAATGAGCAAAACAGAATAAAAATTGTGCAGTTGTGTGGCCCTCTCCGAGTCCCTCGCAGCTCCGAACCGTCTAATGCTGGGGACTACCTGAAAGGTTAAAAACGGGGTGAGTTTACAAAAAACTCAGTGTGTAATCCCTTTATTAAAGAAACGGTTAGTATACAGAAACAGAGTCAGTCTGGGCCTGAGCCCTTTAACAGTAACAGTACAGCTCAGTTCAGAGTATATGTGGGCTAAAGCCCAAAACAATGTCATTTGTGTCACAGCCCATAACAGAACCAATTGGGCCTAGCCCATCACAGAACAGTCTCAGTATGAATGGTGCATGATGCATGCAAACCCATCCAACCCTGCACTTGCCTCCGTCCAACCCTGCACTACCTTTGGGGAATAAATCACCTACGCCATCCCTACACTTACAGTGTTAGCACCGGTTGCAGCACTAACCGAAATCGCAGCAAAGCTGCTAGTATATATACGGCTTTAAGCCTTCACTTTCGGTCTCATAATTGGCACATAGCCATCGGTAACTGTAATAAGATTGGTACATAGCCATCATCTACGGTAATATAACCGGCACACAGCCATAGGTAAGTATGATCAACACAAAGTCATCAATAATTACGACCAACACACAGCCATGGATAAATATGACCGACAAAAGTCATAATCAAGACGGCACAGAGCCATAATTAGGTTGGCATAGAGCCATAATCAGATTAATTGGCTTAAAGCCATCGGTAGGCCCACAGTCGTCTCATGCGACCCGTGCGACCTTAACAGATCATTACTGGGTCCACAGTCGTCTCGTGTGACCGGTGTGACCCTATCAGAACAGTACTTCCTCCATAACCAATATCCCAACCCCATGCAGTATGTTATGTATGCAGAATGCCTGGCCCACAAATCATCATATCATTCACAGTTAAGTCAATCAAATCATAGTCATACAATCACAGTCAAATCAGTCAAATCATAGCACAAGTTAGTCATTTACCCTCGAGGGGCAAAATAGTCATTTTACCCTTCAAGGGTATTTCGGTAATTCTACCCTACAAGGGTATTTTAGACATTTTTCCCTTCAGGGGCTTAACGGTCATTTCTCACACTAGGGTCCAAATGTGTGTATCAACTCATCAATAGGTCCACAGTCGATCTGCACGATTTGTGCAACCTTTAGCAATCAAAAGGTATAGTTGGGCCCAAAGCCCAAAGTATGGCCCAAGTGGGGCCCGCAAGCTCGTGTGGCCCGCTAAGCCCAAAACTGCCCTTAACCATGTGAATGACTTGGTCAAGCTCATTATATCACATAAGTTCATGAAGTTGGACCATGTGGGGCCACACGGCTCATTTCAGCCCATTTGACCCAAAAGTGGCCCAAGACCATGAGATCGCTCATGGTGGCCTCTATCATTGTATCAACTTCCCCACACGAGCATTCGTGCGCTCGTATGGTAACCATTGTCGTATTTTTGGCATTTCGGCATTTGCTGATCTACAATTAGAGTGGTGTGTGTACACACACTTTTGGCTTTAAGCCTATCAACAGGAATATGGTATACAGTTACATACCCTTTTCGACTTTTAAGCCGACTATCATTTACAGAAAACAGTTACTCACCCTTTTCGAAAGCATACAAAACACCCTTTGAGCACCAACCTACAATCATCCCAAGTAATTAGTCAATGCTTCAACTGTTAACACTCTCAATAACTAAACCACAATGTAACGATCACCACCTACCACGATTAGATGATCTAGAATTAATCCCTCCAAAATCGTCAACCAAAATCAATCCCTTGCACCTAGCGATTAACTTAATGAAAGATGAGAGACAGAAAGATTTCTGTGGCTACAAAATCACCTTACTCCACTAAGATCCCCAGAACCATCGTCTATTGTACCGTTAAGAAAAGTTAGAAAATATAAGAGGAAAACACAACATTCGACTTCCCCCAATAAAAACTTTCAATAACAGGTTGAACACATACTGAAATGACCAAATAGCAAAAGGGGGATCTTACGGGTACTTATCGATTGTCGGGATTCTTATGAGACTGAAACCACCACACCCCAACACACAGAAACGATCCACCAAACACCGAGTGGTAGACAAGAAACCGAAAGAGAAGAAAAGGGAATGGTCGGCTTAGAGAAGACCGAAAGAAAGATTGAAATAATTAGGGAAAAAGGAAACTATATTCCGCTAAAAGGAGAAGATGAAGGAGAATTAAGAGGAGAGATTAATTTTGGAAAAATGGGAATATGGAAATAAGAAAAGAAAATGAGAGGTTTCGACAATTGACACCTTTAGGAAAAAAGAGAATAGAAGAGAAAAAGACCCGAAAGGTACAGAGAGGCACTTGACTTACCAGAAAATTACGTCGTCAGAAAGCAAAGGTATAACCGAAGTCAAGACTACCCAAAGAAAAACTCTGCCAAAATTCTGAGTAGCTAGACACCCAAATTCAACACTACTCTACTGTAATATCCTAAATTAGGGGCTGCGCATTGGAGCCAAATTCACGAGTCGATAGGCCTTAAGGTCTGTTTTGATGAGTTTTAGGAGTTATTAATACTCGGGGATAAATGAGGAGTGTTTTGTAAAATTTTGAAAATTTAGGGCTAAAGAGGAAAATTTCGGAAGAAGGCCTTAAGATAAATTTTTTGGAATTTCTTGGTACGAAAGGAGGCTTGGTATAGTGGCTAGGAGCGTGTGGGGGTTTTAGCAGGTCGGGAGTTCGAGTCCTGAAGGCTGCATTTTATTTCGTTTTTTTGCAAGGGACGCATACAAGTAAGGGTCAAAAGATTTTTTTTATGCGGCTGTTATCATAAAATGCGAAGTGGCCGAGTGGCCAAGGACTTTGCGTGAGAACTAAGACTCGGAGGACTCGTGTTCGAGTCCTGAGGTTAGCGCATAAGGCGTTTTATTTTCTTTTAAGCGCTAGAACATAAAGCGCCAGTGATTTAGGGTTTAAAAGAAATTCGCAATGCATCATGTCATAAAATTCAATAGGGCCGAGTGGTTAAGAACTCTGCTGGGAAGTGGCGTCTAGGAGGACTCACGTTCGAGTCCAGGAGTTCGCACTGAAGCCTTCTGTTTTTGCTTTTAGCGCTAAAGGTGAAGGGAACTGGCAAGGTAAGGTTTAAAAGAAAATCTAACTAGATAATCGCATGGAACACGCACAGGGCCGAGTGGCTGAGGCGTTGGAGAGTTCTCTCCAGGTCTCGGGTTCGAGACCTGGGGACAGCGCCTGAAGGTTATCCTTTTTGGCTTCTTTTCCAGGCATGAAATAAATGGCTGCATGGGCATTAAATGCAGCATGCACGCATGCAAGAATGGTTTAAAAGAATTTTCGAAGCAGTATTTGCATGAAAGTCTTAGTAGCAGAATTGGCAGGAAGTAGGGAGGGTCTTCCCCAGGTCTCGGGTTCGAGACTTGGGGGCAGCGTCTGGGGAATTTTATTTTTTCCTTCTTGCAGACGTGGGTAGTTTTTGCATGGCCCATGCACGCGTGGGATTTTAAAGTTGTTTTATTATTATTTTTTTTTAATTTTGCTTATTGTTTCCAAAAGCTGCTGGGTGCTGGACATTTTATTGTTATTTCTTTTTATTATTATGGGGAATTGAATTTATTTGTAAGCATGGGGTTAAACATTTCATTTTATCATTATTTTAATTGTAAGAAAGAGTTTTGCTTTGGGGAAGGAAAAACGTGCAGCCAAGAGCTAATTGTGTTATTTTTTTTTTATTATTGTTTTGTTTATTAAATTGTTTTGAAAGAATAGAAGAGTTTGTCTGCTTGTGTTTTATTATTTTTATTATTTCTAGCAAGCATGAGTATTGGTTTTGGGAAGGAAGCATGTGCGGCATTGGTTTTGGAAATGAATGGCCGGCCTTGATCTTGTGATGCCAAAAAAAGCATGGCCAAATTCCATGCTTGGAATTTGTTTTCCATTTTTTTGTAGTTGGCCGAAAGAAATAGGAAAGAGGAAGGATTAAGCTTGGAATTTGTGGAAAATAGCAAAAGAGGGAGAGCATGACCGTGAAGCATGCTTGTGGGTGTTTTATTTTATTGTTTTGATATTTTATTAGATGATGTTTATTATTTTATTGTGTAGGAAATGATGAGGCATTATTATATTTTATTAGTTTGTTTTAATGAGGGGGGGATAAGAATAAATAATGTTTTATTGGTATTTGTTGTTGAAAATCTCAAAGAAATATGGGAAAGGAAAAGCATGGCCGGCCATTTGCTTAACAAAGCATGGCCGAATGCTTTGAATTGTTTTGGCTCTTCATTTCCATTTTTCTTGACCAAAAATAGAGATGAGAAGGAGCATGGCTGAAATGCATGCAAAAATTGTTGTTCCCCTCTTGCTCTTGAAGTTTAGCCGAATATGATTTACCTGGGAGCATTCATTTTCGATTTTTGTTTAGCAAGGAAGGTGGCCTTGCCTTGTTTTCTTCTCCCTACTTGTCTTGGCCGAAACTCTTTGTTTTATTTTGCCATTTTAGTGTTGGCCGAATCTTCCCTTCCCTTTTGTTTTGTTCTTTGGCCGAATCTAAGGGTGGTGTGGATTGCTTTTGGGTTTTGTTTTCAAGCGTTGGAGAAGGTAAATAGGTAAGGCTGAATCACCAATGGAGGGTGTTGACGATTCCGAATATTGGTAAGTATCTTAGTTAGCATTCGATCCCTCTTTCCCTTTTTCGTGAGCCAAATCATGTTGTTAGGCTTTGAGTATGGCCGATCGTTCTCTAAGCTTTCCTATGTGTTCTTTTAGTGTTAATCGAAGGGAGGGAGCATTAAAGGAACCCATTGGGTTCGGCCATACAAGGAGATTGGTGATTACCAAAGCTAATAATCTTTTGAGACTTCTAAAATTTAGGTAAGCATTAAGTATATTTCTGCCAAGGACCTTTGTTCGTGTAAGAGCCGATTTTGATAATACCTTAGTATGACTCTCGGCCATGAGCTATGTTTTGGGCCTTGTAATAATCGAATGTTGACCTTGGATTTAAGAGGTGGCCGAATGTGAATAAGGCTTTAATAATGTGCTCTGTTGTGTGTAGCTAGTGTTAAGAAGCATAAAGGAGCCTATTGGCCTTGACTATTCAAGGAAATGGTAAGTATGATTTTCGGCCAAAGACCTCTGTTCATGGATTAAGTTTGCCGATTCTAACTATATTTTAGTAGGATTTTCGATGACTTCGAGAACTAATCGACAAGAACAAGTGATGTCTCGGGATCGAAATAAGCTAGGGGCTAATCGATTAATAACAGAAGCTTTCGGGACTTTAGTGGATATTACAGTTGATAGATCAGGATCTCGCTAAAGTCAGGTGCGTAGTTATCGCACTGTTCTCTTGCTGGTTTATGTATGTTATTGTAAATATACATGTTGTGCATGTTAGCCGAAATAAGGGCTGAGATGTTGGATACCCAAGGTGGGTGATCGTTCGATCAGGTGTGTAAGTTCTTACACACTTTATTAGTATAAATGGTTGTTATAATGATATTTTATCACCTATCATGTAGTAATTTTGCCTTGTGGGCATGAGCTTGGTTTTCGGGTAAGTCCCCTAATACTCGATCTATGTTATATGTTGTGTATGCCATCATATGCTATATAAAAATGCATGATATATGGGATCATGATACTTGTTATGTGAGCATGATGATGTGGGATAAATGAGTGGAGGGGGCAGTGATATTCGTGTCGACGGACACCAGTGTTTTGGTAACACATTGTGACTACGGTCACCAGAGGTTTGGTACCTCCAGAGGTTTGGCACCTCATAGCGTCTCGTCCCTGTGGCTTAGTACCACCGTGGGTTGGCCCCACTATGAGATACGGGATCGACGCCAGTGATTTGGTATCACACGATGGGTTGGCCCCATCATTCGATTTGTGTCTTCGGACACCAGAGGTTTGGCACCTCCAGTGATTTGGTATCACATTTGTGACCTCGGTCACCAGTGGTTTGGCACCACACGTATTGACGGATATTGTGACTTTAAGTCACCAGTGGTTTGGCACCACACGTATTGACGGATATTGTGACTTTAAGTCACCAATGGTTTGGCACCACACGTATTGACGGATATTGTGACTTCGAGTCACCAGTGGTTTGGCACCACCAGTGGTTTGGTACCACACGGGGTAGAAAATGGAGTATGGATGGCTAGGTTGGGTTTCATAATTGCATACTCATTTCATAATTACATATTCATGTGTATGGACTGTGTGAATATGGGCCAAGCCCATATGTGGGGACATGTGTTATAGCTATGCACTGAGTCTTGGTGACTCACCCTTTCCCTATCTTTTCAGGTGAGTCAATCACGGAGACGGAGCCGGAGAGGTCTCGAGGTAGCCATGCTTGTTCCTCGTTTTGAAGTTTTATTTCGCACCATTAAAGCTTACTATTTGCTACATTCGATTGGGTTGTAATATGGCCGTTTATTATTCTTTTATTATTATTCGTATGATTAAGTAGTAGTTTTACCTTATTTCTAACGAACTTATGAATTGTTAAGCAAATCGGTAAAGGCAACGTTTTCAAAATTAATACTCGTACGCGTTTTCAAAGATATTACCATCGGGTAGCAAAATTTTACCAAGTTATCAATAACCCTGATACTTATAAAAATCTAAATGATCAAATGGTTTCAAAAGAAAAGAAAAAGTTTTCAACCCCATCGTGTTTATCAAACCAAACTATTTTAGTTTTAGCAAACATTGTTTTACAAATTCAGCAATATTTTCAGATTTCCACTGTGAACACGAAGTTTTCAAAACGTTTCAAAAAGTTTTTACTCCGTGACATACCAGATCCGGTCAAGGCTTGTGGGCCGGGTTTGGGGTGTTACATCTACCCACAATCAAACTCCTTGAAATCCTCCACAAATTTCTCCCCTTATCTCTCCACGATCCACTTCCAAGTTCACTCCTCCATTCTCTCCTCAACAACCTCACCCATCAGAATTTCAATACAACTCAACCACTGGTCAAACCCAAATGCAAAATGAATACCTCATTTGTGCTGGGCCACGCTCAAGCCTTGAACCTCAATGTTCCCTTCCACGCTACCTTGCCACCTGACCACAAGGCTTTTTGTGACTTAACACATGCGGAAATATTTATAAAGCCTATGTGCCAGTGTCCAGATTCATTTAAAAGCATAAACTAAAAAATTTTGTCGAAGCCAGGACTTGAACCCAGGCTTCTCAAACACTCCCATACACATCCAAATCACTGAGCCATTAAAGCAAACAAGCAATTTGTGTCATTTTCTTGCACACATAAATATATATGTGTGGTCTCCTAGCTGATCCTACGCTCAAGGCCTTCCTTCTAGGCCCAAATTCGGGGCGTTAGACAGCCCATCATTAATCAATAATAGGGTGGTATCGCACACAACCCACCAACAATGATAATTACGGTGGTATCGCACAAAACCCACCAAAATGATAATAAATACAATGGTATCGCACACAACCCATCGTTAATAAGTAACAAGGTGGTATTGCACACAACCCACCAATAATTACATATTTACGATTATTTATCCGTACCCATATTTCTATTTTGAAGGTTCATCCGAGAATTTCCCCATTTTCTATCATTTTCAATAATTCTCACCAATAATCAGTTACATCCACACAATGCATTAATAGCTAAAACATATGTAATAAGGATGTATCCTTTACACATAAACTTACCTCGATGCAAAATATGTCAATTTGAGGTTTAGTCCGAAACCTTGCCTTTTCCTCGGTCAAGATTGATTCCTTGTTCTTCTTGATCTATAATAATAAAATTTACTCATTTAATCACTACATAAATCAAGACACTTCAAAAATTCTACTTTGGCAAAAATTACCGTTTTGCCCTTATACTTTGGCAAAATTATGATTTTGCCCCTAGGCTCGTAAATCATTTTTCATCAAATTTTCTAATTTAACAAGCCTGACTGAACATTTATTACTCTTATAAAAATTCACGATACCAATCATTTTATGCATTTACTACTCAATTTACAACCTTTGCAAAAAGGTCTTTTTTGGTGTTTTCATGGAAACACCTTTCACAAAAGTTGTTCTTTAACCCACTAAGGTTCATTTCCTTCCATAAAAACTCAGCAAACAACATAAACACTCTCATGGAAAATCCCTAAACTTTCAACCATTTTGTAAATTAGTCCCCTCTGTCGAAACCATTTTTATTTGATTAAAAAACGGGGATCGACTTTAAAAACGAAAATAGAGTCGCCACCAATCTTTTTTCGAGGTGTGATCGGGTCACCTTGAAATTGATCATTTTAATAAAAAAATATTTTGATTTATTAAAACAATGATTTTGGTCTACGAAATTCGAGAAAACAGGTTCGGGAGTCGGTTATGCACGAGGAAGGATTATCACCCTCGTAACGCCCAAAATTGGTTCCTAATTGATTAATTAATGTCTTAATGTCGAAAATTTGAGAAGATTTTAAAATATGATTCTTTTTATTTTTAAAAAAATGTTTGAATAAATTGAAATGGATGTTAAGACCCTTTTGTCCCGAAGTAATAAAATATCACATCCAATACGTTAGGACACGACATTTTAAATCCTCGAAACTAAGCTTATCTTTTGATTTTCAAAACTCATGCATTTAAATTTTAGAAATATATTCGGCTATTTGGGTCAAATGAAAAAAATCAAAACCCAGTAAGTTAGTGCACCATTTCTTAAAATTCCTAAATACAGAATATTGCCTTTATTTACAAAAATCCTTTCCCCGAGATGGCAAAATATCACATCCAGCAAGTTAGGACATAACATTTTTGAATTCCCAAGAATAAATTTTTATTTAGCTCAAATGCTTTCATTTTAAAAGGAAAATGATTGGTTCTTTAGATTCGGTGGGATAAATCGAATCCCAGTAAGTTAGGGTACAATTTCTTTCGAACATTAGAACGTGAAGTATTTGCTTATTTCAAAATGATGATTTTAATGTATCGAATAAAATATAATGCGACCTTAATAAAATAAGGAATTACAATACCAACAGGTGCATGACAACAATAAACGTCAAAGCTCAAATAAAGCAAACCGAAACAAAAGGAATAATAAAAAAATAAAATAAAGATAAGATAAATAACAAAACAAGAATAAAGAAAAATAAAAATGAACAAAAAAACTAATTATAAAAAATAAGTAAGTAAATAAATGATTAAAAATAGTGAATCAAATAAACAAATGAATGGATATTAGGTAAATAATTTAAAAATAATTAATAATAAATAATAATAATAATAGTAAAGATAAACATAATAATGTTAATAATAAAAATAATAATAACAATAATAATAGGAAAATAATGATAATATGGTATAATAATAGTAATAGTAATATACAAATAAAGATAATAAAAATATAATAATGCTGATAATAATAAAGGCAATAGTAATAATAATAATAAGCAAGTTAATGACTTAATAGTAATAGATAAAATAAAATATTCACACATAAAAATATAAAATAAACAAGCTAAAAAAAAGTCAAAGAATAAGTAAATAAAGTATTAAATGAAATATTAGCTAAAACAATTTCTAAAAAAATAAAAAGAAATGAAATTAAGTCAATTCAGTATGAAAATGAAATCGAAATAAAATTTGAGGTACAAATTGCAAATGATTTAAAGAGGAAAGTACCAAAATAAGACACGCTAAAATGAATAGGGACTAACTGGGACAATATCCCTTTTGTCCTCATGCGCGGGTATTAATGTACCGAAATAAAACAGAAACAAAATTTAAGAGAAAAATTAAAAATAATGAAAAGGACCGAATTAAAAAAGCTCAAAAATGCAGAAGGACCAGGGCATAAATAGTCTATTTTAGAAAAACATGCGGATCCTGAGGTGGGTCAATTCGGATCGGGTCGGTTAAGGGCAAAACGACGTCGTTTTGAAGCTTTAGGATTCTAGCCAAAACGGCACCGTTTTGAATAGCTATATAAGTCAGAAATTTTTTAAAAAAAAATCATTTTCCTCTTCCCCTCTTCAAAAAATTGAAACAGCTCTCCAAAGAGCTCTCCCTTGGCGATTTTCGGCGAGGGTTCCGGTAAGGCTTTCGGCCGATCGCTGCCATGCCGCCGCCGTCGGCCACTGTACACGGTGGCCGAAATTTTGAAAAAATAAGTTTTCTTTCCCTTTTTTATATACTTTTTTTAAAACTTTTATGTGAAAAAAAAGAGAATCAGATTCGAAAAAAAGAATAAAAAGAAAACCTTTTCCTTTGCCCATTTTCTTTTTTTATTGTCTTGTATATATTTCTGTATTCCCTCCTATTTTACATATTATGATGGGGTTTTTATAACCCAAAAATAATAAATACAATTTTTTTGTCCATATTTGTTACTGTCACTGTGTTCTTATTTCCTTTTTTGCAGGCGACCGACGAGAGATCCGGCGATGGGACGCGATTTACGCACTGATTGTGGCTTGACGAGGGGCTGGTGTTGGGGCTTGCGGCGCCTAGGGTTTCAGAAACCCTAGGTCTCTGTTTCTGTTTAGGTATTGGGCCCTTTTGGGCTCCGTAGGTTGGGTTAGGGGTTTAGTTTTGGTTTTGGGCTAATTGGGTTTGGGGTGTAATTTAATTTAGGTTAATAGTGGGCTATGGGTAAATTTGTAAATTTGAGCCTGTTTGAATTTTGGTTTTGTAAATAGACTGTAACTGGACATTGGTTTATTTATTTTGTTTTTATTTATTTTTATTTTTTTGGTTTGTATGGGCCCGGGCACAAATGGGCTGTTACAGCTGCCCCTCTTTGCTCATTGTCGTGTAACGAGAATAGAGCAAAGACGATAAAAGGACCCATTTTGCCCGGTCTTGTCACATGGCTGTATCTTCGGGAAGATAGGCTAATATCTTCAATCTGCTTCACTGCAACTTCAGGAAAACGAGATTTACCATATTTAGTCTGCCCCACTACAAACTCAGGTAGACAAGACCAATGTCTTCGATCTGCTTTACTACAACTTCAAGAATGCCAGATCTACTATCTTTAGTCTGCTCCGCTGCAACTTCAGGGAGACAAGACCAATTTCTTCGATTTGCTTCACTGCAACTTCAGGAATGCCAGATTTGTTATCTTTAGTCTGCTCCGCTGCAACTTTAGGGATGCCAGACTAGTATTTTCGATCCACTTCACTGCAATCTCAAGAAGGCAAGATCTGTTATCTTTTAGCCTGCTCTACTGCAAACTCAGAGAGGCAAGGCTGATTTCTTTGATCTGCTTCACTGCAACTTTAGGAATACCAGATTTTCTATTTTAATCTGCTCCACTGCAAACTCAGGGAGATAAGACTGATGTCTTCGATCTGCTTCACTGCAACTTCGGGAAGACAAGATCTGCTATCTCCAGTCTGCTCCACTGCAAACTCAGGGATGCCAAACTGGTATTTTCAATCCGTTTCGCTGCAATCTCAGGAAAATAGGATCCGCTATCTTTAGTCTGCTCCACTGCAAACTCAGGGATGCTAGACTGGTATCTTCAATCTTCTTCCTACAACTTCAGGAAGGTAAGATCTGTTGTCTTCAGTCTGCTCCGCTGCAACTTCAGGGAGGCAGGCTAATATCTTCGATCTGCTTCCAGCAACTTTAGGAAGATAAGATCTGCTGTCTTTTAATCTGCTCCACTGCAACTTCAGGGGAATAACATTTGGTTTTTTTTCCATCCAATCTGTTACCACTCAAAGGTATAGAATTTGTATCATTTTCAATCAATTTGATCTGTTGCACCATTCCCTAGGTGTAATGACCAGATGTATGTGCCTGAAATTTGCATGAATGCAGGGTATCATTTTTCTTTTTCCGAGAATGATCTCCTTTTACACTTGGGTTGGCATTGCTCATCATTTGTCGAGATGGTATCACCGACGAAATGTCTTATCCAATAAAAATCCGAAGAGATAATCATCTTTCAATATTTCCAACCCTTAGGCTTGGTGAGTTCTAAACAATAATCATGTTTCATATTCTCATATTATTTAGAAGCTTCCAGAGAAATATGCGAAACTCCTTTTATGAAAGTATTCAATATAAAATGCTTGAAAAAGATCACAACAATGGACGAGAAAGAAATTAATCAGGAGCATAGCTCGAAACAAATAAGTTAATCAAAGATAACCAAGGCAATAAAATAAAATGGATTGGGGTGTATCTTCAAAAGAATAAAGTAATCAAAGATAGCAAATTAAAAATGGGTAAGATAGAAGCTAGGTGCCCCAGATATCGCAGCCTGAACTTCTCTGTACAAATGTGTTTAGAGGATCCGGAGTACTTTGTCAATGCCCCAAGACGTAGCACACTTCCTCATTGTTAATTCAGACATATCAAGACTACCACATGCCCTATCTTTGATGAAAATTTGAGCTGCCCTTTCCGGGTTTTTGGCTCAAAACCCCTTTGGTCTCAAAACGCCCTTTGCGAGTTTTCGCCTTGGCCTCTCCATTTTTTTTTTGAATTTAATCTCAAGGCGCCCTTGGCGGGTTTTTACCTTGGCCTTTCTCCTTTCAGGTAAAATACTTCTTGACTGAACCTGAATTCGCTGAATTGGGCAAGTCTTTGTGTAATGCCCCGAATTTGGGCCTAGAAGAATTGGGCCTATTGGACTTTGGGCATTGGATTTCAGAAAATTTTTTTAAGTGAGCGAGAAAAATGACAATTGGCATGTGGGCTTTGAGGATTAATGAATTTGGAGTGTCTAGGGGTGTTGGAGATGTCCTGGGATCAAGTAAGGTAAAGGAAAAATTTTGGTTTTAGCCTTAGGGAACAGTGACTTCAGTTAGTAGGCCTTTTTAGTAGATGAAGAAGAAATAGGACACAAATGGGCTTGTGGTCCAGTGCTAAGTGGCGTCACTTGGGAGCTATAAGGTGGCGTGTTGTAAGCCGAAGAGGTCCAAGGTTCGAGGCTTAGGAGTGGTATTTTGTGGAGTGTTTATTTTACTGTATGGATGGCCAGAGTTGTGTTAGTTTTGAACTCTTTCCGTGGAGAGTTTGAAGTAAACAGGTGTGTTGGATGTGGAGGAAATTTCGGATAAGATTAAGGTGTTATCAGGGAGAAAAGTCAGGAGATGAGGAGAGGGAGGAGTTGGTGCCGAATGGGATTGTGGGGGGAAGGTAGGAGTCGACTTTGGCTATAAAAAGGGGGTGTCGAATTCATTGAAGGGTTCCTTGGGTTCTGTTATTTCTTCCTTTTCTCCCCCTCAGCCGAATTCTTTCATTTGCCAAAAAGAAAACCCATCATTCTTTTTGTCGAAATTCCTATTAGAGTTGTGTTCTTCTTCTTTCTCTGAAAGCCAAATTCCCCTATAGCCAAATTCTCTTCTTTATCGAATTACCATCATCCTTCCTTGTCAAAATCCCCATTAGTACCGAATCTTTGTTGTTTTTCTCTATCACAAATCAGTTGGTAGCTACTCTCAGTCAAGGTTAAAAGCCGAATCTCGTTCGGTAGTTATCTAGGCTGCAGGATCTAAGGTTGGATTCGATAAGTATTCTGTTAACTCCCCTTAGTATGTTTTGTTAAAAGCCGAAGGGCGATCTAATTTTTCATTATCGGTGATCTTGTATTAACAAGGGTAAGGATCGAAGATTGCAAGCGTGGTAGGATCATTAGCAAGGGTAAGGATACTCAACTCGATTATGGTTGAAGTGAATGGCCGAATGTGTGGATGACTTGTGTGGATTACGAGTCACCCGAATTTTGATGGTGTATGTGTGAGTGCAGATCTAGGGAACACTTGTGATTAGTAGCGAATGAAGGGCCATTAGAACCCGGTGGCACACAGTAAGGTTGGTAAGGTTTCGGCTTTTGAATAAATATTTTGATTAAGTATGAGTGGTTTATTGAAGGTTGGTTGGTTGTAGGATCAAGGCTAAGGATAGAATAGCACGTCGCGGTATCCAGGTGTGTACAAACACTACACACACATACCGGCAACGCCGAAATGCCAAAAGTGGCTAAATGGGCCCGGTGGGCCCTGAGGCTAAGTTTGATAAAATGGTTTGACTTAATTATATGAATTGGGTTAAGCAAGCGTGTTATATGATCTGAAATTGTTTTGGGCCTAATGGGCCATATGACTAAGTCTTGGGCCTAATGGGCCATAAAGATGTGATGTGGCCATTATGGGTTATATGAACGTGAAATGGGTTTGATGGGCTTTATGGGGACTTAGAATAGTATGCTAGGGTTTTATGGACTTTAGGCTTAGTACTGAACAACTCTAAAACCGCATAAGACTTTCTAATCATTAAACATGACCATAGACAAGTCGCCAGGTTAGAGTGTGGTAACGGGCATATGCATGTCTAGGATTGGATCTAGGGAGAGCTTGGTACTTAAGCGGCCCACCTCCTCTTCTCTAGAATCCTACCTGGTGCATAGTGTCTGTTCACTTTAGCCGCAAGGACTTGTTAATGGGCCAAAGTTCATAACTAAAACCCGAGAGGGACCAAATACCCTAGATTTGTAAAATTACTAAAATATCATTAATTTGAAATTACCAAAATATCCTTGGTTTGAAAAATCACTAAGATAGCCCCGAATTGTGAGATTACTAGATACCCTTAATTTACAAAATTACCAAAACATCCCTAATTTACAAAATTTCCAAAGTACCTCTGATTTGCAAAATTACCCAGATACCCTTGTAGAGTAGATTTACAGAAATACCCTTGGGTTGTGAAATGACGAAAATACCCCTATGTGATGAGTATAAGTTTATGGATGTTACTTATGTGTTTGATGCATACATATGATATTCTACTTAGGATGCATATGAGTGGGAGTTATGGTACGGAGGAAGATTTGAGGATCGCATAGTCGCTTGACGACCGTGGATCCACCGGTGGCTTTAAGCCCATTATATGATTAGCAGCTTTGCTGCAACGTTGAATAGTGCCGCTGTGAGTGCTACCTTTGGTGTGTAGAGGATGGGTGGGTCGATTTAGAAATCCCCACATGTGTGTAGGGTTGGAAGGGAAATGGTGTGTGTAGCAGATGGATTTTTGGGAGGGTTTTGCATTACCTTGTCTTCCATATGATATGATATGATATGAGGTCATTATGGGCTAAGGCCCAAGACCACCGTTTTTGATAGGGCATAGGCCCAATGTGAATATTTGTATGTTGATTTGATTGCCAAGGGTTGTACACACTGAGTTTCGAAACTCACACCCTTTATTTAATGTTTCGGGTAATCCTCAGTAAACGACTCGACGTGGGAGAGGACTCGAAGATGGCCACACTACAAGATGTTTAAATTTTTATTTTTATTTATTTGTTTCAAAGGACATGGTTTTAGTTGCTTTACTTTCATTGGATGTAATAAGGCCTTGTACTTTGATTTGATTTTAAATTTTGGGTTTTGATGTTTTAACTGTTTACTTAATGATTAAACTTAAGTAAATTTCTTATGCTTAAACTTGGTTTCTGAAATACTTAAAACTATAAAATGGGCTTTTATCATTACTTAACAAGACTCATGGGTTTTGGGCTTTTGGGCCCTAAAATTTAACTTAGCAAAATCGTTTTGAAATATGCCTTTGATGTGACACGCCGAATTCGAGCCTAACTTCTAGGCCGGGTCTGGGGTGTTACACTTTGCCATCAATCTCGGTCAATATCAATGCTCTTTTAGATCAGACCCTTTTTTATTACATAAGGTCCTTCCCAGTTTGGTATCTGCTTTCCTCATAAATCCTTTTGTATAAGAAAGATCTTTTTCAACACCAGGTCTCTTTCGTGGAATTCCCTAAGATGAACCTCTTTAACGTAAGCACGCATCATCTGGCCGTGACAGATAGCTTTTAACCTTTTTTCTTTCGATTAGGTTCAATTGGCAAAACTGTTTCTATTCCAATGAGAAATGTGTTGCCCCAGCGAAGGTTCTAATCAACCTTCGATAAGATAGAGGGTAAATGGTAACTTTTTTATATCAATATTTACAAGTCTCAGTCATCTTTCCCATGATCCTTGTTTTGTTGTTTTTGTTTTTATTTTTTCCCTTTTTTTTGGCTGCCTTTACTGCACTGTGATATGGTGTCTGATCTTGTAAAGTTTTGAAATTGTCCATTTTTAGCACTATTTGTCAACACCTGATTTCTCTCTAACTTTTTTTTGAGAATTTGATGACTATCGACCTTATAACATTGGCATATGAAGCTACTTCCACCCTCTTAGTGAAGTAAACGATGACCACGAAGATGAATTGATGTCGACTAGAAGCTTTTGATGAGATCGGCCCCATAACCTCCATGCCCCACATGTAGAAAAGTCTGTGAAGAAAATGGAAGAATCACATAAATATTCTCTTCTTCAATTCAGAATTTGCGGTATAACTGATGCGATCCCCTTCCATGGTAGACCTCTTCCATGGTAGACCAACACTACCTAATCCTCATGTTTAGCCCACGTCTTAGTAGCCCAGGCATGTCTTGATATGATCATGCAAAAACATCTTTGAATGATGTCTCGCCTTATTTCTGTGGTGAGCTAGGCTTCGATCTTCACCCCTTTCCTAGGCTCGCAATGTCCATTAACCCTATGTAAGGTAGGATCTATTTTTCATCATGTTCTACCATCCTTAATAAATCAGAAGATAGGTTACAATCTCTGTCATCTTCAAAGTCTTGAGATCCCTCTAAACACATATCTTACTCGAAAGGAGACTCTGAGTCAGTAGCGGCATTGCTCACATCTTTGATATCTGGAGACCGATGGTAGGTTCGAAGGAAGATTCCAAAGAATAAATGATCCAAAGAATGATTATTTGTATGGTCATGAATGAAGAATGAAAGAATACTTGAAACAAAGTCCAAAGAAAAAAAAACTAAAAACAACTGTTTGTATAGTATGAAATGAAAAAAATAAAAGAATATTTGCTCAAAAAGATGCATTTTATTGAAATAAAAATTTTGGACACAAACCTATTTCACAAAAGGGTTCTTATTGCCTCTAGGCTTAAGGCAACAAGTGTGTTTTGAATATTACTCTAGATTAGCTCTAAAAATACAGGGATATCTTCCACAGTCCCATTATTCAAAACACTCTTAAGTACGCAAGGGCTTGGAAACTTCGTTCCCTGGTTCCCTCTTTGTTTTTGACTTCTTTAAGGAGTCGCAACTTTCTTGTCTCCTCCTTCAGTTATCACATTTACTACCTCATCAAAGTGATCAGGTTCTGATAAAACGTCGAACTTCACAATTCCCATTTTAACGAACCGTTCAACCAACTTTTTAAACGTAGTACAGTTTTCAACTGAGTGACCCATTATTCCCGCGTGGTACTCGCATGGGCATTCTCATTATACCATTTTGGGAACGGAGGTTGCACGGGTTCCGAGTAGGACGGAGACACCACATGCACATCAAAAAGATTCTGATACAGCTCCTTATATGTCATCGGGATGGGTATGAACTAGAGCTTTTCTGTATTTGGCCTCGAATTGGATTCCTGGCTTGAAGAGCCTTGATAGCTAGTGGTTACATTATTCGGCTGGCCTACAGTGACTGATTTGGGATGCATGCTCAGGATACTCACTTCATTTTCCTTATTTCTCGGGGCTGATCTTTTGGCACTTTCTCCCGTATCTATCCTCCCACTTCTTACCGCATTTTCAATCATCTCGCCAGACATTACTATATTTGAAAAGCTTATGGTGGCGCTTCCCAACATATAGTTAATAAATGGGGCTTTTAGAGTATTGATGAAAAGCATTGTGGTCTCCTTTTCTAAAAGCGGCGGCTGAACTTGTAGGGCAACTTCCCTCCATCTTTGCGCATACTGCCTGAAACTTTCATTAGATTTTTTCTCCATGTTCTGTAAGGTGATTCTGTCAAGGGTCATGTTTGTCACATGACTGTATTGCTTCATAAATGCTTGCACTAGGTCTCTCCACGAATTAATCCTAGCACGACTCAGTTGATTATACCATTTGGATGTTGCCCCCACCAAACTATCTTGGAAGCAGTGGATCAGTAATTGATATTATTCATACCCAGTCATCCGTCTACAGAACATGGTAATATGGGCTTTAGGGCAGCTAGTCTCGTTGTACTTCTCGAATTCTGGCATTTTAAAATTGTGAGGAAGCACCAAATCTGGAACCAAACTCAGGTCCTTAGCATCAATTCCAATGTGATTATCAGTATTTTCCAAAGCCTTGAATTTTTCTTCCAACCATTTATAACGGTCCTCTAACTGCCTTGGCCATTCAGTTCTTGTTCCTTCCCTCTCCGCTATATCTAAATCAGGGATAACAGGATTAGCAGGGTTATCTCCTAGGTTAGATCCTGAGCAAACTTGGAAATTCATGGGCACCCCAGTATCAGCTTGACCTTATTGAGGCCTAATTGTAACAGATGGCCCTCGAGGATATGCTTCAGGTTGTGTTTGTGCATGCGGTGGGTTAAAACCTGGAGGATAATCCTCATTATCTTCTTTAGCATTAGTCATGGGGCCTTTTCCCTTGTCCATTGCCCCATTCAGTAGCTGATTCATTTGAGCCACCATATTCCTTTGGGCTTCCATCATTTGTTCCCTCATATCTTGTTGGATCTTTGCCAACTGCTCTTGCAGCTGGTCTTGCATGTCTCTCTAGGATATGCTTCTATCCGTGTTGGTCTAGGGACACGTTCTTGTGCCCCTAAGACATGCTCGTGTCTTCCACCTGTGGTCGATCCTGACCAATTTCACACGGCCGAACACATGCCCGTGTCCCTCACACTGCCTTGACACTCCCGTGCCTTAGAACGTGTGCCAAAACCTTGGCATTCTAACTATGACGTCGTCATCTCACTAAGGTCACATGGCCAAGGCACGCGCCTATGTCCTTAGGCCGTGTGTCGAATTAAATTCCACAATTAATGTGCAAACTTCACACAGCCTGGGCACACACCCATGTCCTAAGCTGTGTCTCCCACACGGCTGAGACACACTATCGTGTCTCTACCCGTGTGTTTACTACAAGGCATACTGACTTGCAAATCTAGCATGCAAGGGGACACATGGTCGATCCACACGACCATAGGGCTGACCGTGTGTCACACACGGCCTAGACACACGCCCGTGTGTCTACCCATATGGACTACTTGATGGCTATCTACCAAGCCCTTTACCACCCTATCAAGAAATCATACTCATACCTATCTTTCAAATTTAAAAGATGACCAGATGGTATCTCTAGGTACTCAAAAGAATCAAGACAAACACTACAAGAATTTCATCTTTATTAAGCAATATAATTTGCCAAGTATTGGCCTAACTTACAAGACCATTTACGAAATGACTTTAATAACATACATAGCCAACACTTTGACTAACAATTACAACCTAACTAAATTACCCAAGTCTTATACATGCCATACTCAAGATAAGTCTAAATTGATATACCAAAGTGATGTCGATAGTGTGATTTTCGAGCTCCTACGTCTACGTTTCTCGAGTTATCTTGGCAATACTACAAGGAAAAAGGGCAATGAAAGGGGATAAGCATAAAACTTAGTAAGTTTGCATGGAAATAAGTAGCAACAATAAGATCATAATATAATTCATCCATGGCATTAATTAACCATACACAAGGGATAGGCCTCTTGCCATTCTTACTCACAATTGCCCTTATTTAGCACATACCATGTAACATATGGTAATCGTTTCTTCGTGACTCATTCACGAGTACCTGTATTCACTCATTCACAGGACTTTAGTGCTAATCTTATTTCTACTTCTAAACTCATCTACTCATCCCATTAATCATTAGGGATACCCAAAGACGTATAATATCGTCATTAATATGAATATGAGGCCAATGCCACATCTCGGAGGTGGTATTACATAGAGTAACCTCTGAATATCGATGTCATATCTCGGATATGGTCTTATACAGAATCTCATATTAAATGTAGATGCCATATCTCTAATATGGTCTTATACGATTCTCATTTTCGATACCGAAGCCATATCTCGGATATGGTCTTATACGGGATCTCATATTAAATGTCGATGCCATATCCCGAATATGTCTTATACGATTCTCATTTTTGATACCGTAGCCATATCCCAGATATGGTCTTATACGAGATTTCAATTCGGTGCCGAGGCCATGTCCCAGACATGATCTTATACAGGACCTTATTCATCTCATGCTTTAATGATAGCATTTCCACATATGATATAGTCCACTTGGACTTCAACATTTCAACTTAGTAGAGCATTATATATGTATTAATATAATACCAAGCATTCTCAACATGCTGACATAAATGTTGCATTAATCACATACAAACTTACCTCGATTTCAAAATGAGCTAACTCGTCGGTCTAGTCCGAGACTTTGTTCTTTCCCTGATCGAGGCGGATTCTCGGTTCTTCTTGCTCTATAATAGCAATTTAGCTCATTTTAATCACCACATTAATAAAAGCATTTCAATAATCATGCTTTGTCAAAATTACTATTTTGCCCCTAGACTTTGGCAAAATGACCATTTTGCCCCTAGGCTCAGAAATTAATTCTAATCACATTTTTACCTTCAACAAGCCTAGGTGAACATTTAATACTCTTAAAGCTATCCTCAAAAATCAGCATTTCATATATTTACTACAAACTTTATAACCTTTTCATCAAGGTCCTAATTGGTGTTTTCATGACAACACCTTTCACAAAAGTTGTTCCTCTAACAACCAAGACTCATATTCTTTCATAAAAAAATGCAGCAAATAACAATGAAAGCTCTCATGGAAAAACTCTAAACTTTTCACCATATTGCACAATAGTCCCCTCATTTGAAAGCTTAAGTTCTAGGGGTTCTAAAAGTACAATTATCATAAAGAAAAATCATCAAAATCACTTACTAGAGTGGAGAAGAGTTTGCTGAAAATTTGAGCTTTCAAAACCCTTATTTTGCTTGCAAATTTCGGTGGAGAAAGATGGAAAGAAAGATGATATCTTCTCTTTCTTTTTTCTAATATTAAACTATCAATTTAGTCCACCTACTCACCAACTTTGACCATTTTGTCTCCTATGGTATTCTATGGTCGGCCAAGCATTTACAAGGGGCTAAATTGCCTTTTAAAGACCTCCAATTAATAATTTATGGCTATTTGGTACCTTTAGCATATAAAATGGAACTTCCGTACATTATGCGATTTAGTCCTTTTTCGCGATTAAAAATGAATTCGCTAAAATTAAAGTACCAGAATTCTCATGTACTAATGTAATCATGCTCTGACTCATAAAATACCATGAAAATAATTTTCTCTAATCTCAGAATAGTGATCCCGAGATCACTGTTCTGACTAGCCCTTAAATCGGGCTGTTACATATTCTCTACAACTCATCACATTTAGAGAACAATCCTTACATAATACTATAACGCCAACTATTCGCCCAAACCTATACGCCAAAAGCATCAATTAGGCAGATAGTACCTTGCCACTCAGATTATTTTCGGTTTACTCGCCAAATTCAAGATTCACCAAAGCAGGGTGTTACGTTAATCTTTTAAGCTCACATATCATTAAACATATAATTTTATCATAACTTCTCATAATACAAATTATATCACTATTTATGGGTTACAATTTATAATATACTTTCCATCACTACTACTTAATTGAAAACATATATTTAACACTCAATTTTTATTACATACCTTAATTTAATACTTTGAAATATCAATGAAATTAAAATGAACACTTACCTCTTTTGCTTCTATTCTATTTCTTTCTTAACTCCATCACTATCATTTTCTTTTCTTCTATTTTTCTTCACTTTCATCCACCAGTTTCTTGCTTCTAATTTGATATTCTAACTCTCTAATATCTTTACTTCACTTCTCATTTTGGGTGACTATGGAAACTTTCAAGGAATTTGGAGAGAATTAATGGGATTTTATGGTAAAAGAACAAATTATAAGAAAAGGAGAACTTCTCCCCTTTTATAATGTTGGTCACGTTGGTGCATGGAAAGTATGAAGAAATTTCTTAATACTTTCCATACAAATATCTCTTTAATTAATTAATTAAAACATTAAAATATCATATAATAAAATAATAAAATATTAAATCAATCATATTTCAACACTTTTCTTCTTTAATTATTACACCATATAATTATCTATTTTGGGTAATAATCATTTTACCCTTCATGTTTCTTTAAATTTCCATCATTGAATCACTTCTCACTTTTGGTAAAATTGTGATTAAGTCCCTCATATTTCTCCACTTATTCAATTTGGTCCCTACACACCAATCCCATGTTACAAGAAATTGGGTTATTTTCACTCTTAGTAAAATTATGATTAAGTCCCTTATATTTCTCCACTTATTCAAATTGGTCCTTACACGCCAATCCCATGTTACAAAAAATTGAGTTATTTTCACTTTTGGTCCTTCAATTTTCTCATACTTATGCTTCAACCCCTCAAATTTTAAATAATTGCACTCGAACCTCAAAACTTTTCACATCTTTAAGATTTAGCCCTTACTTTAATTTAGTATACCACAACATACTTCTCAATTCAACTTTCTTTGACATCACTTAACCTTCTCTTTTATCAATTTTATTTTCCTTATTTCACTTTATCAAGAAATCAATTATACACAGTCTCGATTTATTACAGATTTTATGGTATAACAATTTTAGGGGTGTTACATTCAAACATTTGCATGGATTTTTGGAAAGTTTGGTTGTTTTCAAGGGAAATCTAACCAGATAGAGTTGAAGAAGGAGAAGAGAGGAGACTTTTGGTATTGTTTCTTTATCAGAGATGACACTGAAGTGTGGTGACGTATGACAGTGGTTTCACGACAACTAAGAATTTTTTGGGGAAGAAAAAATCATAAAAAGGAAGGAAAAAAGAGAGAGGGAATAATGGCGATACTGGATAGACAACAACAATGATGGCGACAATTGAGATAGAATGTTGCTAGGGTTTTCTTTTGAGAGAAAATAAGCTTTTTTTTTTAAGAAGAAGAAGAATAATAATAATAAGTACAATAAAAAATATTTTTTAATAATTATTTTAAAATAATTAGTCAATAAAATAAAATAAAAAGCTCTTAAAATATGACAATCTAGGTGTGCAAGATGGCAACTTAACGTGCCACATCATATTCGCGTTATTTCAATATTATTGTAAATTTTAAAATGTCAGTGATAGAAATAAAAATTTAAACAAATTTAGAGGGATTGTTTGTGTAGTTTACCTATAAATAAATAAAATAAAATAATCCATTTAATTATATCAATAATTAAAACAATTTTTTTTTTGTGAAATGAAAAAAAAAAATAGCCAACTAGTTACATAAACAATTACTAAAAAACAAAACTTTTGGTTCTGTCCATTTCTAATATTTCTTGAATCTCTGTAGAAGGAGAATCTAGTATGTGCAAGTCCTCCTTACTTCCCAAAGCCAGTTTGATTACTGTGTCGGCAGCCAGGTTCCATCGGACTAAGTCCATGATTAAGATATGCAATTCAGAAGTAGAATGAATTTCCAATAATTCAACCTCTAAATTTGGTTGGGGTTTCTTTTAATTTTTGAACCCGTCAAACACATACAAAAATTAATTTAAATTTCTTCATATGAATTTTTCCTTACATATAATAAATTTAAGTATAGCCCAAAGCGTTTACCATTTTTCTTTACAAAAAGTGAATGCTGATAAATGTTCAAGAAAATTCAAAGAAAATGTTAAAAATGATGATTAGTTATTTGATTGAGAAATGTAAACTTGTAAGAAGGTTAAGACACCGTCAAATTTAATCCAAAGTTTAACGTACTATATACATTATTTTGACCACCAAATTAAAGTTTACTGCTTTATAACTAATGCACCATCGTTATTAATAGTAGAAAACTATGCTCTAACTAATAATAAATAAAGGAGGATGAAAACTACATTTACTGCATCTACTGAAAGTATCTTTTTCTCTTCTTTTTTTCTCTCTTTTACTTTTACTTTTACTCCATTAATGTTAATTAAAAATGAAAAAAACTGACCCAGTCATAACAAATAGCAAACTCAGCTGGGATATAAAATTTGATTTCATGCGAAAAAAACAAAATAAAAATTTAAATTTTAAGTTAATCGAATCGAGTTATTTAAATAATTTGAGTTAATTCGAAGAGTTTTGAGTTCGAATCGAGTTGAATTTTACAATTCGAATAATTTGAATAACAAATTGGTGTAAAAATACGCTTTTGATCCTTGTCAAGTTTGAAAATGAGTAAATTTGTCTCTCTAAAAAAACAAAAATAATTCAAAAATTCAAAATGATTTTTAAAATTATAAATATTTATTTTTAAAAAAATTGTAAAAATTTCTAAAGAAAGTTAAAAATTAAAAATTTTCTAGAATAATAATTTGAAAGAAGTTAATTAATTATTCAAGTTTATCATATTAAAGTATTATTATTATTTTGTTTTTATTTTTTCTAATATATATGGTTTCAAAGCTAACATATAATTATTTATATTGTAACAAAAATTTAATTTGACATGTTTAATTTTTTAATCTAACTCGAACAATTTCACTTGATTCGATTTGACTCGAATTTCATTTCACTCAACTCAATTCGAAAAAATTTAAAATCGAGTTAGGATGAAAATATAACTTGTCAACTTGATTAACTCAAAAAATTTCCATTCGATTCGATTGGATGCTCACTCCTATGTGAGAAGGTTTGAGCTCAAATATTAATGTTGAAAAATAAATGCGACAGAAAAAAAAAGCTCGATTAAAATATGGATCAAGCTCAAATTTAAACATTCAAGACCCAAGCATAACATATCGTTTTCTAAGTTTGTAATATATATTATGCTATTTTATTTTTATACATTAAAAAATTTATAATACATAATTTTTTTAAAAAAAATAACACAAAAATTAAACTTATAACAATATATAATACTATAATGTAAACATTTTAAAAATATGTTAAGCTGTTAAAATTTTAATAAATGAGAAATATAAGATTATTAAATATTCAATTTAAAATAACATAAATATTTAAAAATAAATAAATAAAAACATGAATAGGACTAAAACTAGCTTAAGTTAATCATTTACCAATATGAAGTAAAATTTGATTTTCATGTTTCGAGCTAAGCTGAGATTAGAGAAATACAAAGTATATTAATATTATACATAAGCCCACCCCAAATTTAACCTGACTTGGCTCTCTTGTAGGCAAGGTTGTTTGAATAGGACCAGACTAGCTAGTCAGATTGGTTGATCTGAGAACTAGCCAAGGTACTATTCCAGAGAAGAGCATTGAACCGGTTGATTCAAGAACCAATACAAACCAACTGAACTGGATAAAAAAAATTAGTTGAGCTGAATTTTTAATATAAATTATGAATTTTTTAAATAACTTATTTAATTAAACTAAATAAATCAATCAAATTACTTAATCAATTCAACCACCAATCCAATTTTAAATTTTTTCCTCCAACTCAGGTTCTCCATTGCTTTCAGGGCTTCCACAAAACAGTGGTTTATATTTAGTTGGTTATGGTTAGTTGATCAGTATGGTGCTGAATTTCATTAAATGAGTTTAGACTCTCAACTCCCATATGTTTACAATCAACTCCCAAACTCTTTAAATTATTAATTACAAATTTGAAACTCCCAATTATTTCTCAAATAAGAAATAAGAGTGAGAGATTCTGCGAAGATTTGGTAGGTGAATTTATAACTACAAAACTTATAACTAATTTCATAAAATACCCAGAATTTTTATTCCATCAATTCCCATAAAAGCACAGCTTAGAAATAAAACTCCATATCAGTAATTAGTAAACAAAGAGAAATCTATATTTATCCAAAAACCATAGCTTATAGATACAGATTCCACTTGGTTCATCACACAAGCCAAAGGATCAATCCAGAAAAAAAAAAAAATCAAATGGAAATTCTGGTATACCCTCTGGCGTAATTTGCGCAAATAAAAAAATGAATTTACAAAAAAAAATAAACCAACATGAGAAGAATGTTATATATTTAGTAGTTTACAAAAAGGAAAAGTTAAAAGCTTCATGATCTGTTGTGCTCCATTAATTAAAGTCCATGAGGATCGTCTTCCATGATACTTTCCAATGAAGGTCTCCAAGATTCATGTTTGTTTCCACATCTTGCTTTCTCTATTTCCTCCAAAAGATCCCCTAAACACTTCCCTCCACCATTGTTATTCTTTTTCAGCTTCACCATAAACAACTCTAGCTCCTGTTTCGTCAGCACTATCTTCACTTTCTTTTTGCAGCAGCTTCACAAGCCTTTTCTATTTCTTCTTCCTCCAGTTGCCTTTTTGAAGCTTTCATGCAATTCCCCATTAGTTTTCTTCCCGAAATGATTCTGTTGTTTGGTGCTTAAGAAATTGTGATTAAAAAAAAATAGTGAGGCGTAAGAGGGTAATTATAGACTTAATTAGATACCAACAGACAACAGTCTAACCCCTATTACACATTTTAGTCTTATTTTCTTCAGGAGACTTGATTTTTCTACATGCTAAGTAACAAACTGAAGTGGACGTAAAACTATAAAATTACTATTATTATTTATTTATTTTGCCATTTATTAAATACGACAGCTTTATTTTATATCCAGATTAGATGTATTCGAACCTATTACAACTTTAGCAAAGGACAAATATCTTTTAGCAAATCTAGCAATCCAACGACTCTTCGTTGGGATTTGAATATGTGTCGGTCTTAGCATTTTCAGACACTGTTAATCTCATTTTAATTAGTTTACTGATCTCATCGCAACCAAATATTGAGGTGTTTGTATCATAACTAGCATCAACACCCCGCTAACACCGGGGTTTTCCAAAAATTTTAATTTATTTAATTATCAGTAAAATTAAATATTAAATTTATTAAATCAATATTATCTAATTGTTTTTATTAATTATCAAAATTAAATTTATTATAATTATTTAGAATTAGATGAAAATTTTAAATTAATTTTTGAGTTAACATATAGATTTTTCTTATACAATGGCTAGAACTACTCATAGCTCATCTCAACTCTTAAATAAGAGAATAAATGTGCTTTAGCACGCTTGAACCCTTGTCCCCTTGAAATGACAATAATATTGATATTAACCGAGTTAAGATTCAATCGACGAAATTAATTTATGAATTAATTATTTAAAATATTTTAAAAAATATTTTAGCTCTTGGTCAGGCACATATCCTCATTGAATCACAAGTAAAAATATGGACTAACACTTTTAGATGCTTTAAAAATATATAAAAGTATTTTCTAATGGATGGATACAAAATCTTAAATCAACATTTGAGTAAACGTGCACATCAACCATTTAAAAACAATATTTAAAATTAAAAATAGTGTTATAAATATATTAAATGGATGTTTATAACCTTTAAACATTTATGAAACTAATGACATAAAACCCCTCATTCATTATTAAAGATGCTTAGTGTACGTGTTAATGAAACAGTTAAATAAGCTTCATTTATTTGTGTTGCATTGAATGTCAATGGCTTATAAATAGAACTCTTTTGTAAATGAAAAGAATATACGAGAAAATTCTTTGTTTACTTTATGCATTTTGTTTATTTAATTATTTTGTAACATGTTATCATCACGAGCTTCTACAAGTTCATAGTGAAGTTTATATTATTTCAACTTTATATAATTTGCCTGCATAACTCCCGTTAAACTATATACAATATACGTATTTTCATAATTCTTTTATTTTATTTTCTAGATGAATATTTGCTTTGAGTAACATTTACACATTTATTTTTACAACTCAAATCTAATAATGATAATTATATATACATGTTTTTTTTTACTATAAGAAAATTCAATTAATGTAATTTGTGTTAAGTTATTATGACTATTCCTCTCTATGTCAATATATGACATACATATTATTATTTAGCAATTTTGGTATATATAATTGAATTATTTTACGATTGAGAATGCTTATTATTTTACTAATATTTTTTTATTTTAATTCAAGTGATTATAATGTCAAATCTTACCAAACTTGAATTTGCAGCCTTAGACATCTCAGGCAAGAATTATTTTTCATGGGTATTAGATGCTGAAATTCACCTAGATGCTAAAGATCTAGGATATACTATATTAGCAGATAAAGAAACATCTAATCAAGATAAGGCAAAAGTAATGGTTTTCATTCGTCATCATCTACATGAAGGATTAAAAGTGAAATATCTTACTGTGAAAGACCCTCTTGAGTTGTGAAAAAATTTGAAAGAACGATTTGACCATCAGAAAACAGTTATACTCCCTAAAGCTCGTTATGATTGATGCACTTACGGTTGCAAGATTTTAAGACTGTAAGTGAATACAATTAAGAACTTTTCAAAATTAATGTTCAACTAAAATTATGTGGAGAAAACATAATTGATGAGGACTTGTTAGAGAAAACATTTTTTAACCTTTCATGCTACTAATGTGCTCCTACAGCAGCAATATCGTGAAAAAGGTTTTAAAAGGTATTCAGAATTGATTTCATGCCTTTTGGTGGCTGAACAAAATAATAAGTTGTTGATGAAAAATCATGGAATTTGTCCCACTGGTTCTGCACTATTCCCTGAAGTGAATGTAACAGTACACAGTAATTATGAAAATAGAAAATATAGAGGTCACAGCCGTGGTCGTAGACGTAGCGGGGGACGTGTTCAAAGAGGTACTAGTAATCGTTATCATGGTGGTCATAACAATGATACTTCTAACCACCAAAAAAAGAATAACAATGAAAGATAAGAAAGAAGTGGTCAAATAATCCTTCAAAGATAGTTGAGAATATATGCTACCGATGTGATATGAAGAGGCATTAGTCACGTACCTGTCGTACATCTGACCATTTAGTGAAACTTTATTAAGCATCCATTAAAAAGAAGGGAAAACATATGGAGACAAATTTTATATCCCAAAATAATGAAATAAAGGCAAAAGAAGAAAATATTCACTATAATACTAAAACTGATCATGCCTACGAGGGTGATAAATTTAATGACCTAATAATATAGCTCACCTGGATGTGGTAGATTTCTTTGAGAATCATTAGAAAAATTGATGTTATTTTGACATTTTTATGTTGTTTTAAGTATGCTTTATTTTCTTGCATAAAAAATAATTTATATATTTAATAAATATTTGCAATGTTTCTCATATTATATTTTATTTTATTATGAAGAAAATGACTATTCAAAAAAATTTCGATGGACCCAAAATCAATGGGGACACGTGTCTTGCAGATAGTGCTACAACACATACGATACTCAAAGATAAAAAATATTTTTCTCATTTGACAATAAGTAATGCCCACGTTAATACAATATCGGGTGGTTCAAAACTTATTGAAGGCTCTAGAAGCGTTATTATATTATTACCTAAATGTACAAAATTGTCATTGGTGATGTTTTATATTCCACTAAGTCTCAAAGAAATTTATCGAGTTTTAAAGATATTCGTCTTAATGGATATCATATTGAGACTATGAATGAGAAAAATATTGAATATCTATATATTACAAATGTTGAATATGGAAAGAAATATGTTTTGGAAAGGCTACCTGCTTTTTCATCAGGTTTATATTATACACATATTAGTTCAGTTGAGCTACATGTTTCTACAAACCAGAAGTTTGTAGAACCACATAATTTTACAATTTGGCATGAACGGTTAGGCCATCCCGGATCTATTATGATGCGAAGAATCATCGATAATTCAATTGAACACCCATTAAAGAACTAGAAGATTCTTGAATTCAAGGATTTATCTTGTGTTGCTTGTTCTCAAGGAAAATTGATTATTAGACCATCACCAGCTAAATTTGGGATTGAATCTCTCACATTTCTAGAACGTATTCAAGGTGATATATGTGGACCCATTCATCCACCATGTGGACTATTCATATATTTTATGGTATTGATAGATGCATCTAGTAGGTGATCACATGCGTGTTTATTATCGACTTGCAACCTAACATTTGTGAGACTACTTGCTCAAATAATTCTATTAAGAGCACAATTTCCAGATTATGCAATCAAAACTTTTCGTCTTGATAATGCTGGTGAGTTTACATCCCAAGCTTTTAATGATTATTGTATGTCAATTGGGATAAAAGTTGAACATCCTGTAGCATATGTTCACACACAAAACGGTTTAGCTGAATCGTATATCAAACGGCTCCAACTAATAGCTCAACCATTACTTATGAGAACAAAACTCCCTGTTACAGCTTAGGGATATGCTATTCTGCATGCTGCAGCACTTGTGCGCTTAAGGCCTACAAGCTATAATAAATACTCCCCATTACAATTGGCTTTTGGTCAGGAGCCAAATATTTCCCATCTTAGAATTTTTAGATGTGCAATATATGTTCCAATTGCTCCACCACAACGCAAAAAGATGGGTCCCCAAAGGAGGTTGGGAATATATGTTGGTTATGAATCTCCTTCTATAATTAAATATGTTGAACCATTAACTGGAGATTTATTTACTTCATGATTTATTGATTATCATTTTGATGAAAAAATATTCCCAACATTAGGGGGGAGCAAATACAACTGGTAAAAGAAATTACATGGAATAGATCATCATTATCTCAATTAGATCCTCACACAAGTCAATGTGAACAAGAATTTCAATAGATCATACATTTGTAAAACATCGCCAATCAACTGTCAGATTCATTTACTGGCCTAAAGAGAATTACAAAATCTCACATACTAGATGAAAATGCTCCAATACGAATTGATATCCCAATAGGGAAAATTTTTAGTGCAAAAGAAAGTAATCCACGCCTGAAGCATTGAAGGGCAATCGGTTCCAAAGGTAAAAATCTTCGTAAAAGGAAAGGAGCAATTATTCAAGATGGTAATATTGTCGAGGCAAGTGCCTAAGAAGAGGCCAAAGATATAACTAATCAAAAACCTCCAGAAGAGGTTCGGGTACCTGAAAATGGTGATAATGAAGAGAGATCTTAATAAGTTATGTTACTTCAGGAAAAAGATGGAACCGAAAAAATATAATTGTCGACAACAATTTTGCTTATAATGTTGCTATTGAAATAGCAAAAGAAAATGAGGATCTTGAGCCTAAATCTATTGAGGAATTTAGAAATAGAAAAGAGTGGCCAAAATGGAAAGACGCGGTTCAAGCAAAATTAAATTCACTTTCTAAACGTGAGGTTTTTGGACCTGTAGTCCAAACACCTAAATATGTAAAGTCAATAGGACATAAATGGATATTTGTGCAAAAACAAAATGAGAAAAATGAAGTCGTAACATATAAAGCATGCCTTGTAGCACAAGGATTTTCACAAAGGCCTGGCATTGATTATGAATAGACATATTCTCCTTTGGTGGATGCAATCACGTTTAGATACCTTATTAGTCTAATAGTACATGAAAAAATTTGACATGCATCTAATGGATGTTGTTACAGCCTATTTGTATGGTACACTTGATAGTAAAATTCATATGTAAATCCCAGAAGGATTTAAAATCCCTAAAGGATATAGAGTTTCTCGGGAAAATTGCTCAATTAGATTAAAGAAAAGTTTATATGGATTAAAACAATCTGGATGTATGTGGTACAATTGTTTTAGTGAATATTTGTTAAAATAAGGTTATAAAAACGATCCAATCTGCCCATGTGTTTTTATAAAAAGGTCTAGATCAAACTTTGTGATAATTGCTATTTATGTTGATGATCTAAATATTATTGGA
The DNA here is from genome assembly GCA_005393395.2 of Gossypium australe. Classification (NCBI taxonomy): domain Eukaryota; kingdom Viridiplantae; phylum Streptophyta; class Magnoliopsida; order Malvales; family Malvaceae; genus Gossypium; species Gossypium australe. Next base: position 72,174,064 of record CM016615.1, read on the forward strand.
ACTCTTGAAGAGCTTCAAAATGCAATAAATTATTTAAAGAAAGAATTTGAGATGAAAGATCTTAGAAAAATAAAGTTTTGTCTTAGCCTGCAGATCGAGCATTTAAAAGATGGAATTCATGTCCATCAGCCAACTTATACGAAAAAGATCTTAAAAAAAATTATATGGATAAAGCACATCCATTGAGTACCCCGATGGTTGTACGATCATTAGATGGGAACAAAGATCAATTTTGTCCTTGTGAGAATGATGAAGAGTTTCTTGGTCCTAAAGTATCATATCTAAGTGCCATAAGAGCATTTATGTATCTTGTAAACAACACAAGACCTGATATAGCTTTTGTTGTAAACTTGTTAGCAAGATTTAGTTCTTCTCCAACACGTAGACATTGAAATGGAATTAAATATGTATTTAGATATCTCAGAAGGACCATTAATATGGGGTTATTTTATTCCAATGATTCAAAATCCCTATTAGTTGGTTATGCTGATGCTAGATATTTTATTGAATCCACATAAAAGTCTATCTCAAACAGGACATTTATTTACATGTGGAGATACTTCCATATCATGGCGTTTGACAAAGCAGACATTAGCTGCTGCCTCTTCAAATCATACTGAAATAATTGCAAATGCATGAGGCAAGCTGAGAGTGTGTTTGGCTAGGGTTATTAACCCAACATATCCAAAGATATGTAATTTGTCTTTACAGGAAAAGATGTCAACTATCTTATACGAAGATAATGCAACATGTATAGCTCAATTGAAGGGTGGTTATATCAAAGGTGACAAAACGAAACATATTTCACCAAAATTATTCTTCACTCATGATTTTGAGAAGAAATGTGACATAGACGTTCAACAAATTCATTCTAGCAGATGTTTTTACCAAGGCATTGCCAACTTCAACATTTGAAAGAATACTACACAAGACTGGAATGTGTCAAATGAAAGATGTAATGTGATATTGCCATTAAGGGGGGTCAAAAACACGTTGTACTCTTTTCCTGGTAAATGTTTTTAACGAGACAACTTGTAATAGGAGATTGTGTACTCTTTTTCCTTCATTAGGTTTTTATCCCACAAAGTTTTTCCTAATGAAGGTTTTAATGAGACAGATTTTTATTTAAAAGACATCCAAGGGGGAGTGTTGTAAATACATTAAATGGATGTCTATAACCTTTAAACATTTATGAAAGTAATGAGATAAAATGTAACTCCCCTAACTCGTATCAATAGTCAAATTAGGGTTACAAGGCATTACCCATAAAACACATATTTTAATCAATCATTAAATCACATAAATTCTTTTCACCATTAAAATTATAACACAATTTCAAATTTGAATTAAACATATATTATTTAATAAACCAAATTCACTAAAACATATTTTAAAGTTTAACCGATTACATAACAAATATAAATGAAATCACATAATTCAAAACAAGATAATCACTTAAGTTTAATTACTACATAAACTTATGCACATAAATTTATGCCATCATTTAGCATAAAAATTACAAAGACATAATATAAATTATTATTCACTATCATAAATATATGCAAAATTAATACTTCTTTATAAACTTTCATCACACAACCTTGCGTATATAACACATTATTTCAAGTTAACTTAAGTACAAAAGTTAACTAAAAATATATCTACTTACATGCCAAATTAATTTAATAAAGCACATATGCATAACCAAATAGTTAAGTACCTATTCGGTCATATCATATTACTTATAAATCTTTCATAATCAAACTATATCAACACATGTCTTTTATCACATTTAAACATTTATTATCGAATCTTAGGCTCTGTTTGTTTGGTGGAAAATATTTTCCGGAAAACATTTTCCGAATTTTCCGGCGTTTGTTTGATGGAAAATGATTCCTCAAGTAAAACCTTTTACAAACACGGGTAAAATTTCTTCTTCATTTCTGGAAAATGTCTTACCAATTTTTTTTCCGTAAAACATTTTCCACAGCTTTTCCCTTCATCCAGATAAGACTTTCTCCTTCTTCCCTTCTCATTCATTCTCCTTCCTTCTTTCTTTCTCAGCCAACAAATCTTTTTCTCTCTTTCTCAGAGCTTCAAAGAAGAAAGTTTGAAAAAAAGGGAAAAATCTTAAATCGCAGGCAGTGGAATCGGGAACGGGAAAGGAAAAGCATGGCAAAAGAAGGGAGCGGATCCATACTTCAATTCCATCAATTTTCCTTTTCCTCTCTTTTTTTCTCCTCAAAAGGCTAGAATTGTACTGGCTGGCATATTTTGAATGCATTCCTTTGATCGGATAAAGAGAAAGGGAAAAAAAAGAGGTGATTCTTTTACATGTTGATTTCAAATTTGTTTTTACAGCAGTGAAGGATCATCAAAGAAGACTAGAAAAGAGGATATTTTGGAAGGGATTATGGATGAAATAATGCAAACTTTGAACTGTGGTCGTCGGAGAAAATCAAGAAAGGTTCATATTTTTTAAGCACTTATTCCTTCCTTGCTCTTTTTAACTCACAATATGATAATAATCATATAATTACGGTTGTTTCTGGTGGCTTATCAAATTCTTTTGCATGTCTTATTTGTTATTTGCAACTAATGCGGCATAAGAAACGAGGTAGGCGAAAGGGAATAGGGAATAAACTGAGCCCCCAAATTCAGAGAATTGTTGGAGATGCTACACTTCACTATGGAAATGGTCGTTTCAAAGAGGTATGATGTTTAGTTAACAAGTCCATCTCTTTTTGGGGGGTATTCATGTTAGTTAAACAATAATTTTGTTCTCCCAAACACTCACTATTGAATGTGATATTTTACTTACTTTTTTTTTTTTTGCTGGAATTTGGATTGAGTTGGTGAGAATGATTTTGAAGCGAATATCCTGTACTTTGGCAAGTCCTTGTGCTAGTTTACATGCTTGGCTTTAAGAAGTATGTATAGCAGTTTATAGTCTGTCAGAACTTACATGTATGATCCTGTCTTTTTTTTATGCCCTGAAACATATGATCCTTCTAGGAATGGTTTCTAATACATATCTATTTTTATCACCTTTTGTGTTTGCTAAAATGTTGTTATCTAGATTGTCTGATCTTAGTTTCTTCTTGTACCTAAATGTAATTTTATGTTGTATCAGTTTATGGTCTTTATTTTGGATGGATTTTGACATCTTCAGCCATTAAGCATGAAGAAATTCCTCCTGATACAAAAAGCTTTTTTCATTTCTTTTTTTTTAATTAGAAAAAAATATACTGAAGTCTTCTTCCCATGTGGTGAATTTTTTTATTGCTTCTGTTTTTCTACTAATTGCCCTATTTTTTTCATGATGTTTTTCTGCTTAGAGCCTGCTGCATCTTCTTCTTTTGGCTAGGTTGTACCTAATGCTTTTAATCATGTTCTTTTCTGTGTTTAAGTCCTAATAGTGTTGAATCTCATTGCTTATATCAGAAAAAATAAATGCGAATGAGGAACAATCTTGTTGAAGGCTGAAAAATGAAAAAAAATAGTAAAAATGTTTCACATGGTTTCTTTCTTTTTTGTTTTGCCACATGCTCTTGCATCGATACCCTCTTACTAGATATTCAAAGCGGCACCTTGGATTCTCTCTTTTTGATTAAACTCCGGATCTCTTCACAGTTTTAGTGATTTTCATCAGAAAATATATATATATACATGTAACACTGTCAGCATTGATCAAGGCTTCTGGATTGTCCTTGTATGTGCTACATTTGTGTTCTTTATACGGTTTTGTTTGCCCTTTATATTTTCTCTCTCTTTTAATTTAAACACTCTTTTATCTTTCTCATTTTTAATTCACACGCTTGCTGCATGTTATGTTGTGTTTTTCTTGATAGTGATGAGGTTATAAGTTGGCAGAGAAACTATTTGCTATGATGCCCAGTTCAATCTGTGTTAGTTAAGCTTTGGAAGATGTTAGTCTATTTACTTGTTAGAATGTGCTTGTACTTCACTTCATTTTAGAGTTAGGTTCCTGGTGTAATAATTGTTTGTTGGATTTGGTTCAGTTAAACAACGTGTGTATGGGTGTTTTTTTCCCCCACCCCTTCAAGACTTTAGTTTTTTGTATTCAACCCTGCTAAATCTTTCCCAAATATTTTTTTTTACAGGCCATATCTGTTCTGAAGGAAGGTGTTCAACTTGAACCAAAGATTAGTAAGCAGAGCTCAAGATCCATGGCTTTTGCTCTACGAGATTGGAGGAGAAGTTCTTTTCCCATGTATGAAGATTTTATAAAATGCATAGTCTGAAATAGGAATATTGGTTGAAGCAAATGTACAAGAAACTTTAACTTTGCAATTTGTCATCTTGCAACTTATATAAGCAACAAAAGCTATTTTTCTTTCTTGCTATAAAATGGTTGAACTAACTAAATTCACCAAAAAGGGTAGCATCAAAAGCATGTAAAAATATATCTGCTTAGGCAACTGATCCTTAAATTCACTTCTAATGGATGATCAAATATTTGCCAAAAATAAAGGGTTAATTAATAAAAATTTATTAATATGTATATAAAATTTATTAATAAATGTAAAAACAACTTTTCCGGAAAATATTTTCAGGAAATCTGCCAAACAGCAGAAAATATTTTCAGTAAATCATTTTCCAGAAAAGTAAATCATTTTCCAGAAATCAATTTCCGGAAAACATTTTACTACCAAACAAACGGAGCCTTAATATCAATTGTTACCTCTTATATATATATATATATATCACAAGATTTAATACAATTTATAAACACTTACCTAACATATTCAACCATATATCACATATATTATACTAAGATCAAATAATAATCAAAATCATATAAACTTAACCTATGCACATTATAACCGAACACAAATACCAAACCAAAATAGAAATCCAACAACACATACACATATTTATCATGGAATATACTTTCTACTTGATCGCTAAATTTCAGAGTTTTAAATTTATAATGAGAATGATCGAACCTAGAAACTAACTCTGACAACGATTTTGAGGCAAGCGCACCTATCGAACAGTAATATAGTTAAGGCAAGACCAGAATGTCGAACCCAAAGGAACTAAAAGTACTAATACTAACTTTCTTTTTATTATCTAGCCTAAAATAAGTGAAGTTGTTATCTAATCTAAATTTAACTAACTATTAAGCTAAAGACTCAAGACAAAATGAACGAATTGGGGAAATACTGTTGGAAAAACTCAGTTGATTACGACGATACCCTAGGAAGAATCCACCTAGACTTCTCTTATTATCTAACACTGAACCAGACAATTTACTCACTTGACTTGATCTGTAAGATTCCCTAAGTTATATTAAACCCTCTCTCGAGGCGAATAACATCTAACCCTAGGTTGATTAATTGAAATCTCTTTCTAATTAAAACCCCTAGAATCGCATTAACTCGATCTATGGACTCCCATATTAGGTTTCACCCTAATCCAGCAAAATCTCGTCACCCTATCTCTAGGCGCGCGATCAACTCCACTTAATTATGCTAGATCTACTCTTAAGCAGGGACTTTTGCTCCTCCACCTAAGCACATCCAACTTGAATCAATATCCCGGAAATATTAACACAAGAATTAAGCACACATAATTAAGAACAAATCAAATATTTATCATATAGTTCAGAAAACAATAACAAGATCCGTCTTAGGTTTCATCCCCTTCAAGTATCTGAAGGGTTTAGTTCATAATAATAAAAGAAAACATCTCAGAAGAAAAGATAAAACAAAACATAAAAAATCCCAAAAACTCCCTGAAGGAATTGAAGGAGAGATCCCCTGTCTTGAGTAGAATTCCGGCTTCTTGAGATGGATCAACTGGCTATCTTCGAGTGATTCCCACAAATCTGACCTTTTCGGCTTGGCTCCTTGGCCTAGCTAACTGCCCCCTTTCAGGTTGCACTTTAGGGGGTTTATATAGGCTCTTGGAATGCGTTTCTTTGGCCCTAAGTATCCTTTTCCGATTAAAATTTCTCTTTGCCACGACAGGGACACGGCCATGTCACACGCCCGTGTGAATGGTCTTTAAGCCGTGTTCGATTTTCATAAATGAGGCACGGCCGTGCGAATCGGGATCAGGCCGTGTTCTAGTTGCTCAATGGGGCACGGCCGTGTGGGCTTAAGTCCAGGCCGTGTCGATTTCCTCTTTGGCCTAATTTGGTTCGTTTTAGGCCTATTTCTCGTTCTTTCCATCCTTGGGTGCTTTCCTGAGTATAAGTCATGAAAAGAAAGGATTAAAAGCACCTTTTTACACGAATCAAGGAATAAATCATCCGAAAATATGCTAAATGTGGGATTAAAATATGTTACTTTTACGGTTTATCACTACTCATACTTATATCATGACCAAATATGCACAAGCATTAACATTAAATTCAATTCAAGCCGTATAACCAAATTACACACATACATATACTATGGAATAAATAACTTATTAACAAATCTATGACATAAACAAAAACATATATAGACATTAATTATCAAAAATTAAGCCATTTTCGCATGGACCAACATATTTACAATTTCAAAACAAACCAAAAACATATGTTAGCTTATACATGCCATAAGATCTTAATTCAAGTTTTTAAAATACCAAAATAACGATCGATAGTGCGATGGACTTTCTAGATGATCCCTGAGCTCTTAACTAGCTTTCCAAAAATCTATAAAACAACGAACAAACACATACAGAGTAAGCTTAAATAGCTTAGTAAGTCATAAGCACAAAAATAATTCAATGTTAATAATAATTTAACCTTACCAACCAACTTCTAATACCAAAAACCATTTTTTTTCCAAAGTCATAATCTCAAATATAAATAATAAGCATCCATATACCAATCCAATAATGGCCAAATATACACAAATTTATATTTATATGTTCATCAATTAAAATATAAATTTTTGACTTCAAAATCATAAGGCCGAATATACTTTCCATAATTACATACACTCTCAATTGCATCATATAACATTGTATCGCATATCTTTCAATCAATTTACCTTCCTTCCAAATAGGTAAACCACTTTCACGTACCTATCACTTAGCTCATTTAACACATCTGAATTCTTTTATCTTTGCTCACATATAATTTGCTAGGCATATAACATAATATAATACACCAGCACAGAGCCTGCTAGGCATAAAGCCCGATATCTTTCACCGGCACAAAGCCTGCTGGGCATTTAGCCTGATATTATACTCCGGCACATAGCCTGCTAAGCATAAAGCCCGATATCTTTCACCGGCACAAAGCCTGCTAGGCTCAAAGCCCGATTATCATTATTATAAAGCTGTCTCATAATCAATTCATATATCAAACTTTTCATATACTCCATATACTTCATACGGACTTTCAAATGCTATAGCTCAATCGAACTAACTTCAAACACATTATTTCTATATTTATTCACATTCGACTAATTCAACATTAATTCCACAAATTCCAAACCAGCATATTAATAAGCTACATTTCAAATTAATGATGTTTAATTGCTTAAAGACTTACCTCGAATATCGACGAACGATGTAAATCGGCTATTTGACTATTTTTGTTTTTCCTCGATCCAAGTCTGGTTTCTTTGGTTCTTGATCTAAACATATTCAAATTAAGCTCATTCAAAGATATTTTCATTCAATTTAGTCCAAAAACACATAAATGGGCAAATTATCATTTTACCCCTGACATTTACAATTTTTACAATTTAGGCCCTATTGCACAAAACACAAAATATACAAAATTCAAAACACTCATGTTTGGCCGAATCTTACCCATTACCATACAAGTCCATATATTTCATTTATTTTGCATTTAGCCCTTCAATTTATTATTTTTGCAATTTAATCCTAATTGTTCAAAATCATCAAAAACTCCAATACAAAACATGTTAATCTAAAACATATCTTAAATATTTCATCTTCAAACATCACAAAACACAAATATTCATCAATGGCATAACTCAAAATATGCATCAAAATAAAAAATTATAGCATGGGTCGGATAGTATTCGAAGCAACGATCTTAAAAATGTAAAAATTATCAAAAACTGAGCAAAATACATACCTTAATCAAGCTTTAACAAGGTCAAACCCTAGGAAGTGTTTTTCTTTTCTTTTTCTTTTAAGTTTCGGCAATGGGAAGATAGACATGCAAGCTTTTCATGTTTTATTTATTATAATAACTTTATAATATGTTATTTATTATTATAACTTTTATATTTAATATAAAAACTATATAATGTAATCTTAGTTCTGTCCATTCAATAATTATATGGCAAAATTGCAACATAAAACCTTCATATTAAAAGAACAACCATTATTCGGCCCCTTTGAATTTAACCACTAATTTTTCATTTTATGCGATTAAGCCCTTTTATTTAATCGGACACTCAAACGACAAAATTAAAACACAAAAATTTCACACAAGAAAATTCACACATAATAAACACAGAAAATAATTTTAAAAATATTTTTCGAACTCGGATTTGTGGTCTCGAAACCGCTATTCCAATTAGGGTCAAAATCGGGCTGTTACAACTCTCCCCCTTAGGGATTTTTGTCCCCGAAAATCTTACCAGTGAGTAGGTTCGGATAACGTTCTTTCATTGCATCTTCTGGCTCCCACGTTGTTTCCTCAGCTCCATGCCTATGCCACAGTACTTTAACCAATGGAATTTTTTTATTTCGTAACTCTTTAATCTCATGAGCCAGAATACGAATTGATTCTTTCTCGTACGACATATCTGACTGAATCTCAATCTCTGATGGACAAATCACATGCAAGGGGTCGGATCTATATTACCGAAGCATCGAAACATGAAATACACTATGGATCTTTTCTAGCTCAGGTGGCAACTGTAGTCTATACGCAACCGGTCCAATCCTCTCTATAATCTCGTATGGTCCAATAAATCTCGGACTCAATTTGCCTTTACGATCGAATTTGAGTATTTTCTTCCACGGTGAGACTCTCAAAAATAATTTATCCCTGATCTGAAACTTTATATCTTTACGTTTCAAGTCTGCATACAATTTCTGACGTTCTAATGCTGCTTTCAAACTTTCACGGATTACTTTTACTTTCTATTTGGTTTCTTTGATTAAATCGACCCCGTGTATCTTATTTTCTTTGAGCTCAGTCCAGTACAAAGGTGTACATCATTTACGATCGTACAAAGCCTCGTAAAGTGCCATTTTGATACTCAATTAAAAACTATTATTGTACGCAAATTCAATCAAAGGCAAGTATCGTTCCCACGTATCTTCAAACTCGAGAATGCAACATCTCAACATATCCTCAAGTATCTTAATGATTCGTTCGAACTGACCATCTGTTTGCGGATGAAAAGCTGTGCTGAAATGCAATTTCGTACCTAATGCATCTCGCAGTTTCTTCCAAAACCGTGATGTATACCTCGGATCTCTATCCGAAACAATAGAAATAGGCACACCATGTAATCTCACAATCTGTGACACATATAACTCAGTAAGCTTATCAAGTGAATACTCTGTACGAACTGGAACAAAGTGAGCTGATTTAGTCAATCTATCCACAATAACACAGATTGCATCTTTCTTGCTCGGTGTCATCGGTAAACCGGATACAAAATCCATCGTAACTCTATCCCATTTCCATTCAGGTATCATGATCGGCTGAAGTAACCCGGAAGGTACCTAATGTTCAGCTTTCACTTGTTGACAAATTAAACATTTCGAAACAAAGTCAAAAATGTCTCGTTTCATACCATGCCACCAGTAAAGTTGTTTTAAATTAGTAAAGTCTTACTGGATACTAATGTTTTACACACATATGAATGAGTCGAACCAGGATCAATCAATTCAATAACACTAGTATCATAAAGAGTGAAAGTACCGGTAATAACATCTGGGGAAGAAGCATCCTCATGAGCGCGTATAGCATATGCTCTAGTAGGTGCACGAGCCTCAGGTTGAACCGCTGTATCTTTCGTCCCTCTCTGACTGCCACCTACATTACCCGAATTCCTGGGTGGTCTGCCTCACGCTGACATGTTGCTCGGTCTCACATTCTGAACAGTGTTTTGTTCTGCTAACATCGGGCAATCTCGGATAAAATGATCCTTCGATCCACATTTAAAACAAAACCCATCATGTAATCTACAATCTCCAGAATGCCATTTACCACAATGCTTGCACTCGACAGTATTCTGTCGAACATTGCCAACACTAGCTATCAAAGTGGCTCATAAACTCACAGGAGGTTGGTCTCGATCTCGTCTAGAAAAGTCCGAAGTAGCTTTAGATCGACTAGAATCATCTCTGAACTTCTTCAATGCCGAGTGAAAAGTCTTACCCGGTGATTTTTACGAAAATCTCTAGCTTCAAAATTAGCTTCTTTTTTTTCTCTCCAGAGTTCTTCAGCTTTGCAAGCTCGTTCAACAAGTACCACGAACTCTTTGATTTCAAGTATACCAACCAACAATTTAATGTCTTCATTCAAACCGTCCTCGGATCTTTTACACATGATAGCTTCGGTTGAAACATATTCACGAGCATATCGACTTAGTCTCACAAATTTTCATTCATACTCAGTTACGGTCATTCGACCCTATTTCAATTCCAGAAATTCTTTGCGTTTCTAGTCGATAAATCTCTGGCTGATGTATTTCTTACGGAACTCAGTCTGAAAGAATTCCCAGGTCACTCTCTCTTTTGGGACCACCGATACTAGTGTATTCCACCAGTGATATACAGTGTCTCGTAATAAAGATATGGCACACTTTAAACATTCATCCGTAGTACAAGATAGCTCGTCGAACACACGGATAGTATTATCAAGGCACATCTCAGCCCGTTTAGCATCATCATCATCATTAGCTTTAAACTCTTTGGCCCCATTGTGTTCTGATTTTATCAACAGGAGGCTTATTAAATCTTATTGGATCAATCATCGGAGGTACCACAGGTATCGAAGATGGATTATTCAGGGGTGGAGGTTGTTGTGCAGCCGAATTAGTCCGGATATATTGACTAAACCACTCATTCATCATTTGGTAGAAGACTTGTTTAGCCTCCCCCTCATGGCTATTCGAGATAGGTCGAGATTCAACTGGCCCTGTCTCATGTGCGGAAGTAGGCGCTACATCTCGACATCATCAGCTACAGTTCTGTCGGGATCCATTTACTATATAAAAACATAGTTTCAAATGTCAGAAGCCATCACACTATCACAATATATGATATGGCATGTATAGCTAGACTTACACGCACTACGTTAGTCCTAGAATCGACTAAACCGTAGCTCTGATACTAATTGTAACACCCCTAACCCGTATCCATAGGCATTACCCATAAAACACATATTTTAATCTGTAACACCCCAAACCCAGCCTAGACATTATGATCGGATCTGGCATGTCACATAGAAGGGTTGTTTAAAAACTGCACGTTCGTTAGAAAGTTTGTATTCTTTTTGAAATTCGAGCTTTGTTGTTGGTGAAACTCAGATTTGTCTTTTATAGTTTTCTTTTAAAGACGTTATTATTATTACTTCTGAAAACTTTGTTTATAACAGAAATCAGATTCAGTGAATTGCGGAAGTGTGTTATTTTGAAACCGTTGTAGTCATTTTAAGAAAATCCCGAGTTAAATCATTTATAGTTTGAATATATCGAAAATGAAAGTATAAAAGAAAAATAAAACCCATTGGCCTTATTACATAAAATTAAACCCAAATTAAAATCAATCTCAGAATGAAGTAAAACAGAAATTTTTACTAAAGTTTGGGAGAAGCACTCCGATGTATGCCCACCACAGAGTCCTCCGCTGCGCCAAATCCTCTAATGCTGGGGATCACCTGCAAGGTTAAAGTAGAGGGGTGAGTTACGAGAACTCAGTGAGTACTCCCCTAGTCGGTCATTAACTAGGCCTGAGCCCATACAGATATAGACTGGGCCGAAGCCCTATTCAGTACAATCTGGGCCTTATCCCTATTAACATGATAAAACAAATAATGCATGCAACCCAACCTAATAATCCATCTGCTACACACCACCCGTACCAGCCCAACGCACCTGTGGGGATTTCTAAATTGACCCATCCATCCGCTACACACCTTGATGGCAGACAAGCTGCTCATCACAAAATTTGTGGCAAAGCCACCAGAATATCAGAATATACGTGGCATAGCCACTGTACAGATTGTGGCAGAGCCACCAGAATCATAATCGGCACATAGCCATCAGCGATGGTAATATAATCGGTACACAGCCTTGGGTAAATAGGATCAACATAGAGTCATCGATATCTGTTAGGCACAAAGCCACGGCTAAATACGATTGGCACAAAGCCATATTCAAGATGGCACAGAGCCAAGCTCTCCAATAATGCAGCCAAGCTGCTAATAATGGTATATGTGGCTGAGCTATCAACATAATATATGTGGCATAGCCACTAAAACAGAATGTGGCAGGGCCACCAGAATACACTTCCTCCGATCATCAAACCCAACCCAATGCAATATGTCGTGTATGTCATGTTCAATCATTACACGTGTATGCAAAATGGTCATGCTTAGTAACAGTCATTTCAACACATATTAACAGCAAAGCAGACTCACGCCCATAGTTAAGTCAGTTAAAACACAGTCAACTCAGTCAAATTCACAGTCTAAATCAGTCACTTAACTACAAGGGTAAAACAGTCATTTACCCTATAAGGTTATTTCGGTAATCCTACCCTTAGGGGTATTTCGGTAATTCTACCCTACAGGGGTAATTCGGTGATTTTACCCATCGAGGGTATTTCGGTAATTTTACAATTCGAGGGTATTTCAGTAATTTCACAAATCAAGGGTATTTCGGTAATTTCATAAACCGAAGGTATTTTGATAATTTTGCAAACCGGGGGTATTTCGGCAATTTTGCAAACCGGAGGTATTTCGATAATTTCACAAATCGGGAGTATTTCGGTAATTTCGCAAACCAGGGGTATTTCAGTAATTCTTCAAACCAGGGCTATTTCATTAATTTTGCAAATTGAGGGTATTTCAGTAATTTTGCAAATTGGGGGTATTTCGGTAATTTGCAAATTGGGGGTATTTTAATAATTTTGTAAACCAAGGGTATTTCAGTAATTTTGTCAACCCCTCAGAAGGTCTACAGCTGCCTTGAGCGACTTAAGCATTCTAAACAGAGATAATGATGCGAATGGGCCTAAGGCCCATTCTCGACTCAAGTGGGCCCACACGCTCGTGTGGCCCATTTAGCCCAAATCTAGCCATAGATATGAGATTCACATAGACCAGTTCACTATCTACTACACAATCATACAATTTATTCATATGGGCCCACAGGCCCATTGGCCCCACATGGCCCATTTCGGCCCAAATAGCCTAACCCACAAGAACACTCATGATGGCCTCAACTATCGCGTCGAAGCCCCCACACTTGTGCTCGCACACTCGTGTGGCTACCATTGCCGTGTGACCGGCATTTCGGCATTTGCCGCTCTACAGCTAGAGTAGTGCGAAATACACACCTGATAGGAGTCTGAAGCTAATCCGCGCTCCGAATGCTCCTATGCCCAAACGCCTACCAAGGTATGCTTCCTCTCCTCATAGGTAGGCTCTATTTAAAGCCAACTTCTCACCTTCCCTCGTGCTAGCTTTTCGATGTGGGATCCCTTCTTCAGTAGAGTTTAAATCCAACACAAACTCTGGCCGTCCAAACCACAAAATAAATACTCCCTTGCTTGTCATGAGATTCAAACCCAGGCTCCCCTGTAGCATAATCCACGCCGCTAGCCACTTTACCAACTAGCTCCTTGTTGTCTTAAAACATGTGTGTACAGTCCAATTATTGCCCAGGGCCCAACAAATTCAAACAAAGTACAACCCAAATAAAAACAGTCCAAATAGGTCCAATAATAAACAAGCCCAAATAACTAAGGACCCAAATGGCCCATATTTTTAGGGTTTTCAGGAAAACCCTAACCCCTATTGCCCAGCCGCCTCTGCCACTCACGCCGCTTCTCCACTAGCCGCTTCCCCACTACCGGTTGCTCCCCACGACCTACAAAAGAAGACAACCACAATAGCACCAAAAAATAAAATAGTAAAAGGCATTGTATTTTATGATTATCCGGCTATAAAGCCAGAGGATTGAACTGTAATAGGGGCCTTTTTTTTGGAGATCAATAGAATACCAAAAATTTCAATCAAAAATAGTTCAAAATCACAAAATCAGGGACTAGGTCAAAAAAGGGAAGCATTCAAGAGAAAGCAAGGTTCACCTTCCTTTCATTTTCTTTCTCCTCTCGCTTTCGAATCGATCTTCCTTTTAATATTCTATTTTATTTTTTGCACTATTTTAAGCCATACATAGATATATTAAAAAACTAAAAAGGGGAGGAAAAACTTACCTTTTTGCGAATTCCGGCCACCGGCGTACCCTTCGCTGGAGAACGGGCCCTACAAAGAGAAAGAAACCAAAGAGAAACTTTTTTTTTTGAAATAGATAAAAAATGATTTTTTTTTAGAGATTTTGGGCTTAAATAGCCCCAAGAAAACGACGCTGTTTTAGGTTAAGCACCCAGGCGTCGAAACGATGCTGTTTAAGGCAACCCGCGGGTGACCCGACCCAGTACCCGAAGGGATCCGCGTGTTTCTGCTAAAGGGGTTATTTACGCGTCGACCCCCTCCTCTTTTATGGCCATCTGCAATTTGGTCTTTTCCTTTCTTATTATTTTTAAATCTGCCATGGCATTTTATTTTTAATTCAGCTTAGTCCCCTTTCTCCTTTTTTTTATTTTCGCCATTTTATTATCATTTGAATTTTGTCATTAATATCACTGTTACTACTATTGTGTATATTATTATTATTATTATTATTATTATTATTATTATTATTATTATTATTATTATTATTATTATATTGTATATATTTGTAGTATTATTATTATTTTATTATTATTACTATACTAATTACTATTACTATTATTATTACTACATTATTATGTTGTACATATTATTATTATTATTATTATTATTATTATTATTATTATTATTATTATTATTATTATTATTATTATATTATCATATTGTATACACTTTGCATTAGTGTTATTATCTTATTATCATTATTATATTTATATTGGTATGTTGTACATATTTTGTGTCCGTACTATTGTTATCTTATTATTACTATTATTATTATATTTATCATCATCATCATTATTATTATTATTATATTTATGCTATCATATTGTATATACTTTTTTTATCTCGATCTTTACTAACACCTTCTAGCTTTTTATTATTATTTCAATGCCGTCTTTTACCTTTTTATATTTTTTATATTATTGTATCTTTTATTACTAGTATTGTTGATTTCGTATTTTCGTCATTTCATGTGGATCAACGGTTTTAAATCGCAACTCGACATTTATAATTCATACAAAAAGAGGTAGTATTTGTGTGTTTAGAAGGCCGAAAAATTACATCCTAACGTGTTGGGTGTCGATCTTTTCGTTCGACTAAATACTCAAATATCCTTTTCTTTTACATGCTTTGAAGATGAAAGATGATCTCGGTGTCGAAATATAAGGGTGTTATATCCTAACGTGTTGGGTATGATACTTTTATTCCTTTGAAGCGAGTTAATCTTGAGATTCAATCCTAATTCAATTAGCCGTTTTTTTTTTCTTCGAAAGTTTTACCCTAAATATTTTCAAGTTTTCGACATTAGGACAACATTAATCAATTTGGTACCAACTTTGGGCGTTGCAATGGTGCTAACCCTTCCTTGCACGTAACCAACTTCCGAACCCGTTTTCTTGAATTTCGCAAACCAAAATATTTTTATAGGTGACCCGATCACACCTAAATGAAAAGGATCGGTGGCGACTCCATATTTTTAAAAGTCAATTCCCGTTTTTTAAAACCCCCTTTTAAGAATGGTTTCGACAATGTGCAACTAAATATAAGTCTATGGCCAAAGTCTAAAGTCCATTTAAAAAGAAAATCAAAATGCAAGCACCAAGACTTGAACCCTAGACCCCTTGCTTCCTTGCGGCGTCATTCCCTTGTCTTTTATGTGGCACCATTTTCCACTAGACCACAACTCTTTTTTGTCATTTTTCTCCACATTTTATTCTTAAAGCCTACCTACTAACTCCCAGGATTTTATTAACCTAAAACCAAAATTTTCCTAAAGCTCAAGTTTGATCCCGGGACTTCATAGAAGCCCCCTAACCTTCCAAAATCACTCACCTAACAGGTCCAACTTGCATAAATGTCGTTCTCATGTTCTCAAAAATTTTAAACTCTCCCACGCCTAAGGCCCAATGGGCCCAATTCTACTAGGCCCAAATTCGGGTCGTTACATAATCAATCATTAAATCACATAAATTCTTTTCACCATTAAAATTATAACACAATTTCAAATTTGAATTCAACATATATTATTTAATAAACCAAATTCACTAAAATATATTTTAAAGTTTAACCAATTACATAACAAATATAAATGAAATCACATAATTCAAAACAAGATAATCACTTAAATTTAATTACTACATAAACTTACGCGCATAAATTTTATGCCATCATTTAGCATAAAAATTACAAAGCCATAATATAAATTATTATTCACTATCATAAATATATGCAAAATTAATACTTCTTTATAAACTTTCATCACAAAACCTTGCGTATATAACACATTATTTCAAGTTAACTTAAGTACAAAAGATAACTAAAAATATATCTATTTACATGCCAAATTAATTTAATAAAGCACATATGCATAACCAAATAGTTAACTACCCATTCGGTCATATCATATTACTTATAAATCTTTCATAATCAAACTATATCAACACATGTCCTTTATCACATTTAAACATTTATTACCGAATCTTAATATCAATTGTTACCTCTTATATACATATCACAAGATTTAATACAATTTATAAACACTTACCTAACATATTCAACCATATATCATATATATTATACTAAGATCAAATAATAATCAAAATCATATAAACTTAACCTATGCACATTATAACCGAACACAAATACCAAACCAAAATAGAAATCCAACAACACATACACATATTTATCATGGAATATACTTTCTACTCATACTTATATCATGAGCAAATATGCACAAGCATTAACGTTAAATTCAATTCAAGCCGTATAACCAAATTACACACATACATATACTATGGAATAAATAACTTATTAACAAATCTATGACATAACCAAAAACATATATAGACATTAATTATCAAAAATTAAGCCATTTTCGCATGGCTCAACATATTTACAATTTCAAAACAAACCAAAAACATATGTTAGCTTATACATGCCATAAGATCTTAATTCAAGTTTTTAAAATACCAAAATAACGATCGATAGTGTCATGGACTTTCTTGACGATCCCTGAGCTCGTAACTAGCTTTCCAAAAATCTATAAAACAACGAATAAAACACATACAAAGTAAGCTTAAATAGCTTAGTAAGTCATAAGCACAAAAATAATTCAATGTTAATAATAATTTAACCTTACCAACCAACTTATAATACCAAAAACCATTTTTTTTCCAAAGCCATAATCTCAAATATAAATAATAAGCATCCATATACCAATCCAATAATGGCCAAATATACACAAATTTATAATCATATGTTCATGAATCAAAATATAAATTTTTGACTTCAAAATCATAAGGCCGAATATACTTTCCATAATTACATACACTCTCAATTGCATCATATAACATCGTATCGCATATCTTTCAATCAATTTACCTTCCTTCCAAATAGGTAAACCACTTTCGTGTACCTATCACTTTAGCTCATTTAACACATCTGATTTCTTTTATCTTTGCTCACATATAATTTGCTAGGCACATAACATAATATAATACACCGGCATAGAGCCTGCTAGGCATAAAGCCCGATATCTTTCACCGGTATAAAGCCTGCTGGGCATTTAGCTCGATATTATACTCCGGCACATAACCTGCTAAGCATAAAGCCCGATATCTTTCACCAGCACAAAGCCTGCTAGGCTCAAAGCTCGATTATCATTATTATAAAGCTGTCTCATAATCAATTCATATATCAAACTTTTCATATACTTCGTATACTTCATACGGACTTTCAAATGTTATAGCTCAATCGAACTAACTTTAAACACATTATTTCTATATTTATTCACATTTGACTAATTCAACATTAAGTCCACAAATTCCAAATCAGCATATTAATAAGCTACATTTCAAATTAACGATGTTTAATTGCTTAAAGACTTACCTCGGATATCAACGAGCGATGTAAATCGATTATTCGAGTATTTTTGTTTTTCCTCGATCCAAGTCCGATTTCTTTGGTTCTTGATCTAAACATATTCAAATTAAGCTCATTTAAAGATATTTTCATTCAATTTAGTCCAAAAACACATAAATAGGCAAATTACCATTTTACCCCTGACATTTACAATTTTTACAATTTAGGCCCTATTGCACAAAACACAAAATATACAAAATTTCAAAACACTCATGTTTGGCCGAATCTTACCCATTACCATACAAGTCCATATATTTCATTTATTTTTCATTTTAGCCCTTCAATTTATTATTTTTGCAATTTAATCCTAATTACTCAAAATCATCAAAAACTCCAATACAAAACATGTTAATCTAAAACATATCTTAAATATTTCATCTTCAAACATCACAAAACACAAATATTCATGAATGGCATAACTCAAAATATGTGTCAAAATCAAAAATTATAGCATGAGTCGGATAGTATTCGAAGCAACGATCTTAAAAACGTAAAAATTATCAAAAACCGAGCAAAATACATACCTTAATCAAGCTTTAACAAGGCCGAACCCTAGGAAGTGTTTTTCTTTTCTTTTTCTTTTAAGTTTCGACAATGGAAAGATAGACATGCAAGCTTTTCATGTTTTATTTATTATAATAACTTTATAATATTTTATTTATTATTATAACTATTCTATTTAATATAAAAACTATATAATGTAATCTTAGTGCCATCCATTCAATAATTATATGGAAAAATTGCAACATAAAACCTTCACATTAAAAGAACAACCATTATTCGGCCCCTTTGAATTTAACCACTAATTTTTCATTTTACGCGATTAAGCCCTTTTATTTAATCAGACACTCAAACGACAAAATTAAAACACGAAAATTTCACACAAGCAAATTCACACATAATAAACACAGAAAATAATTTTAATAATATTTTTAGGAGTCGGATTTGTGGTCCCGAAACCACTATTCTGATTAGGGTCAAAATCGGGCTGTTACGTAAAACCCCCCATTCATTATGAAAGATGCTTAATGTACGTGTTAATGAAGCATTTAAATAAGCTTCATTTATTTGTGTTGTATTGAATGTCAATGGCTTATAAATAGAACTCTTTTGTAAATGAAAAGAATATACGAGAAAATTCTTTGTTTACTTTAAGTGTTTTTTATTTATATTATTTTATAAGAAATAAATCGTATTTAACCAATTTTCCATTCTAAACTTCTTTTATTTGCTCCCTTGTGAATTATAAATTGATTTAAGAATCAATGTAAACACTAATCACTTTAAATATAAAAAGTAAAATATAAATAGTTAACAACATAATTTTCTCAAAATCCACTATTGTATATTATTTAAATATTTTTTGCTTAATATATTATTTGGTATTTGAATTTGACACTTTTTTTCTAAGTGATACATGTACTATTCTTTTGTCCAATCTAGCACCTGTATTTGACAAAAGTTATATATTTGAGTTCTTCCATTCTTTAACAAACTCCTCCCAAGCGGGTCCAGAGGGGAAACGGATATCAAAGCCAAGTTGAGCATCTGTAAGGTGACTCAAAGAATCAAAACTTACCTTGTGAGCATCAAATGACCCACCAACAACTTGAGCATGTAGTAGAATATTTGACTTTAATTCTGGTCTATAATCCTGAAAGTTCTACATTGTTTCTTTTTGGTACTTTGCCAAGGCTTCCTCATAACACTTATCCAAATTAGTTAAATTAAGTTTATTCTCACCCATGGCTCTGATAGTTTTTTGGAGACCAGTTTTTTCAGCTCGCATCAATCCGGTTTCCTCATCTAGCCTCTTATTGGCTTTTTCTAAAAGAGTAAGGTGTTCTTCTAGTCTTTCATTCTTTTACACCAACTTTCATAATCTTCCTCCAACTTCCTATGCAGTTTGCGAGTCCTCTCTAAGGCTTTCTTGGTAGATTGGAATGAACTCTCAAACTCTATCTTCTTAGTTTCCTCTTTTGATATACCTTCTACGAGCCTTAAACTAATAACCTCAGTCACAGTAAGAGCAACTATGAAAGACCATACAAGCTCCCTGAATGATGATTTTTTGGCACTAGAAGACGAGGCAGAGGGACAAACACATTCCTTAACCTCCTGAGGCATTGACTTTTTCCACTTTCTGTTCACTTCAACAGGAAAGTAAGGAAATTTCTTGACGCTCAATTGACCGCGCCAAGGAAATAAAGTGTTGACCTGCCACCAGGAGACACCAACTTCAGCAAACCTCTAGAGGGAGCATGTTCAACAGTTGTGATCACTACAAATGTACCTTCGGTGTGTTGGGAAATGTACCGATATTGTAGTAAAAATGTAATTGTTTTCTATGTATTTGAACGATGAATAAATAAATTTTACATTTCACTATTATGTCTTTTGAATTTCTGTCTTTCATATTTTGCATGCATAGCGAAATTATGACAAGAAAATATTAGCTCATTGATTGTCTAAGTTCAAACTGATGATAACTGACATTGTAAGAATGTTACATAGTGAGAAAGACAACTTTCTTCAATAGATAATCTAAACGAGTTTGTAATCCCATAAAAGAATCAAAGTGAGCATTTGATTCAAATAGTGAGAATGACTATTATGTCATGTACAATTCCAGTTGAGGAGACGACTAGTCTTGTCATCAGAGTAATTGACTCCATGAGTAGAGATGTAGATGCAAGCGGGCTAGACCTAAGATGAATTAATTCTGAATCCATTTGTGAATTAACTCACTTATGACATTCATGGTGTGATTTTACCTAAATCTTAAGTTAGTCACTGACCATGCGTATCTAACTCATGTGCTTTGATATAAGTGGGGGCATATGCTCTAAAGATGATCGAGCCAATAGCCGGTATGTTGGCTACATGACTTGTGTATGGTATGGATTTACTAGCAACAGTGGAATTCATAGCTCAATTAAAGACCTCTCATTGGCATTGTGTAGATTGATAAATATGGAACATGGCTATGGTTTTCTTGTTCTCGAACGAGCAATTTTTAATTTATCACAGTCATTTGTTGACAGTGATCATATTAATCATTAAGAAGATACAATGGTGACAAGGAGATAAAATATGATTGTATTGAGTGAACGGATTTAACTCAAAGGAATTAAAGATATCATATGAGGGTAACACACACATGACGAGGTCATTGGACAAAGCAATTGGATGAATTATTTTCGTAAAGAGTATACAATAAGGAGTTTTCAATCATGGTACTTCTTGTGGATTGATTCTATGATTAAGTAATTGCAAATTATCAGAGCGATGGTTCTGGATATAGTTGCAATTACTATAGCCTAATTGTATATGTCCAATTGGTCCCTCCGCTAGCTCAAGAAAAGCTTGATCGGACTACATTTGAATTAGAAGTAAATTCTATGACTTTAGAAATAATTTAATTGAGTCGATTTATTCGATGTGGAATTAAATTGTGCGATCGTAAGAATTGTTCAACTAGAGAATTTGATTAAATAATTTTCTTAAAAAATTAATTTAAAAAAATCTAAGTGATTTTCGAAAAAATTAATTTTGATCAATTAAATTAAATTAATCAAATTAATTAAAACTAATATGATATTTTTGAAAATTAAGTTAGACAATTTGCCCAATGGGTAATTGAACTTGAAAATTGGACTTAAGATTGTAAATTGGGCTCGAGAGCCCAAAATCAAGACCAAGACCCAAAAATTGGTTGAAACGGGTCTGATATGCGAAACTGGGCCGACGGTACAATTTCTGGTCGAATCAAACTGAAGAAATCAAACCAGCTTTGAGTGTCGACAATTGCGACGGCAGCATTCCGGTGGCCAACAAATGGTTGACGACGGTGGGTCTTCGGTGGTTAAGCAGTTGAAGAATGACACTCCTATAGGGACTCTACCAGAGTATTTAATTTCAGATTAACTATTCCAAAAATAATAATCTAATATTGAAGTGATTATTTTAATAATATTTAATATTAAATTTAATCTAATATTTATCTTGATAAATATTTTATTAATTTAATATTAAAGTGTTTACGTTAGTTATAGTTGAACTCTCTAAACTCTTCCTATATAAAGAGAGCATCGGGTCACTATTTTTTACACACTTGAATTCAAGAGAAAGTTATAGAGAGAAATTCTCGGAAGAAACTATTTTAGAAAATTTTTAGAGATATTTTTCTTATTTACAACATGGCCCAAAAGTTTAGAGAAATTATGAAATTATCCCACTGGTAATTTTGTGAAAATTTTCTGATTTGAAGCGAGCCCACACTCGACGGACATGAGCTTGAGGATAGCGGAGAAGACTACTTGGTCGAAGCATTCATCCTAGACGAATCGAAAATGTAAAATTTTGATTAAGTTTTTATTACTTTAGATATCACAACCAAGCTCCTGTTTCGGAAAAAAAAATTAAAACTCTGGTTTTTCCCTAAATTTATTTTCCGCTGCATTTTCCAAACCCGATTTTCCAACAATTTCCATCAGAGTCAGGTTGTGCTCTATCTATAAGTATAAACAGATAATCAAAATAAATTTCTCTTCTTCTCAAATTATTTGATTACATATAAAGTGACATTTTTTAGATCTTATGCATGTTTTGAGTTATATATGGGAATGGATGCGATATTATATATTTTTTTATATAATTGTTTTCTTTGCCAAGGTTGTGGTTCTTAAGAAATAAACTGTGGACTATCATCTCCATGTAGGACTATTTGTTTTTAATTCATAAAGTTCTTATAAGCCGGAAATTGACATAGGACTTAAATGTAATTTTTCCAAAAGAAGTCCATGACGAGGAGAAGATGGAGCGATGACGATTGAAGACCCAAGGAATGCCTTGTGGTGAAAAACTATGTAACTTTATTATTTTTCATTTATTTCTAGAAATAGAACCATGGAAACCTTGGCTGGCAATTTTAATTTAAGTACCTATCTCATTATATATATGTTTTTATAATTGTTTATAATATTTAAATTATGTAATGTTATAATTGTGATATGTATATGGTATGATCCACAATTTGTATGATAAGATGATCCATAGTGTGGTAATGAGAAAATACATGTGTTGTATTGTTCAATTCACTTTTTTAGGTTATTCGATTACTGTGAAAAGTGTGGTAATGTGAAGGTGCATGTCTAAGATTGGCTCTGGCTAGGAAAGGCTCTGGCACATACATATAGGCGTATAGTAACCGCCACACGAGTTAGTAAGAATTTGATTTCATGATATTTTTCTATATTAAGGAGACGTTCGTATTTAGGGATAAAAGTGAAATATGGGATGAGTATTCACCAAAGGTATAGTACACCTGGTTTGTATGGAAGGCTGTGCTAGTTAGACTTTAATTAATCTGGTTAGAAACCAACTGTATAGTTTAGCCTGATAAGTTTGATGAAGAGAACTTATTTATATTTTTCTCTGAAAATTGTAAGCTAATAAGAAGGCAAGTTCTGATACGTATAACACTTGTTAAATTCCACTAAGTAAGATGAGTCATATTTATATGTGAAAGTGTGTTCTGAAAGGGGTTCTTCTTTCGTCTTCTTCCTCCTCCTCCTCTTCCTCTTTCTTAAGTGGAAATTATTGATACCTTCTTTAAAACTGAATGAATCTCTTTATCAATAATATAGAAGCTAAGGTTATGTTATGATCAGTGGCTATTCCATTGATAGGTAAGTATTATTATTATGCATATTAAATTCTAAAAGTGTAAGTCTGTAAGATGTGCATGAATAGTAAGATGTAAGTGTAAGGCTTTGCATGGGAGTTGTCAATGCTTAAATTGATGGTAAATTGTATATGAATGAGTCTTAATGATGTTCTTATGTTTTGAAAGTAGTGGTTGTTGTTGGTTCGAGATGAATATTCGGATCTAGAGTTTTGAGCTATCGTTGGTGAGAATTAGGTAAGTTCTATGCTGACTATTGCATGTATATTGTTCATATCGTGAGTCATCTATAGGAAATTGATCGAACTATGGATCCAAAGTCATGAAAAGTATAGTATGTGATGATTGGTGTACGAGTATCGAAACATTGAAGTATGGCTGTTTGAAATGTATGCTATCAGATGTGTGTTCTGCTTGGGTGTATGTTAGTGAAATATAATGTTGAATTTAGACTGTGTCAATGCATGAAGAGTTTGTATCTAGTCATCGTAGTGGTGTTTGATGAAGTCTGTCGGGACAGAAAATACAAACTCTAATATGAAACTTTGAAGAAAAAGTCTATTGGCATGGCACCCTTTGAAAAGGAATTAATGAATAGTGATTTCCCAATGGGGTTCTCTGCGTGTTTCAGAATGATGATAGGAAAACCTCACGTAATGTGAGTTTAGGAAAATCCATATCATAAACACGACAAGTAAGAATAACCTCTGTGGCGAACTCTAAAAGAATAGCCTATATGGAAAACTCTAAAAGGAATGCCTTGGTGGCTTAGTGGTTGCCTATGTGGCATGTTATGTTTGGCCTATGTGGCGTAAATTGTCAGGGATGTCTGGTAAGATCTGAATCTGAATGTTTATCTTTATTTTAATGTATGAGTAAATTCTTTTAGTTCTATAATAAGTAAGGCTAAGGTGAAGCATTGATATGTTCTGGGTTATAAGGGACTAAGTCTTAAGGGTTTTTTCGTGAAAAAAAGATGTGTATATGTATTTTAGGAAGGGTATCTGTTATGATGATCTGTAAATATAGAAAATGAGGGGTATTGTATCTTCTTCTAAAATTATTCTGAACCAGAGTTAATGTTATCTTGAATTATAGTATTTTGATATATTACACCATGGAATTTGTCAGAGTGGCCTATGCAATGAATTATCAGTATGGATATGTGTACATAACTGGATCAAGGTGTGTCTGAGTACGAACTAATAGTATGAAATTCTATGTAAGTATCAACCATATATATGTATCCTCCCAAGATAATGTCAGTGAACAATTGTTTGAAATAAGAGTATGAGTTAAGGTATGGAATGTTGGAAGTGGTTTTGTAACACCCCTAACCCGTACCAGTTACCGAAACAGGGTTTCAAAGCATTACCAGAACATTCAAAATATTTTTCTATTAAACTATGTAAATTTACTACTCATTTATCGAGATCATCCATAATGTCCCTTTATCGGGCCCTCGAGGCCCAATACGAGTATTAGAATCGAATCGGGACTTAATCGAAACCTCTAAGAATTTTTCACAAAATTACAAAATTTTGCTAAGGTGTAGGACTCACATGCCCCTATGACCCTAGAACACGCCGGTGCTACAGGCCGTGTTCGATTTAGGGTGCTCCCTGACTTGCGCCAGACGGCCATGCCACACGCCCGTGTGCCAAGCCGTGTGGTTAATTAATTTAATTCGAATTAGGTACAAGTTTCACATGACCAAGACATACGCCCGTGTTCTAGGCCATGTGGCACACACAGTTGAGACACACACCCATGTCTCTACCCGTGTGCCCAATTCTGAGGATGTTTCTCAAAATTTAGGTGCAGAGGACACACAACCTAACTACATGCCCATGTTACTAGGCCGTGTGTCACACATGGTCTAGACACACGCCCGTGTGTTTGCCTGTGTGGACAAAATGAAGCCATTTCTAGCTTCATTTCTCACCTAAAATTTCACCCAAGACCTGCACTTGAAACACACATCCAACACCGTAGGGCACTTAACCAAGGAACACACTCTCGAGCCACATGTCATATAACAAGATTACCAGTCCAAGCTAAATCCTTTATATAACGTAAGCTCGAAGGAGCTCGATTAGGATTACCAGTCCAGGCTAAAACCTAATCTTAATGCATACTTGAGAGGAATAATATTAGGATTACCCCTCTGGGCTAAATCCTTTATATAACAAGTTCAATGGGGTTACTCATCCGAGTAAGTCCCGTCCGCAACAAATGCAGGACCTTATTAGTTTCGGGAAAGCACATATAATCATCGGAATTCAACATTCAATCGGGACTAACCCTTTATCACCATTTCAAGCATGTAGCAAATTTTCCATCATAGCATACAAGTAAAGCACTTTAACATAATTCACATTAAATACAAACACAACATTCAATTAACATAATTACATGTCCCATTAAGTTACACGAACTTACCTTGACACTTGTTCGTGTTAGAAATCTACTAATCCAAAACCTTTTCTTTTCCTCGATCTAACCTCGAATTAGTGTTGTCTGGATCTATATAAATGAATTTAACCATTAGTTTCATATATTTCATATTTAAATGGACTCAATTTACGTCCTAGGTAAAATTACCATTTTGCCCCTAACTTTTCCATAAATTCTGATTTTGTCCCTAGGCTCGGAAAATGAAACTTGTGCAAATTACTCCCTATTCCAAGTGTAGCCAAAGCCCCATTACAAATTTTCTAGAACATGTATACATAAAATTTCAGAATTTTCCCTTCAATTTCACAAGTTTACATTTTAGTCCCTAAATCATGTTTTCATCAAAAATCACTTTGTAAAAGTTGTTTATCTATCAATAATCTTTTATTTTCTATCATAAATTTCTAATTTCCAGCATAATACATTCATGAACCATTTTTATACTTTGATAAATCTTCAAATTAATCCCTCAAATAGAGAGATTAAGCTATCTCGGTTTTAAAAATACTAAAATTATTAAAAATGGGACAAGAAAACTTACCCAATTAAGCCTTGAAAGTTGTTTTTCTCTCTCCTAAGGTTTCCATGTATTTTTAAGGTTGAAGATGACAAAATAAGATGATATTTTCCTTTGTCATCTTTTAATTAATTAAATTTTTACTATTTCCAATTTAGTCCTTGACCTTTTTTTTTATAATTCCATGGATGAGTCACTATGAAAAATCTACATACTTTTCTTAATGGTCTAATTACCATATAAGAACCTCTAGTTTTGAATTCCATAGCTATTTGATCCTTATAGCTACTAGAATTCAACTTTTATATTTTATGCGATTTAGTCCTTCTCGTAATTAGGCACTAAATCGATAAAATTTTCATGTCAAAATTTTCACATGTCACGTCTATCATATTACAGGTCGTATCATAAAATAAAAATAAATCATATTTTGGGTATGAACTGTGGTCCCTAAACCACTGTTCCGATTTCACTAAAAAATGGGTTGTTATAGGTTTCTAATGGTATGTTCTATTGAGTAAGTATTATGAGAAGAACTCCTTAGATATCAAGATATAGAAGATTATGTAACACCCCTTACCCGTATTCTATGCCAGAACTGGGCACGAGGCATTACCGGACTTAATCTACTTAATCATACAACTTCAGTCCCAACTTGATATTTCTCTTTCATCATCAGAACACACCTCATTACAGACCTATGAGGCCTTAAACATACCTATGAGGGGTTTCAGAACCCAACTGGAAACTTTTACGATCTTAACAATTTTCACCTAAATAGGGGCCACACGCCCGTGTGAAACGGGACACGCCCTTATGGGTAGGCCGTGTGGTCACACACGCCCATGTCCCTATCCCGTGTGAGATTTATTTTCATTTCGAACCTACAGGGGTTTTCACACTGCCTTGACGCACCCGTGACCTCGCCTTGTGTGTAAAAACCTGGGTATTCTGTTTGTGACGTTAGCAACCTTATAAGGGTCACACGGCCTAGGCACACTCCCGTGTGGTTAGCCCGTGGTCGACATTGACTTACAACACCAACATGCAGGGGACACATGGCCAAGTCACATGCCCGTGGGCTGACCGTGTGTCACACACGGCCTAGACACACGCCCGTGTGCCTACTCATGTGGACAAGAACAAGGCTATTTGCCAAGCTCCTTTCACCCCTCTAGCTCACACAACATGGATCCATTCAACATATCATCAAACAACTTATATTTTGCAATCTAAACTTCCATGAATGACTATATCTTTTCATAAATGACAATGTGAGCCATCAACCATGGCAATATACAAAATAGTTGTCTTAAAAAGGGGCCAACACACTTTTAGCCAAAATAACAAAATAATCTAACTAGTTTAGCCCCTATACATGCCATACACAAAATCACTAAATCTAGATATACCAAGGTGAGCTGATAGTTATCCACATATCCCAGCTCGGCTCTTAAACTCTATAAAACAAGGGAAAAGAAAGGGGGAGTAAGTTTTAAGCTTAGTAAGTTTACATGTAAACAATATAACATTATAGTATGTGCTAAACAATTATATAACATTACATACTAAACAAGAAACAATCCACATTCATAATCATGCTTACTTATTTCTTCCATTTCCACATTCCAACCATATCACAAGCTTAATGTATACATTCATTAGCATGACTCCCTGCACTTAGCACCACAATGTCACATCATACAACACATCACAATCTCTTAATCAACTACTCATAATCAAACTACTCGGTGGTTTCGTACTTAGCCCACCATCAGTCTTTATTAGGGTGGTATCGCACATAGCCCACCAAAGAGGTTAGTTACGATGGTATCGCACATAGCCTACCAAAGAGGTTAGTTAAGGTGGTATCGCACATAGCCCACCAAATGATAAATAGACGATGGTATCGCATATAGCCCATCGTAATTAAGTATTAAGGTGGTATTGCACTTAGCCCACTGTCAAGTATTGATATAACACACTTACATATCCATTCCATCATTCATACTAGAGCTATTCAATAACTACCACATTCAATCCACTTGAATCATACATGTTCTCAATTGTGCCATGCACTAATTAGCAACAACAATGTATATATAAAATGCATCATTTACACATAAACTTACCTCGGTGCAAAACGTGTCAACTAACGATTTAATCCGTAATCTTGCCTTTTCCTCAGTCAAGGTTAATTCCGCGCTCTTCTTGATCTATAACAATAAAATTCATTCATTTAGATCATTCTATCATCATAATGCATCAAAATCTACACTTAGGAAAAAATGACCATTTTACCCTTGTACTAAGGCAAAATTACAAATTTGCCCCTAGGCTCATAAATCATTTTTCAACACATTTTCTCATTAGCTAAACATTTATTTCTCTTACAACTACTCACAATTCCAACTATTTCATGCATTTATGACACAATTGCATTTAAGTCCTACTTAGGTGTTTTCATGCAAACACCTTTCACAAAAGTTGTTTCTCATCTCCCTAACATTCATTTTCTTCCATAAAAACTCAGTTAAAAACATAAATACTCTCATGAAAAGTCCCTAGACTTTCAACCATATTGCAAATTGGTCCCCTTGTTAGCTAGCTTAAGCTTTGGGGACTCCAAAAATACAAAAATCATCAATTAAAACCACCTAAATCACTTACTAGCAAGGAGATAGCTTGGCTGAAAGTTTGAACCCCCAAATGCTCTATTTCCTCTTCAATTTTCAGTAGAAAGAGATGAGTGAATAGTGAAAGATGATAGTTTTTATTTTTACCATATTTTATTAATCTTTTCTCACTTAATTCACCCAATATTGACCAAAAATTAAATGCTCTTGTCTCCCTATACCACATGGTCGGCCAAAACATTCTAGTTGGCCTAATTTCACTTTAAAGACATCCAAATTAACATTCTATAGCTAGTAGGTACCCCTACCTTATAAGATAGAACTTTCGCACATTATGCGATTTAGTTATTTTTCACAATTAAGCATGCTATTGCTAAAATTAAAGCACCAAAATTTCCACATAGCCATATTTTAATGCTATAACATATAGAATAACATCAAAATAATTTTCCCTAACCTCGGTTTAGTGGTCTAGAAACCAATGTTCCGACTAGCCTCAAAATCGGGTTGTTACAACTCTCCCCCTTTAAAAATTTTCGCCCTCAAAAATCTTACCGATAAAGAGGTTTGGATATTGCTATCTCATGGCTTCTTCCGGTTCCCACTTAGCCTCTTCTACACCGTGTTTTTTCCATAACACTTTTACTAAGGCTATGTCCTTGTTCCTCAACTGTTTCACCTCTCAAGCCAAGATTTTAATCGGCTCCTCCTCATATGTCATATCCGGTCGTATCTCAATTTCTGTTGGACGAATCACATATGAAGGATCGGAGCGATAATGCCTTAACATCGATACATGAAACACATTGTGTATCTTCTCTAACTCTACCAGCAAAGCCAACTGGTATGTCACTGGCCCAATTCTATCGGTAATCTCATACGGTCCTATGAATCGTGGACTTAATTTCCCTTTTCGACCAAATTTTAATATTTTCTTCCACGGGGACACTTTCAGAAATACCTTGTCTCCCACCTTAAACTCGATTTCCTTTCTTTTCAAATTCCCATACGACTTTTGTCGGTCTGAAGCAGCTTTCAGACTATCCCGAATCACTTTCACCTTTTCTTCAGTCTCTTTAACCAGGTCGACCTCGTGAATTTGCTTCTCACTAAGCTCGGTCTAATACGAAGGAGTCCGACACTTATGACCATACAAGGCTTCATATGGTGCCATCCGTATACTCGACTGATAACTGTTGTTGTAAGCAAATTCGACCAAGGGTAGGTATCTTTCCCAACTACCTTCAAACTCTAGTACACATCATCGAAGCATATCTTCTAAAACTTGAATTACTCTCTCGGACTGACCATCAGTTTGCGGATGGAACGCAGTACTAAAATTTAACCTTGTACCCAAGGCCTCCTGCAACTTCTTCCAAAACCTTGAAGTAAATCTCGAATCTCTATCCGAGATAATGGATACATGCACTCCATATAATCTTACCACTTCTGCAATATACAACTCGGCTAACTTATCCAGCGAATAATCAACACGCACCGGTATAAAGTGAGCCAACTTCATTAACCTATCAACGACAACCCACTCATCATCTTTCTTTTTTGGAGTCATAGGTAACCCCGTCACAAAATCCATGGTGATCCGATCCCACTTCCACTTAGGAACCATCACTGGCTGAAGCAATCCTAAAGGTACTTGATGCTCAGCTTTCACTTGTTGACAAATCAGACA
Organism: Gossypium australe; assembly: GCA_005393395.2. Classification (NCBI taxonomy): domain Eukaryota; kingdom Viridiplantae; phylum Streptophyta; class Magnoliopsida; order Malvales; family Malvaceae; genus Gossypium; species Gossypium australe. The sequence continues at coordinate 72,205,393 of CM016615.1, forward strand.
TCTTGTTACGAACTCAAAGATGTCTCTTTTCATACACGACCACCAATAAAATTTCTTTAGATCGTTGTACATTTTCGTACTGCCTGGGTGTATTAACAAATAACCACTATGTGCCTCATGTAAAACTTTTCGGATCAACTCATGATCTCTAGGTACACAAATTCTGTCATGAGACATCAAACAACCATCCGAACCCACTTGAAAATCAGAATCATTTCCCGATTCTCACTGAGCTCTCTCAGTTTGTAGCTCGTTATCATTCCTTTGAGCCTCACATATTTGTTGAACAAATAGTGGCCTAACTCTCAACTCGGCCAATATAGCACCATCATCAGACAATGCCAAACTCGTGCTCATAGCTCTCAAAGCTTACTGGGATTTCCTACTTAGGGCATCTGCAACCACATTCGCTTTTCTCGGATGGTAATCGATTACTAGATCATAGTCCTTCAATAATTCAAGCCACCTTCATTGCCGCAAAATTAAATCCTTTTGATCCATCAAATACTTCAAACTCTTTGATCCGTGAAGATCTGACACTTTTCACCGTATAAATAATGTCGCTAAATCTTTAATTCGAAAACAATTGCAACCAACTCCAAATCATGAGTCGAATAATTCTTCTCGTGCTGTTTTAGCTGCCTCGAGGCGTAAGCGACTACCTTACCCTCTTGCATCAACACACAACCAAGACTATTAAACGACGCGTCACTATAGACCACAAACTCTTTCCACGACTTAGGTTGTACTAAAACCGCTGCCTCAATCAACAATGTTTTCAATCTCTCAAAACTCTGTTGACATTTTTCAGTCCTTTCGAACTTAACATCTTTGTGCAACAGTTTCATCATCGGGATAGCAATCATGGAGAATCCCTTCACAAATCGTCTGTAATACCCCGCTAAACCCAAAAAGCTTCTGAATTCTGACACGTTTCTCGGTGTTTTTATGCAAACACCTTTCACAAAAGTTGTTTCTCATCTCCCTAACATTCATTTTCTTCCATAAAAACTCAGCTAACAACATAAATACTGTCATGGAAAGTCCCTAGACTTTCAACCATATTGCAAATTGGTCCTCTCATTAGCTAGCTTAAGCTTTGGGGACTCCAAAAATTCAACAATCATCAATTAAAACCACCTAAATCACTTACTAGCAAGGAAATAGCTTGGATGAAAGTTTGAACCCCCAAATGCTCTATTTCCTTTTCAATTTTCGGTAGAAAGAGATGAGTGAATAGTAAAAGATGATAGTTTTTCTTTTTACCATATTTTATTCATCTTTTCTCACCTAATTCACCCAATTTTGACCAAAAATTAAATGCTCTTGTCTCCTTATACCAATGGCCGGCCAACACATTCTAATTGGCCTAATTGCACTTTAAAAACCTCCAAATTAACATTCTATAGCTATTAGGTACCCCTACCTTATAAGATAGAACTTTCGCACCTTATGCAATTTAGTCCTTTTTCATAATTAAGCATGCTATTGCTAAAATTAAAGCACCAAAATTTTCACATAGCCATATTTTAATGCTATAACACATAAAACAACATCAAAATAATTTTCCCTAATCTCAGTTTAGTGGTCTCGAAACCACTGTTTCGACTAGCCTCAAAGTCGGGCTGTTACAGATTAAGTATTATAAGGGCATGATAACTAGCTTATAAAAGAATAACAACACTGTGATGGTATCAACTGAAGTAAATGATGCAGAATATGGTTGACTCATGGAAATTCATACAAGATTGCAAAGTGTCCATAAAGGTATGGTTATAGTGAGTTCACTAAGTACTTGTGTACTTACAAGGTTTGTTATTGTCTTTCAGGTATGTTGAGGAGAGGCTTCGCCTAGAGGGACAATGCCAGGAGTATGCCAAGTTGGTGGCAAAGTGGGTTATTATGCATACAGTGGATTTGTCGCATAGTCTTGAATACACCCTTTGAGTTTGTCTTAAATAATTTCTAACTTGTAAATATCTATATCAAATCTGATGTAACAAGTTATTTATCATATATTTTGCTTTAAATTTCCAAATGTTAAGTTTTCTTTTGGAACTACAAATAATAGTTTCAAAATAATTGAGAAATTGTAAATTATTTTTGTTAAATGTTTTGTATCGTGTGGTAACACCCAAATCCGAACCTGGTGAACCGAATCAGGTTGAGGGTGTTACATTTACCTTTGAATGTCGATTCTTCTTCTCAAAGACTCCCCTTTCTTAGGATTTAAAATTTAAATGGTTAGATAGTTTTAGGGTTAAACGTTGCTCCTTTTAAATAGATTTAAAACTTGACGATTCGTTTCTTTAGAAGACAAAACCCAATTGATTTTTTACAGTTGTATTCTCATACAGCGTGGTAAGGGGTACATAATAAGTTTTATACAAGAGGCGTATGCAGTAAGTTTCAATTCAAAGATCCCACGTTTTGCTTCTACAAGCTCTTAAAAGAGCCACTTTGTATCTCTTCTTTGACTAGACGGGGGACAAATTGTTATAGTGTTCGTCGTTTCCCATTCTTGAACCGACTCGCTACTCGGCCAGGACTAGCCGATCTCTTCTTACTTCAATAGTTATGTAGTTCGCTATTGTATAGTTCACCACTATGGTTCATTTATGCACTTCGCCACCATGTAGGCGAACTCATATTAGGAGGATACATGCTAATTCTAAAAAAGGATACATGTTAACATGCATGGGGCTTATTTGATCTTAGTACATCACATCAAAGAACCGTACCTTATAAATATAAAAATAGAACTCTCAAAAAATAGAAAAATAAAATAAACACTCAACGATGTATATATATATATATTATATATATATATATATATATATTTAGGTTTAAAAAGTTTTCTTCTACCAAAACTCAACTTATTTGTTACACGCTTTCTTGCCGCAAAAAGAAAATTTCTTTCAACTCTTTCAAAGAAAAAGAAAACAAACAAAACTCCAATTTCCAAAGGAATAATTTAGTAATGTATTTTATGAAGATTCCTAAGCTACCATGTATGACGGTTTTTCTTGATTCTATAGCATCTGATTCAACATGACCAAAATAATATATCAACTTAGAAGAATTCAAAAGTCAATTGATTATGTTCCAATAAATAAATAATTAAATGAATATATTGGCCATTTGGACTAAGTCCATGATTGAGATATGCAACTCAGAAGTTTTAACTTTTTTCGAGGGAAAATAATAAAGGAAAGTGAATGATGAATTCCCAAGCAAATTCAAAGAAAAAGTTAAAAATGATGATAAGTTTGGTGTTATTTGATTGGGAAACGCTAGCTTGTAAGAAGGTCAAAACACCGTCAAAATGAAAGAAAAACTTGTCCAAAATCTAGTCTACTCTACATTATTTTGACCGCCAAATTAATGTTCACCGCTTTATAACTAACACAGTCCAAAGGTTTGTGTCTCCGGTAAATTTGGGTTCGGTAAATTTGGATTCGAGTTAAAAAGTATAGTTGAGATTAAAATAATATTAATATATTTTACGTTTAGATTTAAAATAATTTTAGATTTTTTTTAAAAAAAAAATTAAGCGGGCGTTCCAATTTTGATTGATAACTCAACCTTTTGATAAATTTTTGACATAATTATAATGTGAATGAAAAAATTTATAATAAGTAACAAACAAATAAGGCTTTGTCGTAAAATTATAATATTAAAAGTTGTGTTTTAAATTTAAATCTCATCACGTGCATTTTATATAAAATATAAAATGATAAAAATATCCTCACAATAATGTTTATTTTTTTAATAATAAAACTAGACTCTCATATCCACAATGTGGATGAAAAAACTTTATAACGAATATATTTACAAGAATTTCATATTTTTTTAAGCTTTAAAAATTTAGTGTCATATTTTATTATGTGCTAATTTATATTTATAGATTTTATATAAAATAATATAAAATAATATTTAAGGTAAAATTAAGAATAGTCACCTAACTATTCAATTCATTTTATTTTTGGTCATTCAATTAGTAATTTTTTTTTATTTTAGCTACTCAATTTTTTCAAAATTAAATATTGGGTAAACTATAAAAAGTCATCTAATTATTAGCATGTTTCTGGTTTGGTCATCTAGGCTTAAAATTTTCTACTTTAGTCTCTAATGTTATTGGAATTTAATATTTTGCTCACTCCACTAAATCACTAACGATTGCCCTTTTTATTGGCATTATAATAAATTTAGCCCTCCAATATTTATATATTCTATCAATTGATCCTAAATTTAAAAAATTAACAAATTTAGTCCTCAACTTTACATATTCTGTCACTTTAGTCTTAATTCTTAAAATTCTTAAATTTTAAAAGTTATTTTAAAAATAAAAATACATAAAAATTTATAAAAAATATATTATAAATAAATGATTTTTTGTCTCATTTTCTAACATGAATTTATTTTATTAAAATAATAATTTTTAAATAAAATAAAATATTATAAATAAATCAATTTAAGGGGAAAACCATGAAGAAGACCTACGTAGATTCAACTTCTCTTTTTTCAACATTAAATACCATCATGTTCAGATTAGGTAAAAAACTACAGCCTAAGGTCAAAAAGAGTGATGACCGATATCTTTAGGTTGTTGCCCAAAAGGAGTTTATTGCGTTTAAGGTTGTGTTTGAAGGCGATCATGATTGGGGATATATGGGTGAGGATAAGGTCTTGGATATCTAGTAGGTTAAAGGCCATACTGGAAACTCCACAACTAATTCTTAGCTCGATGGCGTGATGATGGAAGATGTGGAAATCAATGAGTTCAAAGTTAGGGTTATTGGTGTCAATTGTTGTGGCTGAAGATGGTGCCTAATGCTTGGAAATTTTGACAAGTACTAAGGAGAAATGTCAAATGTATAAAAAAATATTATTT